>LPNX011002100.1:0-384590 GCA_001517045.1 Pseudotsuga menziesii | reverse complement strand
TATATATATATATTAAATTTTTTTTTGGGTAGCGTTGTGCAAGTACTGTGAGGGGCTATAATTGGCAACCACCAGCTCGGATTTTAAACAATAAGGCACTCTCCTTGAACCAGTGTATAAAGGTGCTCAGACCGGATCCATACGTTTATATGGAATTTAAATTAAATTTAAACTGAAATTATATAATATAATATAATATAATTGTAAAGCTAATTTGAGATAACATAAATATATATTTTTCCGGTCATGATGTGTATAGTTCTAGATGACCTGAGGCTGCATGCGCCCCACCTGTCCACTATCATGCAGCTGGTGCATGGCATGGAGGCCACCCCCCGATCCTTCAAGAACCTTCTCATCTCACCCGCGTGCGCAAGGCCCTTCTCAGCCCTACAGAAACCAACATTTGGGAACCTGCTCGCAGGCGAGGGCCAAGTGGGAGAGGTCGCAGCTTGCTGGAGAGGTACGGCATAGATCCTGGTCGTAAATCGGCGGGCCTTCACCCAACCTACGCGATTTTGAGCAAGGAGAGAGCTCTTCCTCCGTCTTCACACGCAGTCTAGCTTTTGATTATGTAGATTATGTAGTAAATAAAGTCCTAGATTATCCCATAGTTTACCTAGCACCATTTTATTTTAATGATCCAGTAAATTATGCTAAAGAATCTATTCTTTATCCAGCTAAAGAACCAATAGTTTTCTGCAGTCGTTTAGCGTAACTGACTTAATTAGAGGGTTTTCACATGGCTATGAACATTGTAAGGGCGGTGCCTGCTCAAAGTGTATAGAAAAGGGGATATTTTCATGAGAAAGGAACCGACTTTAACCAATTCACAGTCCAAGCTGAAAACACATTCACGGAAGAAACATACGATAGTGAATTAACTGACGTTAATAGATATCACATTTTAGCAGATTGCAGGAGGAGAAATAAAATCAATCACAAGTTTAAATTCTCCGGTCAATCATTCTGTTCGTCACAAAGGTAATCTATTTTAGCTCTTAATTCAGAAGTACAGTATATATTTGGCCCTCACACTGGCATTCTGCTATCATCACACAGGCGTTCTATTTGCAGGATTTTGGAGGAGCCACAATTTTATGAGTCCACATTAATTTCCACTGGTTCATAGGTGGGACGTCTCTAATGGCTGGCGAATTCTACTGAGTAAATTATATTGGTGTTTTAGTATGTGGTTCTGCAAATTTGTGGTTTATGGGTTTTTTTTTCTAACCTATTTCTCAAAAAAAAAAAAATGTTTAATATTTCCACTAAAATTGTTGTACAAGCTACTGCGTCTAGTTTCTCTAGTCTTGAGATACCTATGCCGAAGGATATATTATTTATAATGTCCATTACCCATGACAGCTAAGTACAGGGTCACCACGCCTGAGGCCTTACCCCTTGATTGTTGATGAGGATCGAAGCCCAGCTGGCTTCTTTAATCCATGATTTCAGGCCCCGATTAGTCATCAGTAGATTTTTTATGGGTAAAATGCCCCATGACGTGCATATACCCGTGAAATTCCAACGCATATGCCCATGAGAATCTGTTATAATTTTTAACATAATTTTGATGGGTGAAATGCCTCATGACAGGCATTTGTTTGAATTTTTAACACTGTTTTAATGGGTAAAATCCCTCATCATGACGATCATATGGCCGTCAAGTCAGATATTAATGAAATAAA
This sequence comes from Pseudotsuga menziesii, assembly GCA_001517045.1. Lineage (NCBI taxonomy): Eukaryota > Viridiplantae > Streptophyta > Pinopsida > Pinales > Pinaceae > Pseudotsuga > Pseudotsuga menziesii. The sequence continues at coordinate 382,899 of LPNX011002100.1, read as the reverse complement.
TACTTCAGCAAAAGTGATTTCATTAATATATCCAGCATGAGAATTGTTATAAAGTAAAAACTATGAGCTCTACTGAACCATCCAGCCAGTCGTGCCATCCAGAATTGAGAGAGCATGGTAAGCTAGAAAATTATTCTCCCTCCTCCTTCTTAGTTTAACCAATATTTATGGCTTAAATGGTTACGTCCTATTTTTATAAAGGAATTAGCTCGAAAACAGGTGCTTTTATAAGCTTTAGTTATTTGGAGTCAGAGCGTTATAAGTTTCAAACTCTCGACTTGTACAGAAGAAATCTCATAGAGTTATTTTTATTATTAAATGTAAAACCCTATTCAAATCTTGTTTGGAACTGTGGATAGAAGGAATCTATCACTATCTCTTTTATTATTCATAGTTTCAACAAAATTTTAGCTCAATTCCATTAATTTATTCTACTCAGGCTTTTGTTTTATTTTGTAAGGGCTTTATATTACTCTGCTAACAGTTCCATTATTATTCTTGTTTATGCAGCTCCCAACACAGTTTTGTACGGCACTGGTAATAAAAATATATGCTTTCCTATGCGGTAATGAAATTTATTTATTTTACAGTGTGTAAAATTTTTGTTTTGATTTATCTTCCTATAATGTTTATTTTTTCTCCTAGAGGGCCCTTTTAGGTTCCAGTTTTAGAACCTAGGGCTCTGATACCATTCTCTAGTGCTCTGCATGCCGGGCAGAGCACTCAGTCAATCCTAAACAGTGAAGAAAAAAAAATCTATTTCAAAGTCAGATTTTTGTTCATTTAATTTTGTGCAGTAAAAGATAGTTTACTAGTGAAATACCTCGAATTTATTTTGCTCTTGAATCCTGCTGCTCCTGCTCCAGCTCCTGCTCCTGCTTTTCCCTCTCCTGCTTCTGACCTGCTCCTGAGGAAGCCTTATTTCCGGCTCTGATTTTCCACCCTGCCGACCAGCAGGTTTGCTGGCCCTAGGAAACCGACGGGTTTCCTTGCCCCCGAGCCCACGTACCAATAAAATGGACAGCAACTTCCTTCACTTAGAGTACAAATCTCCCTCCAGTAAATCCCAAAATTTTCTCCTTTTTTCCTCTTTGTTCTTCCATAAAAATTTCTTCACTACCGTTCTTTGGTAAAAAAATTCTCCTCGTTCTTTCGTAAAAATTTCCCTTATACCTCCTTCCCCCACCGCCTTCCTTCTTCCACCGCCCCTTTTTTTATTAATTTAAGTTATTCTTTTTCTTGGGTAGTGTGGTTAAATTTAAATTTGACATTTTTTATTTTTATTGACGGTACATGTTATACCACCTAACCAATGCCCTCGAAATTTACTTAAGGGTTTACCTAAGTTTTTATACTCAGCGGCAAGGAGATAATTTTGTTTAATTATTATTTATTAATAACTAAATAATAAATATTTAATAATTAACCTTAATAATTATATATATTTCTTTGTTTATATTTAATTAAAAGAACTTACTAATAATCATTAATTAATATGGGCATTACAAGGGCCAATAGTATCCAGCTCTTAAAATCCTATATGTTGTTTTCTTCCAGTACTTGTGACCTCCACAAGCACCCTCAAGAGATTCAGAAATCACTCCTTCAATTTTAGATTTATCCAAGCATCTGAGTAGAATACCACCTGGGTCCTTCCAGAATAACTTCTCTTCTACTAGGCAATACTTAGTAGCTTTAATCTTTAAAGATCTAGTAGCTTTTCTATCTAAATGCTCAGGACATTGCAAAAACAACAGAAAATACACAATGTCTACATACCATGTGGATGCTGAGTAATAGTCCATGATATTCTCTTTTTCTAAAATTGCTTGATCTTCTTCCTAAGCTAACTCTTTAGCCATGACATGCAATCCCAGAGCTTGACAATTTGATTCAGCTATCAGTTTGGCTAAACCTTGTCCCTTGACTAGTTTGTTAGGTCTAATATCTACATCATACTCCATGATTTTATCAATCCACTTGCCTCTTTTCCCTTCACTATCAGGCTGTGTTAAAACATCTTTTACACCAGCATTAGGCACAAATGAAATAACTTTGGAATGTAGAACATATATTCTAAAAAAATTTAAAGATTTTACTAGAGCATAGGCCTGTTTTTCTAAGATACTGTATTTCAATTCAGAATCCCTGAGAGTTTTGCTGAAGAATGCAATAGGTTGCTCCAGTCCTTCCTTATTCTTCTGCAACAGAACAACTGCTATTGTATCCTCTGATGCAAATGAGAATGTAAGAAATTCTCTGGTAAAATCTGGGCTTACTAATACATGAGCTTCAGTAAGAGCCATTTTGATCTTCTCAAATGCATTCTTTGCCTCAGTGGTCCACTTGACTTCCTGATCCTTTTTCAACATGACTGTGATCTGTTTGATAGTCTCAGCAAAGTTTGGTATAAACCAACGCAGAAAGTTGATTTTACCAATGAATCATTGGACATCCTTTTTACTCCTCGTTAAACTTATTTTCAATATAGCTTTTACCCTTTCAGGATCAATCCTTATACCATCAGCAGACACTAAATGACCAAGCAATTTACCTTCCTGTACAGCAAAGTGTGACTTCTTTGGATTCAAGGACAAGCCAAATTTTCTACATTTCAGGAAAGTCTGCTTCAAATGATTCAAATGTTCATCATTTGGCTGTGAGAAAGCAGTAATATCATCCAAGTAGATTACCAAAAACTTGTCCTTCTCTCTGACAAAAGCAATATCCATAGCCCTCTGGAAGGTGGCTCCAGCATTCATTAAGCCAAAAGGCATCTTGTCATACATGAAAGTTCCCCAAGGAGTAGTGAAAGTTGTCTTCTCCTTATCATTAGGATGCATAGAGATCTAATTGTACCCTGAGAAACCATCAACCATAGAGATCCTCTGTTCCCCAACTACTTTCTGCAATATTTGCTCAATTTTAGGCAGAGGATAATTATCCTTTAATGAAGATCTGTTCAAATTTCTGAATTCAACACACAACCTAATTTCTCCATTCTTTTTCCTAACAGGAACCAGATTAGCCACCCATGAAGAATACCTGAGAGGAACTATGATCTTGGCATCCAACATCTTCTTCACTTCTTTTTCGATAATAGGAAACAAGGCTGGATTAATCCTCCTTAATTTCTGACGAAAAGGTTTGACATTTGGTTTTAAAGGGACTTTATGCTGTATGATTCCTGTGTCATAAGTTTTCAATTCTTCATAATACCATGCAAAAACATCCATGTGCTCCTTTAACAGTTTAAAATACCTATTTCTTTGTTCCATTGTAAGTGATTTAGAAATTTTTACCATTCTAGGATGTTCTGCTGAGCCAATGTTACAATTCACCACATTCTCTTCAGAGGATTGTACAATAGGTTTTAAGAATGTATCATCCTTTGAAAAAATCCTTTCCAAAGGTACCAAACCTTTTGGGATAAAATTTCTTTTTAACTCAATGATTTTGTGTCCAGCAATTTCATTTTCAGCTATCTCTTCCACCTGTCATCCTCCTCATCCTCCTTTTGATCAATCATGGAATTTGAAAACTCATGAGTAAGCTCTAGGAACCTCTTAATCTCAATGTCATCTTCGAACACTCTTCACTGCCTTACATTATCAGGTACAGTTGGTCTGTACCTCACTTCAATGGGATATCTCTACTGAGTGGTCTTGGGGATTCTAAAGTGTGTAGTAGCCAAGGCCAATGAATCTGCAGCCTAATTATGGTCTCTTGGAATATAGGTAATGTTAAAAGCTACAAAGTAATTTTCAATAATTTCCCATACCTCATTTTGATAGAATTTCAATAAACCCTGCTTCACTTGATAGTTATTCTTCACCTGCTGAACAACTAATTCTGAGTCATCAAATGCAGAAATCTGCTGAATGCCCAAATATTTAGAAGATTTCAAACCTAACAGAAAAGATTCATATTTAGCAGTGTTATTTGTAGTAATAAACTCTAATTTATACATCAGATTTACTGTTTCACCTCCAGGGGATATAAGAAGAACCCCTGCTCCAGCACCTTCTTTGCAAGAGGATCCATCAAAGCATAACTGCCATAGCTCATTTTCCTGTTCTCTGCTGCATTTTACTGGCTGTTCCTTTTAAACCTATAACAAACCAGTAGTATTGTCATCATCACTCAAATGTAACATGGAATTACCCAGGTCTTTATCAACAGCATACAATGGGTGGTTGGTAGGGTTCTTGTCATCTGTCATAATATAGGAAAACTGAAGCTCTCTGTATAGCCTTCTGTTTTCTCCTCCAAACATAGGTATAGTAACATATGATAAATCCATTTATAAGGTCCCACCAAATTTATTTTCCCAAGAACTAGAAAGAAGTGACCCAAATTTAGGTGTAATGTCAGCTACCACTACATCCATGATCACACTTTTCTTGGGAAATTGAGCCAAACTAACAACCATGTCTTTTATTACCCCTAAAAATTTCACTGCTCGGGAATCAAATGCGTACAAATCATGATAGGGTTTAGTGATGCTCAAACCTAAAGCCTCCATAACATCCTTTGGCATTAAATTGTGTGAGGCTCCCGAATCTAACGAGCAATTATGTATCATTTGTTCATGGACTGTCAGGGTGATGTAGAATGGAGGTGAAGCACCTGCTTCATTTTCAATCTTTTCAGCCAAGTCTAATCCAATGAAAATCGTAGGATTTTGTTCTTGCAAATTTACCGTATCAGAAAGAGACTGATTGCTTGCTGAATTCATCATCTTAAGAACTGTCTCTTTATATGAAGGATTTCTCATTAATTTAGTTAAAGGTACATGAACCTTTAACTTTCCTAATTCATTATCCAAACTGAAATTATGGACATTTTTATTTACCTCTTCAACCTCTGTGTTCTTCTTTTGTTTTTCTGAAATTTGTCTTTTCTCTTTCACAGGATCAGATGACTGCTTAACAGGGACAACTTCCTTCTTCTTCGAGATTTGTACCACCTATTTTGGACCTGACCTTAGATTCACAGTCTTCTTGAGTTCATTTTGATAGACATTAGAAGTTACAACAGTCTTTTCTAGACCTATATCATCTTCTGTTTTGAACATGTCAGCATCATAGCATTCTGCATTTAGAAACTCTTCTTCAGTGACAAAACCCCTAGCCAATCCTTCTCCAAAATGATTCATATATTGGTCAGTATATTCAAATATCATCTCATCTTCAACCTCTTCTTCATCAGCAACATTGTTTTGAAGAGGTGGTGGCACTCTTTCGTCCTCATTTTCTCTCCTTTCCCGCTGAATATCATTATTCCTTCATTCTCTAGGCATGAAACGGGGAGAAAATTGCCTTCTGAACTGATTCTGATTGTTAGGATTTCATTCACCTTCCAGAATAGGATTTCTAGCATTTTTCTCAAGCTCTAATTTATTTAATTTTGCAGTCAAAATTTTTACCAACTTAGCCATTTCATTAATTTTCCCTTTCGCAGAATGAGAAGCAGAACTTCCTGGAGCTGCTTCCTTCTTTCCTTTTCTGTCATAAAGCTGCTGAGTTGTTTCCTTCTTCAATCTATTGGAAGCCAATATGTTAGATTCTACCTCCAGAGCTACATCCTGCATATTCAGTAAAGAAATAGGACTCCTTTCTCTGAGTAATAAGGAGAATTCATGGTCGAAAGCATTTGCATATGTAAGTTTTACAGATGTTTCTGTGGGTTTTATTTCTGCAGGAATTTTGCTATACATTTTGTTAAACCTCTTTGAAAAGTCTACAATAGTTTCATCCTTTTTCCTCCTAAGGGCTCCAAACTTAGTTATGTAGTATGTATGGTCTTTGGTGTCACCCCATTGTCTCATGAAGAGATCATAGATTTCTTCATTGATAGTGATTGAGTTAGCAGGAAACTCTTTGAGCCATTTCCTTACATCTCCATCAAGGCTCTGCATGAACATTCTCATCCATACATCCTTGGCTTCAATGTTTTGGTTATCAGCATAACTAAGGAAATCTTCTCAGTGTTCTTCAACTGTAGTTTTCCCTTGTCCATTAAACCTAGGCAGTAATTTTTGATAGTCACCTCCAGGTAGTGCATTTAAAGGTTGAGGAAAAACCAATGGTGCATATTTGGCTGCAACTATCCGGTCCATCATGTCTACGGGATGATTTTGGGCTGTCATTTTTGGACTGACTGACTTTGGTGATGAAGAGGTTTGACTGGAACTTGGCTGAAAGGGATTTTTACCTAATTTCAGCTCAAAAAGAGGTATCTTACCAGGAGAGGCATTTTTGGCTTTTCTAAAGGATTGAGGATTAGTAAAAACTTGGAAAATGCTATCAGGAATAATAGACTTTAACCAAGGTGAAGCTTCTTCTTTTTTTCTTAGCACAGCTGAATGTGATGAGCCACCCAACTGGTCAAGGTCACACAGGGCTGGTAAAGACTGAGAATTTCCAATTTTCGTTGCTGTCTTTAATATCTGTTGAGGGTCTGCAACACCCAACTGCAATGGTGAAGTAGGCATGTTCCTAGTTCCAACCCCTCTAGTAGCCACTGTGTCAAACTTTGGTGAAAAGTAGCCTTAAAGATGTGCTGATTTAAGTTCACCTCCTAAAACCAATGAAATGATAAGTATCCCAGGAAAAAAATTGTTTTCAACTCCATTCCCCGTCAACGGTGCCAAAGATGTTTGTGCCATAAATTGTTTCCAGGACACAAATAAACAAGCCAACACAATCTCAAATATTCAATCAAATAAAACTAGGGTTTAGGTTTTTTAAAAGGCTTTTCCTGGTTGTAAAGTTTGGTGACTGAAGGGAATACACTCATGAGCGAAATAGGAACTGAATCATAAGGAAAGAAGAACAGAGATGCATAATATAATTACCAGTATCCCACATAACATGACATTGAAGTTCATTCACAACTGACAAGCACTACCAGCATTCAAACCATAAACCAGCAATGAATTTATCAATTATGTAACTAAACAAGTTAAAAATGAAGCCAAAACAAAGACTGAAGGGTAGAAAGGATCATATATTTCATAATTTTGTTCATCAAATACACATGAGATTTTAAGTACTTAGCTCATCAATAAGTCCAAAATACCTCCTTGAGCCATCCAAAAATCGAACCGTTTGTTCTCTTTCTCATTTACCTAAATACTGTTTTTCAAAAATTCAGTTAGGGTCTAAACCCTAACTATTTTTAGCCTACTCATCGATAGGATAATGTCACAATTATTATTTACAAAATAAAGTATTTCTCAAAAAACATAACAAGTAACTTCGTAACTAACAATACTCAAAGGTCTTTAGTAGCTTCTGCCAATAAGGCTATTCCATCCAAGGCTTGGGCCTTCTTCCTAGATCTTTGTTGTTCAGCTTCCATATCTGCTATCCTTCTTGTAAGTTCTTCATTCTACTACTGTAAGACTCTGACAGTCTGCTTCAATTTTGCACATTGTAAATCTGTGCTTCTTTTCCTTTTTTAGGGCCTCCTTGGAGACAGTAGTAAGCTCTTGGTAATTATCATTTAATTCTTGTAAATCCTCCCCGAGTCTTCCGTTAGCTAGGATCAAACCATCTTTGGTTTCTTGCATGTACTCCATCTGATGCTTATACTGTTTGATGGTTTTATTCAAATTCTCCTTGTCTGAGTCAAAATATTTTCCTCCTACTGTATTCTTTATTTCACTGGGTAGCCATGGGATATTTAACTTCCTAAAAATGTCTTCCTCCTCATGCAGCAGCTCTGTAGAAATGCCAAGAACACTTAGATTTTCTTTATTGTCTGTTTCATTAGGTGCATTTTCATCCATTAACAATTTATTTTCTGAATAGGAAGCTTCCAATTCTTCTTTTTGTTTTTCCTTTAGCATTTCACCTCTTAATTCCAAAAACACAGCTGATAGTTTAGTATCGGTGAGACTGGACTCTTCTGCTGACTTTAATGCTTTCTTACCTTTGCAATCACCTTTGCTAGACTCTATTTTTTCATTTGAAGAAGAAGTATCGATCATAGTCACCTCTAATGTGTTTAACTTAGGATTTATAATCTTTTTCATGTTCATCCTCAATTTGTATTTTGATCTGGTTTTAGGTCTCCATCCTGAGGCAAGCTCCCCCAACATCTTTAAAATTTTTCCTTGATGTGTAACTGTGGAAAAATCCATAGCTTTAACCTTGATATTCTTTTTCTTTGGTCTTTCTGTCTTATCTTCTTGACTACAGAAATCCCTGTGTATGCCAACCCTAGACTCAGCCTTGACTGTCAACTCATCTCCTTCCAACATATACCCTTCATTTTCAGATAAAATGGTAATGGGGCTTTGTTTCTGGACTTTAGTATCTTCTTCCTCTACTGCAACCTTCTCTATGACAACATTTTTTTCATTTATAATTGCCTCTGCTGGTACTTTAATTTGCACAGGCTGAGTTTCCTTTTCAATAATCAGCAAACCTTTACCCTTACTGTCAATGGAAGGCTGTTGAGATTCAATATCTCTCTTTGAAGGTTCTATCATTTCCTCAATTTTGATACCTTTTTTATCTTCATACTTGACCTTTTCCCCTAATTTTCTAATTAGTGTTTGTCCTTTGTCTACATGTTTTTTGATAGGCTGTTCATCCCGCTTAATTTGGAACCCAGACCAAAAGAGGAAGTAGTCCCATATCTTCCTTTCTCTTTACAGAGTAGTGCTGATAATGAGCTTGATCAATCCATGATGGAAAATGGACTGTGAAGTGTGATCATGATGCTCTTTAATCCTGCTTGACATTTTCTACAAACTCTTCAACAAGAAGAAGGGGAGACTCATCCTTGATTCACCAGCTAGGTGCTGTAAGAACCTGAAATGATATTTGAATACAAAAGCATACCTCCCTTCATAGGTAATGTAGCTTTGTAGGACTTTGATGGGCTCCACCCATTCTACTCTGAAATTCTGGATGAGCACTCCTTTTCTCCAGTCTGGAATAATGCTAGGTAAAAGATACCTTTGGGAATTGAAGGTAAAATGCATCTTTTTGAACCACAAGTCTCCTTCATTTCTGACTCCTATTGCTTCAGCCACCAACTACACAGTCAATTTAAACTTCAGGGTATCAAATGATACCCTGTCTTGGTTATAACATTTAGCAAATTTATGAGAGACCTCAGTGTTATAGCCATCAATATTCTTAAAGAAATCTAACCATCCATCATTTTCAAAAAGCTTTGCAAAACCTGGAAACTGGTCAATCCAATTTACCTAAGTAGGCTCAGCTCTATTGGTCTTCCCACTTTTCTTTATTTGCTTTCTAATGGCTGAATTTTGTGTAATTTTAAGACCCTGTTAATTACCTAATAGCCCCTTTTTCCTCAAGTTTTTAGAGCTTTGACAGTCAGCTTTCTTTGATTCTCCTTGGTTGTTTTCTCTTAGTTTTTAACAATCTGTTTGTATTGACAATGCAAGAAATATTTTGCATCAGGTTTGGGTAATTTAGGTGGACAGAGTGCTAAAAATCCTTAATCGAAGCTGATGTTGAACTTTAAGTAACCATCCAATATGCTCATCTAAATATCAGACCGCCTCTACAATACATAGAGACATCTATGTGATGTGATTCTGCACAAATAGCACCCTTAGCTCCTTATAATGCCACTAATGAGCTATCTCTTTGCAATAGGGATTCTGCATTAGTACTTTCAACTGCTCGATTCTTAAATTCAGAATGTAACTGTTTAACTAGAGAATGAGATGATACGAGAGCAATCTTATATGTGCTAATTTTTTGCTTCAACTTGCATTCAACACAAAACCAATTAGCCTCTGGCACATATTCAAAAAAATTATGTATGCAATTGACATGCTCAGCTAACTCATTGCATTGATTACAGGTAACAAGTAAATCTGTGAAACCTTGGTCACCACAAATAGTACAGACCTTCACCCTACCATATCTGCTAGTCTTGATAGGAAAATTGGTTCAATGTGACTGCTATTTTTCAATTTATCACTTTCCAAAACATCTAAGACCTTTTAGACTGATATTTGGTCATTGAGAGCTTGTTAACAACATGAATTAAAGTTTCCTTAATCAATTTTAACATAACAAGCCTTAATGGATAAACCCCCAATTTAGCAGCCACGACCAAGACTACACAGAATACCTCATTCCCATCCTGCTACAACGTTTAAAATTAATACTTGGACTATCTGATTATTGAATTTAACTTCCCAAATGTCTTCAAGTCTTCAATTTGCTTCCAACTGACGCGCTGAGAAAACCCTAAATTCTCTCTGTAACTGCAAATTCCGGATTTTTAGTAGATGTCTTCATTCCACTTTGCCTCTAGCTTCATAATGCATATGTGTAAAACTTCTTCCCCATGAATCTCGGCTCGTTCCTTGATCTTTCATCATTCGCCTAACCTCAATTGCTAATTGCCATGATCTCCTTCATGTCATCGACCACACCTGTTTGCATGATTATTTATGCTGAAACACATATCAAAAACTCTTTAGACATGTGATTAGTCATCCAGGAGAGCAATCATGAGAAAATTTGGTGAAAATACCGACGAAATTAGTGCCCGCGATATTCTTGTAGCGCCGCGGTGTAAAATTTTAGCCGTTGTGCTACAAGAATATTTTAAAATCAAATTTGGCGCTCTTTTAGTCATTAATTCCAATTTAAATGAGGTTTATATGATAAACCTTGCTCTTAGAGTATATTTGTGAAATCCTTAATCAATATAAATGCTATAGAACCCTTCATAACATAAGGAAACAACAAATAATAAAAACCTAAAGGCAAAAAATCAAAATTTCACTTTAAACCAAGATTTCATGAAAGTAAGCTAATGATCAAAATTCAAACAAAAATCACAATCAAAATATGAAACTGAAGAAAAAAATTTCATGACTTAACAATATCCATTAAAGACCTGAGTTTCCTGTCCAAACATCAACTTGGATGGGAATCTTTCACCCTCGAAATTGGCTAAGGAAAGAAAACTAGTCATCCACTAGCTCTCACAATTCACAAATGACAATTTCTCAAATAAAAAAAAGAAACTCTATTGGTTGATTCCTATATTTTATAAACATCCTTAGAATTATAAGGTTACCAATCCATCCATAAACTCAATCCTATTCGAATTTTGGTGTGTGCTCAATATTTTCCATGTGTCCTCCCTTTCCTAGCCTTCCATCTTCCCCTAATTTGAGTAGAAACCGATTGAGATTCCCCAAATCAGATGAGTGACCTATTGGATGTTCTATTCTAAAATGTCATGTCAGATATTTTAGATTTCAGCCTTCATATATTATTTTTTTCATAGGTGTCATAGCATCTTCATCATTGTTGTCATAGAGCTAGGGAATCTAGTCCAAGTGTCTCACTAGGTCCAAAATGACTCTTCCTCTCCCATGTAAGCTACATTTCCTTCCAAATTTGACCTATGATGAATACAACCAAGTGTACTAGCCTTATAACTCATCCAATAATATTTAGGCTTCCCATGGATTTGAAATTGCAAGAGGAGAATGCCATTTGGCATAGAAAATCTAGCTTGTGTGGGTCCCATATCCTCCATGTGTCTTCATGATCAATTGCCACTTTGATTTTTTCTTTGAATTATTTATTTATCTCCTTTATTAAATATTTATTCCATTCTAATTTTCAACTATCATTTATTGTCCCCCTTATTCCAAATACCAAATCTTCCACCCCCAACCTAGGAAACTAGTAATTTTCCTCCTTGGCAATTATTTGACCCTTAGCATCAATTTGAAAAAATATTATGTATATGGAAAATTTTATTAGGCCATTGTGACCCAATGAAAAATTTTGGACATGAAAAATCCTCCCTTCACAATATTACTTGTCCTCAAGTAATTTCAAACATGGGTGTTGAAGAACCTGCTTTCTGTGTGATTGTTTGAAGTTGGCACTTTGTTTCCCAACTTTGAGTCTTTGAGATTCCATGAATATTTTCGAGAGGAACCACCATTCTTTCTACTTCACTAGTCATATTAAAATCACTTTATCAAGAGGGGAATTCATCTCCCATACTACTTGTTTCAAAAAAAAATTTGAAATCAATGGGATAAAAACTATCCCAGGGTCCCATTGCTTGTATTGCATTCCAACAATTAAGAGTGCTATCCAACCCATACCATTAGGAAGGAGAATTATAGGATCCCATTTTCTTGTATGCAATCTTTTAAACATCATGAGTACATAATATATATCATAAAAGTAAATAACAACATAATAAAAATGTACGTCAAGGAGGTGCCTCATCAAAAAATCATGAAAGTGCTTATACCTCCAACTAAGTAGACCACAATTTTCCAAGTGCATATAAGCTTCAAGTGAACAATCAAATATACTCCAGTGACATAGGCGAGGGTCCCATGTCCCATAATTTGGCTCCAAAATGATGTGATACGCCTCAAAATATTCATCCATGTATTGTTTCATCCAAGAAGTGAATGAAGATTCTCCACTAAAATATGAACCAAATAATGAGAAAAACAAACAAGGAGACTTCAAATGACTCAAATAAGTCTCACCCATACATCCATGAATAAGAGAATCATAAATATATAACAAAGCATGTGGATGGAAACAAATTTTTTCTCCAATCATAAATCTATTCACCCCAATGTTGGATGAAGTTCCTCCAACATCAAATGAACCAAGTGTTGAGCAAGAAAAACCATGAGTCTTCAAGTGAATCAAATGTATATCATAGGTGCATCCATGTAGATGTGAATCATCATAAAGTAACAAAGGATGTTGCTGCAAATGTGAACAATAATGTGCTCCAACCATGTCATCATAAATAGTAAATATATGAGTTCCATACTCCTCATGTGGCATCATAAAAAAGAACCCTTTCATCCATACTTCATTGAGACTAATGCTACAAAACATGGAATTTTAAGATGTAGGAGAATGAGCTAACTCACCCAAATGATCAAAAGTTTCAGAAGTTTCATCACTAGAAGGATCCATATGGGTATTATCATGCAAAGCATTCAAAAGTGTGAAAACTTTGTCATATGTTGGTTCCAATGTAGAGGACTCATGCTCTTCTTTAAAAACTGCATAACCTTCCTCAAGAGACAATTCAAGTTCCTATTCCACCACATCAAGTGTTTGGATCTCTTAAATTTCATATTCAAATACATCAAGCACATTCAAATTTGCACATTTTTCATGATCCACCATGTCATGAGAATCCTCCAAACAATCTACCATTTGACAATCTAAAACATAGGAGGAAAAGCAAGTATCTTGCAACTTTTCAAGAAGTTTCTCATTTTGAATTGTGAGATTATGATTATCCTCATTATTATTCAAGTATGAATCATTTATCATTAAGCTCAAACAAATGGTTTCTATCAAAAAGAAAAGACATGAAATTTATTTTAATGCGACACATTTCTCTTTGAATCTTCTCCATGTCTTAAAGGAAGGATGTTTCCTCCAATGAAGTAGATATCCAACAAGAATTTGAAACTAATACTTGAGTGTCATGGATTATAATAAGGGACTCTTTGATATTATTTTCATTCATATTTGAGGACCCTTCAAGAAAATGAGGCTCTTGCAAATCAACCTCCTCATCTTCTTCCTTCTTGCTTGGACCAACTTCATGAAGCTCAAGTGGTGATGGGGAAGTTGATGTTGTTTCTTCTTCAACTGTTACAAGTTATTCATTTTCATGTTTACTAGAAATTTGTCTTACAACAACATTTTCAAATCTGATCTCTATGTCAGTAACATAGAGTTGTGATCACCCATCAATAGGCACCTCTTCATAGTTCAAGAATCCATCAATAGATGCTCTTTGTTTCATTTCCAAGGTAGAATGTGTCTCGAAATGATGTTCAGTATTTTCAATAGAAACTTCTTCATACTCATGTGATGTCTCTTCATATTTTTTAGAGTCACTTGGGAGTGAATTTTGATCCTCTTCATTTACTACTTCTTCTACTTCACCTATTTCAGAACTAGGTGGTTCATGGGTCTCCTCATTTTGCTCCTTCAAGCAAGCTGATGCATTTTTTCCCTTGGTTTTCTTAATATCAATATATTTATCCAACCTTGGATAGCCAAAAATTAGAATAATTTCATAATATTCTATTTCATGTCTTCGAATATAGGTTCGATGATTTTTATATGTTCCTTACCATCATATGAGGTTCCCTTTTCATCCCTAGTCATATCTTCCTCTCCAACAAAAGCATTTTTGGGTTTCAATATATAATGGTGGTCCCCGAATTCTTGTCCTTGTAAATATCAGACCACATCATGTGCCAATATCATTCTATCATACCACTATAATGTCGAATTTTCAAAATTTTATTAAATGACGAATTTTTCACTTTTTCTCCTATTTCGACTAGTTTTGATGTCTAGGTCTCTAAATTGGTCCAAATGCTCCCAAATATTCACAGAAGGTATTTGAATGATATTAAGGTTTGAATATTATTTCCATGGAATCTTTATTACCATATAAATTATTATTCAAACTTTTTTAATATTCTAGTCAAGGTAGGAGTTTTGACTAGTAATTTGGGTTTCTATTTACCCCAAAATGAATACTGAAAATGGCTTCCCAAATGAACTCAAGCCAACTCGAATATATGAATTGAAGAAGAGTACATGTAAAATACATAAGTATTAACTAATATTCATCACCATTCAAATTTTAGTGTCTTCTATAACTCCCTTAAATCAGATGTAAAAATACTAGTTTCAACCTTGGGGGAGATGATAGGCAAACTTCTCCAAATGATATGAAACTCAGAAAGATAACTCCAAATTCTTATGTAAAGAACATTAAACTAATATAATCCATCAATAACAGTCCATTCATCTATAAAACATCATTATTTTACTTATTAATTCAAATCTATCAACATTATAGTGGTTCACAACAAGGTACTGGGGAAATGACACTATTTCTTCACTGTTTAACATTTATACATGAAATAATTTGGATATTTCGACTTGAGAATCTTATGAAATTTTCAATACAAAAATAACATTCCATTTATCCATAAACCATCAGTATTTTACTTTTGCATTCGAACCCATCAACATTACATTGGTTCACAACATGGTAGTGGGGAATTGACATTATTTCTTCATTGATTGACATTTTTACATGAAATATTTTAGTATTTAATCTTGAGAGTATTCTAAACTTGAAATAAATAGAATTTACATAATAAATTAAAATAATGGGGAATTATAATATTCCCTAAAGAGACCAATAGCTCACCCCATAGCGCAATCCCTCCATGAGCAAGAACATGCAATAAAAACTGGAAATGGTTGAGAGAAAGTGATGCAATATAAGAAACCAAGAGATTTCCTGTATATTACACCTGAAAATAAAATTCCATTAAATATCCATGAAATACGCGAGTGGCCTCTCCAAACACCAACTTGGATGGGAATCTTTCACCCTCGAAATTGGCTAAGGCAAGAAAACTAGTCATCCAGTATCTCTCACAATTCACAAATGACAATTTATCAAATGAAAAAATACATTCTATTGGTTGATTCCTATATTTTATAAAAATACTTAGCCTTCTAAGGTTAGCAATCCATCCACAAACTCAAGGCAATTCGAATTTGGGTGTGAGCTCAATATTTTCCATGTGTCCTCCCTTTCCTAGCCTTACATCTTCCCCCAATTTGAGTAGGAACCCATTGAGGTTACCCAACTCACATGAGCACCCTCAAGGATGCTCTATTTCAATATGACATGTCAGATATGTTATATTTCAGTCTTCAGATCTGATTTTTGTCATAGGTGTCATATCATCTTCATCATTGTTGTCATAGAGCTAGGGAATCTAGTCCACGTGTGTGACTAGCTCCAAAATGACTCTCCCTCTCCCATGTAAGTAAATTTTTCTTCCAAATTACACCTATGATTCATATTTCCAAGTGTAGTATCCTTATAAATCGTCCAAGAACATTTAGGCTTCCCATGGATTCATAATTGCAAGAAGAGGATGCCACATGGCATATAAAATCTAGCTTGTGTGGGTCCCACATCCTCCATGTGTCTTCATGATCAATTGCCACTTTGATTTATTTATTTCGCTCCTTTATTCAATATTTATGCCATTCTAATGTTCAAACATCATTTATTTTCCCCCTTATTCCAAATCCCAAAGATTCCACCCCCAACCTAGGAAACTAGTAATTTTACTCCTTGGAAATTATTTGACCCATAGCATCAATTTGACAAACTCTTATGAATATGGAAAATGTAATTAGGCCATTGTGACCCAATGCAAAATTTGGGACATGAAAATGAACCGGTATGGAATTCCATGTGTCCAATTTTTAGTTTATGTAATTGACAATCCTACCACCAATACCCTATTTTGTCTTATTTTAGATGTAACTAGTCTCACTGAATTTGGATCTTGGATGCCTCATAAATGACCTTTTCCCCTAGAACACCTATTTCAAACCCTAATTAAAATACTGTTTCAAGGACGAATTGTAATTGAGATAAAATTTGACTTTCAATTCCAATGCGTATTAAAATTTTTCATGTGGTTCTCTAATGTGTCCTCTTTCTAATTCCACAAGTATAACCTAATTTGGATGTTCCAAAAAAACGTTATTTAAAATATCCCAAAACATATTTTTTTTCCTATCGAGAAGAGTGAACTTGTACTGTATTCCATGTGTCCAACATTTTGTTTCTGTAGATGAAACCTCTACCACATATACCCTGGTTTTTCTTATTTCCTATGAAACTTTTCTTACTCAATTTGGATCTCGTTTTAGTTAGATGTGACCTTTATCCCTAGAACACCTATTTTATACTAGGTTTTGGACTAGTAAAACACCCTATATCCCTACACAATTATCTCTGATATTGTAATTTATCACGATATGAATTTTAGAATGGAGATAGTCTAGCCTATTTTGGAAGGGGTTTTTTAACCTCGATCTTTGAATCCTTGTAGGAACAAAGTTGTAGTGAAAATTTCAATATGACATGTTTTGCAGAAGAGAGTTCCAAGGAAAGAGCATTGATACCAAATTTGATGCAAGGATGTCCCCAAAATAGAATACAAAGAGAATATATAGACAAGAAGAAAGTAATCCATGCATTAAGAATGGATAACAGAGATAAATATTTATATTATTTGAGGGAGGAACCTCCTTACATAATGTACTTGTGTACTCAAGACAAGATAAAATACAATGCTTACCCAAATGAAAATATCTCCTTCCTATAGGTAGGAGACAAAGGTGTACAATAAAAAATAACATACCAAATAATAGACCCAAGCCTACATCAATAATATGTAATACACCACCATATAGGGGGTAAAGTGGCACATTATAGGGGGGATTATGCCCAACATTTAGGGCTTAACATTATTTTCTACCAATTAGTAACCATTATGTAATATGGTTTGAATATAGATGAAAATGAAAATATTTTTATGGATATTTTATTAAACTTGTTCAAGGTATTTCATTTTGAATAAAAATGCATAAATACCATGATTTTAATTTAAAATCTTTATGAACACATCCTCATTCACATATGCATCATAAATATGAAATTGGTAGGTACACGACATATTCCCACAATCTTAACCAAAGCTTATTTTAAAAATATTACAAAAATAAAAAACACTGGCAATAATGAACATAGTTCCTTTATATCATTTAATTTTAATATCTTCTCACAGTCTTGTACAAACACCTTTGTTTCTCTACCGTATGAATTGAGTGCAAACTACTCAACAATACTATCCAAGGTTAGAGGTATGTCATGGTCTCTATGGAAACCTACACACAAAAAACAATAACATCTTGAGCCCAAATGGAAGAATAAAATGTTCAAGAAGGTGAGAAATAGTAAAACAAACCATTGACAATTGAAACCATTAAAACATACCCAATAATGAGGGAAAAGCATACATTTTTGCCAATTGGGTTAAATTGTGTTCAACACAGAAAAGTTGCCACTTTGTGAGATTAATTGTGGCCAAATAAAATAGGATCTTAAGAATACGAAATATTTTTTTGTCAAAACTATATATAGTTTCAACCCATGGTCTCATATTCAATTATTGACATCTGTATGGACTGTGCCATTCATTTTTCTAGTCCCAATTCTAAATATTTACACTTAGTCTTTTACATAACAACTTGGGGTTTTAGTCCTAATTTTTTATTTTGACCAAATTATTGACAAATTATGCATAATAATATGTTTTATACGTATATTATGCTACTCTTTAAAATAATAAATCCATAATATGTTCACTCTTATGTTTGTTGATGTACTCGAAAAAAATCATACAAAATAATCTAGAAAGTTAACGATATCCAGATTGAAAACTTCACTTGTGTAATGTAGGAACATGAATCTTGTTATACTTTAAACATTAAATAGGGTATTGTTCTCTCTATATATAGATATACTATTTCCAAATCCAGGAACTATAATATTTTAATAGGAGGGTTTGGCTTGCATTTTTATTAATGTAGGCGAACATTTTGTGAATACAAGATAACCACAAAGTGTTTTTTCACACCAGTAATTTTTTGAACCCAAATGGAAGAACCACATGCACAAGAAAGTGGGAAATAGTAAAACACACAATTTCCAACTAAAATCAATAAAAAATACCCAATAATGAGGGATGGATGGGTATTTTAGTGAATTGTGTTAAATTAGGTTCTAAAGAGAAAAGTTTCCTCTTTGTGAGATTAATTGTGGGAAAATGAAATAGGATCTTGGGAATATTAAAGAGGGTTTTCTCAAAAATATATTTATATTCAACCCCATGGTCTCAATTTTAATTATTGACATTTGTATGGACTGTGACATGATTGTTTCTAGGCCTAGTTTTGAATACTTACACTTAGGATTTTACATAACAACTTGGCCTTTTAGTCCTATTTTTTTTACCAAGTTATTGAAAAATTGTGCATAATAATGTATTTCATACATATAGTATGCTACTCTTTACCATAATAAAGTCATGATATGCACACTCTTAAGTCTATTGATGTATTCAACAAAAATCATACAAAACAATCTAAAAAGTTAACGGTATCCATATTGAAAAATTCACTTGTGTACCGTAGGAACATGAATCTAGGTATCTTATAAAAATTAAATATATTTTTGTTCTCTATATATCTATCTATAGTATTTCCAAATCCATGAACTATAAGCATTTAACAGGAAGGTTTTGGTTGCATGTTTATTAATGTATGTGGACATTTCATGAATACAAGAAAACCATGAATTGTTTTTGTACAATAGTACTTTTTTTAGCCCAAATGGAAGAATAATATTTACAAGAAGATGGAAAATAGTAAACCACACCATTTCCAACAGAAATCACTAAAAAATACCCAATGATGAGGGATGGGTAGGAATTTTTGTGAACTAGGTTAAATTAGGTTCAAAACAGAAAAGTTGGCACTTTGTTGGATTAACTGTGGGAAAATTAAATAGGATCTTTGGAATATGAAAGATATTTTTGTCAATAATATATTTAGATTCAACCCCATGGTACCTGTTTAAGTTATTGACATCTGTAGGTATTGTGGAGTTCATTTTTCTAGGCCCAATTTTGAATATTTACACTTAGGATTTTACATAACAATTTGGGGTTTTAGTCCTAGTTTTTTTTATTTTCACCAAGTTATTGAAACATTATGCATAATAATATGTTTGATACAAAAATTCCAACAGCCTAAATGTCTGATTTTCGACATATTGATGTCGACAATTCGATAATTTGCTTTCTTTTAAAACGTCGGTTGAATTTTACATGATTTTCGACAGTGAAATACACTTGTCAGATTTCTGACACCCCGTTGTCGAGAAATCAACATAAAATGTTACTCCATATCAGTCAGGAAATCGACAATGTCTCCTTCATCTTTGTTGAATATCCAAATACTAACTCCACTATGAAATCTGACGAATCTCCTTAATACTTGTTGACTAACTGACATACTAAAGGTGTCAGTAGTGAAGCATAGTCATCAAATTTGATGGATATTCAACGACCTCTTTCACCACTTAAAGGTCGTAAATTTGACGACCGTTCCTTCCTTTCAGTCGGCTAACCGTCAACTAATGCATCAGAATTGTAGCATAGTCGCCAGATTGGATGGATATCCGACGACAAATGCCATTTCAAATATGTCGGAAAACTGACAACCCTGTATAAATTTATAAAAAAAACATAACCCTTTGGAGCCTCTTTGGTTTGGAAAACCCTAAATAAGGTTTACCCCATGATTTGAAAGTGGATATCCTAGCAAGTGGGAAAAAAAGGAAACATTAGAATTGGGGAACAACACTATATAAGAGTAAAGGGAAACTTTAGTCTCTCTAAAGAATTATTAGAAGTATTAAATGAGAAGGGGATACTTCAATTAAGATAGGTATAGTTACAAAGGGACATATTTGATCGAATCCAAAGGTGGAAATTAATTGATTTCCTCAATATACCAATATAAGAGGAATGAAGCATGTATATGAATTTTCACTCACACATCATGATAATAATAAATAATTATGATGATATGCTTAAGTGGTAAAATAAAAAGGGCATCATAGATTATACAATGAAATTGGGCTATTCAACAAAAAATGAAGAATAATGGGCTAGAATCAGAGCTTGGTGGTGGAGGGATGTGTGGAAAATTACTTGTTTATAAAGATTCATAAGAGTGCTTTGGATAGCCTTGGAAAATAAGATACTAACTAAGGACAATTGTCAAAGAAATAATTCGCTTGGTCCATATAGATGCACTGTTTGTAAAAAAAGCTAAGAACCAATAAATCATTTGTTTGTATATTGTTCCTTTTCAGGTCTTTTTTAACAAGAGGTTACGAAAGATTTGGGAAATAAGGTGATATGGGGAAATCCAAATTTAGAATAAAGTCTATTGGAATATATTGCAAACAAAGTTGTGAATGTCCATAGGGCCTTACCTTGTGTGTTTATATATGGTATATATATGTCTAGGAATCTTATGATATTTCAATATCTGTATACAAAAACTATGCAAGTAGCACACAAGATCAAAATCACTTATGAAGGAAATAAGAAGCCACTAAATACAAAACAAACAAAGATTCTACAAATTCTAAGCATAGAAAAAGAGAAGCCCCAATGATTTTTTGATGGGGCATGTTAGAGGGTACCAAGGTTTTGTGGGGTTGGAGTGATAATTTTTATTGATACCTTACATTATTTTTGTCTATGACATGTTCCTGGGAATGGGACTAGAAATAAGGTATATAAATCTACACTCTATGGATACTTCTGAAGACAACACATGCCAAAGGATTAAAAAATTATAAGTTTTATGTGACTCAAATCTTGTGATAGAATGGGTCAACCATAATCATCATATTAGAAATTATGACCTAAAACCTATTATGAATAATATTGTAGAGGTAAATTCACATTTTCATGATATTTCCTTTATATGTGTATATAGAGAACTCAAAACCAAAGTTGACAACTTATCCAAGGATGTTATACTCTTGCAAGAGGGTACCTTTACTGAAAAAATATTCAAGGGAGGAATTGTCCTATTAAATTCTAAATATAAGTGAAATTTATCATGTCATCTAGATGCATATGAGACCATGAATTTTTTTTAGGGAAATATTTAGAAAAATTGTTGTGTTCAAACTTGGAAGACCATAATATGTTTGAACACAAAGTGTGCTTGCAAACACTAAAAGGGTTAGTTTCATTTTTTAAAGATTACCTCTTTCGACATAAAATGTATATTTTATTTTGTGGAAATTGAACCCAGGTGTTAGAACAATTACACTCACAACAATTGTCAATTACACATGCAAATTACTCACAAAGGAGACTGAATATGGAGCAGAACACTAATCTGTATTGAATAAGTGTACAATATCCAACCCTATGAATTCATAGGCTGCCACAATAAATAATTACATGATAGATTTGAATGCATAAGGATGCCATTAGAATTTGGTCAAAAGCAGGCTTACTAAATCTAAGCAAATCCCCCATAGGTGCATAAAGCAGTTTCCAAAACTGTCTAGGAGCTCATGAATTGGAAAAATAAATTAGTCAAGATAATAGGTGATGGAAGGACAACTCATAGCTTATTTTCTTATGAGAAAAGGGTGGAGGATGATGAGGAAAAAAAACAAGTTAACTTCACCTAGTCAAACTTTCCCAATTGCCTTAAAACTCAGAAAAAGCAGGCAATAAAGAAGAAAAAGAGGACATGCGCTAAGTAGACCAGGAATAAAGCAAATTTGATTCCAAGAGGCTTCCCAAGCACTCCATGACTCAAATTTAGAAATTTTGACCACTATGGATGTGTGGAGGACAACTTGCATAAGGCGGAATATGGAAACTAGGCAAATAAGACAAAAATTGGATTAATTAATGTCTAAGGTAGCTAACTATGGGTTGATTATTCTAACACCCCCCCATAAGCCTAACTTATGGGTAAAATATCAGAAAATTATAGGGCCTAGCAACAAGGCTTGGTCACCCTTTACATACTGCATGTCCATTTAACCAAGGAAAGAGGTAAAAACCCAGTGGGAAAAATCCTCATTTAAACATGGACAGTAAAACAAAATTTGGAAATATTGTCATTAATCATGCTTCACAGCATGATCAACAATCCCCAGTAGTGAATTGATATTTCTGAATGTCTTCTCACAAAAAACTTTGGTGAAGATATCTGCTACTTGTTCTAAAGATGAACAGAAGAGTAGGTGAATGGTGCCATCATGCACAAGCTGTCTAATATAGTGCATATGGATCTCAATGTGTTTGGTTCTTTGCTTCTGAACTGGATCATTGCAGATTCGAATGGTACTTTGATTATCACAATAGATAGTAGTTGAGTATTCTAATTCGAATCCACACTCTCCAAGTAACCCCTGCAACCATAAACATTGAGTTGCTGCATTTACAACTCCTCTGTACTCTGCTTCTGTAGATGAGAGTGCAATGGCACTCTGTTTCTTGCTCGACCAGCTGATTGGACCTTCTATAAGCATGAACACATATCTTGATGTTGACTTTCGATCTATGTTGTCTCCTTCCCAATCACTGTTAGTAAACCCAATCAAATCGAGATCATATTTAGCTTTATAGAAGATCCCATGAGTCCTTGTTCCATGAACAAAGTTAAGGATCCTTTTGGCTTCTCTCCAATGGATCTCATGAGTCTGATCCATGTATCTTGAAGCCACACTTATTTCATAATAAATATCAGGTCGAGTATGTGTGAGATACAACAAACATCCAATCAATTGCCTATACAGTGTATTGTTTACCATAGGTGAAGAATCAACTTCTTCAAGCTTAACTCCTGAAAGGAAAGGAGTCTTTCTTGGCTTGCAATCCTTCATATTGAATTTGTTTAGAAAATCCAAGGCATAATTGGACTGATGTACTTTGATTCCTTCTTTGGTTTGAGCAATTTCGAGCCCCAAGAATTGGCTGAATAAGCCCAAATCTGTCATTGAGAAGGCACGGTTCATTGCATCCTTCAAGGAGGCAATTTCATCCTTTCAGCTTCCTTTAATGAGAAGGTCATCAAAATACAAAACAATGATCGTTAATGAACCATGAATCAGCTTCAAATAGACATTTGGATCTTACTTGCATCGAACAAAATTTAGTGATAGCAGAAAGCTATCAATATTGGCATACCAAGCCCTGGGGGCTTGCTTAAGCCCAGACAATGACTTCTTTAGCCTGCACACAAGAGATGGGTTAGTGGAAAATCCTTGAGACTTCTGCATTTAAATCTCTTTAGTGAGATCTCCATTCAGGAAAGCACACTTCACGTCCATGTGGTGTACCTCCCACTACTTTGAAGCTGCAATGGCTAAGGCTAGCCTGATGGATTCCATAT
This sequence comes from Pseudotsuga menziesii, assembly GCA_001517045.1. Taxonomy (NCBI): domain Eukaryota; kingdom Viridiplantae; phylum Streptophyta; class Pinopsida; order Pinales; family Pinaceae; genus Pseudotsuga; species Pseudotsuga menziesii. Next base: position 358,969 of record LPNX011002100.1, on the reverse strand, counting down.
TTTCCACTGGTGCAAAGGTATCATTGTAGTCTATGCCATGTACCTATGAGTAGCCCTTGGCTACCAATCTGGTCTTGTAATTGAGAGGTGAACCATCAGCAGCAAATTTGGTTTTGTACACCCACTTACACTGAACTAGAGATCAACCAACTCCCAAGTGTTGTTCTTCTGGAGTGAGCTGAACTCTTCTTTCATGGCTGTTTACCGTATTGGATCATTTGCTGAATCTTCATATGTCTGTGGATCTGATTCAACCATCAGATATCATTTCTCTGCAAACATAGGATCTTTCATGCACAGAGCACTCTCAAACTGAGATCTAGTCCTCCTAGGATCATTAGGATTCCCAGCTAGTTCTCTAGCTACATGAATGGTATTTGCTTCCCATTTTGGTATTGTAGGACTGTTAGGATCTCCAATTAAATCATAATTATCATACATATCAGAATCAGGATGTTCAACTATCTCTTCACTTACATTCAGAGGTTCTGGTGGTGAAGAGGATTCTCCAACTTCCACTGCTGCTAGGGGCTCTTCTTGAAACTGAACACACCTTTCAATGAAAGATTTGTTTGTGCTCAAATTTATCAGATTGTACCCTTTTGAATATTCATAGTACCCAACAAATAGACACTCTTGGCTTTGGGGCTGCAAAGCCTTCCTCTTTTCTGTTGGAATTCTAGCCCAAGGCCTTGAGCCAAAAATCCTGAAATGGGTCACATCTGGATTGTGCCCACTCCATGATTTGAAAGGAGTAATACAATCAAGATATTTATGAGGAACCCTATTCTATATATAGGCTGCACAGTTTATAGCTTTGGCCCAAAACTTTGGTGGCAAAGTCTTAGCCTCCATCGTGCAGTTTGCCATCTCTTTCAGTGATCTATTCTTCCTCTCAGCAACACCATTATGCTGTGGTGTGTAAGGGATAGAATGCTGCATCTGAATACCTACATATGCACAATATTGAATGAACTCAGACTTGACATAATCACCACCATTATCATATCTGAGGACCTTGAGTTCCCTCCCAAACTGGTTTTCAACCAAATCCTTAAAGACTTTGAAGAGGCCAAAAACTTCAGACTTGTGTTTCAGGAAGTAAACCCAGTAATACCTGGAAAAGTCATCTATGAATGTCAATGCATATTTGTCCTGACTCATTGACATATGAGGAAATGGTCCAGCAACATCACTGCGGATCAACTCAAGAGGTGCAGAGGTTCTCTCATGACTAGCTTTCTCAAATTTATGCTCTGGGTGTTTTCCTAACATGCAACCTTGATAGACTCCTTTGGAAAAATTAATCTTTGGTAACCCTATGACCATTTCCTTTTCACTAAGATAAAAAATATACTTGTAATTAAGGTGGCCAAATATGTCATGCCAAAGCTTGCTTGCCTCATTAGAATGAATCAGAAGAGCAGAGAGGTTTGAGTAGGGTAGGAAGTGTGAGAACATGTATACCTTCGAAGTGTGATTTGCAACTCCTTTTGTAATGACTTTACCACTTGAGATCTCTATGATCTCAACTTCATCAGGGGAGAATATGACCTTCTTTGGAGACCCTGTGTGGGTCATCTGATACACTGATAAGAGATTAGAGGAATGACCTGGAACATACAATACATTGCTGAACTTACCATGGTCAAGATCAATCCTCCCTTTTCCCAAACTTTCAGTGAGAGATTCATCTCCCAGTACAATTGGTGGACCTTTCAACATGTCAAGTGAGGTGAATGCCTCCTTGGTTGAAACCATATGTCTTGAAGCTCCAGAATCAATGATGAAACTAGGTGAGCTTGATGTGCCAGCAACCAATGCATGAACTCTCTCTATGTCTTCTGAATTTGATCCTCCTTCCCTCTTCTTTGAGCTGTGTGGAAGGGAGATGCCATTATTCTCTAGGATTTGGGTCAGCATGTCTATTTTCTTATTCATGTAGGAGCTTTGAGAATGATTTCCCTTACTGCAGTATGTGCACTTGATAATTTATCCTTTGTTCTTCTTCTTCTGGGGGTTCTTCTTGGAACCTTGAGGCTCCTCTGGAGACTTGTTCTTGTCTCTCTTTTGCTTACGTGGCTTCTTAGCTTTCTTATTTATTTTTGAATCCACCCTCAAATCTCCAGCAACCAAAGATTGGTCTTTGGAAGGTTTGATGGTGCCCATCATCACCAATTTATCTTGTTCTTGTGTGAGAGATTCCATGAAATCTACAAGGCAAGGCATTTTCTAGGCTCGAGCTGTCAACTTTGTGGAATAGAAGGTCGAACAAAACACTAAATAGTCAAGGCCAATATTTGAGAGTATGTCCAAAACCAGTTTCTCATCTTTATTTTCGATCCCACATTGTTTTAGCTACAAAACAAGTGCTTTGAACTTGGAAAAATAAAGTTGCAGGGATTCAAAGCTATTGGGACTCAGGGAGATCAATTCATTTTCAATTTGATGTCCATTAATCTCATATGTCTTACCAAAAATCTCAACAATCTTCTCCCATACTTCATTCGGTGATGTTAATCCATCAATATGGAAAAGGAGGTCTCTGGATATGCTGAGACATAGGAGACCATAGGCCTCATCCCTCCTGTTGTGCCATTTAATATTCTCTGCAGCTGCATTGGGCTCTGCTTCTGTTTCCATAGTAACTTTGTAGAGGCCTTTTTCTCTCAACAGTATCTCCATCTCTGCTTTCCATTCAAAGAAGTTAAATGGAGTGAAGATGATCTTCTGAGATTGATCCATAGCTCAGAAATTGTCCCTTCAGTCAGCAGAATGCTGCCAGTCAATGATGACAAACCTGCAATAACAAATTGGAAGGAGATAAATCAATATACAAAGGCTCTGATACCATGTGGAAATTGAACCCATGTGTTAGAACAATTACACTCACAACAATTGCAAATTACACATGAAAATTACTCACAAAGGAGACTGAATATGGAGCATAACACTAATCTGTATTGAATAAGTGTACAATAGACAACCCTCTAAAGTCAAAGGCTACCATAATAAATAATTACATGATATATTTGAATGAATAAGGATTCCATTCGAATTTGGTCAAAATCAAGCTTACTAAATCTAACCAAATCCCCCATAGGTGCATACAGCAGTTTCCAAAACTGTCTAGGAGCTCACGAATTGGAAAAATCAATTAGGTAAGATAATAGGTGATGGAAGGAAAACTCATACATGCTTTTCTTAGGATAAAATGGTAGAGGATGATGAGGACAAAAAACAAGTTAACTTCACCTAGTCAAACTTTCCGAATTGTCTTAAAACTCAGAAAAAGAAGGCAATAAAGCAGAAAAAGCAGACATGCGCTAGGGAGGCCAGGGATAAAGCAGATTTGATTCGAAGAGGTTTACCAAGCACTCCATGACTCAAATTTAGCAATTCTGATCACTATGGATGTGTGGAGGACAACTTGCATAAGGTGGAATATGGAAACTAGGCAAATAAGACAAAAATTGGATTAATTAATGTCTAAGGTAGCTAACTATGGGTTGATTATTCTAACAAATTTAAAACTTTTAATATCAATATAATGATTTATTTCTTGGGGGGGAATGTGCAAATAATATTAATACTTACAGATTAATGAGAAAGAAAATAGTATTAATCAAAGTTCAAATTGGACAAATGCCAAAGTTTCCCTTCTATGTAAAGAGTAATTATTTCATAAAGTTAAACAAAAGAATGTAAACCATATTTTCTTGTAAAGAATATGAAAAAATATTGTATTTTGAAACGTTAGTTGAACATTTGGTTGTATACAAATATAAAACAAATTTATTATCTCTTGGCAACAAAAATCTTTGCATATTTATGAAACAAGTCACAATTTCTAACTAAGTTTCAAAAGCATGACTTTTGATGCAGGTCGTGCCCAGGTGTACACTAGGGACAGTAGTCGTCTGAATGAGTCTAGTACTTTTATGGAAGACACATATAAGAAGAACCAACAAAGTAGGAAATTTGCTAGGTCAACAAGAAGTATGTGCATAGACAATATGCAAGGGTTTGAACCAATTTGTTGCTTCTTCTCCATGAAAGATGGAGGAATCAAAAGGATGTATATTGCATTAGTGTACATGATTATATAGGATGATGAGACACGTGGGTGACTACCCATTACGTTCATTTACAAAATAATTTATAACCATTCAGAAGTTCAATCGTCACAGATGACTAGAAGATAGAATAATCGTCGATATTGATAAGGCATGTTGGTATGATGTATGTTGAGGCGGACCTGTCGAGGTGAACCTGTTGAAGAAAAAATGTCAAGGTGGGCCTGTCAAGGTGAACTTGTTAAAGAAAACATGTTGAGGTGCACCTATCAAGGAAAACCTGTCGAAGTAGTTAGAGTAGGCTAAGCAGTTGAAGTGATAGAATTTGTCGAAGCTTGAAAACCTGTCAACTTCTGGTGGGTTCATTCCTCCTTCCTTAAGAAACAATGGTCTCCATTGTGTATTTTTTTTGGTCAGAAAAATTGTTGGCTACTTCAGTAGTAGAGTACCATTTTCCTTTCTCGGGTAGATGTCCATATTTAGCCACTTGAAAAAAGGGAATAGAGTTTTTCCTTGTATAGCGTATGCATAGTCCCACAATGGTGTTGCAAAGAAGATATTCCTGGACATCTAGATGGATGTCTTCAGTTTCTGCTATGTGCAAGTCATTCTGTTCCAGCAATTGTGCATGGCATGGTCAAAGTAGATCTACATTGAAGAGATGATGTAGGCCAAGGTATGCAGGAATGTCGAGCTAAAAAGAGTTTTCTCCAATATATTTAAGGATACTATATGGACCATATCTCAAAGGTTTCATATTTATGTATGGATCAGTAAAGTGATCCTTCTTTAGATGTAACTAGACCTGATCCCCAATATGGAATGAATGAGGAATATAATGCTTGTCATTTTGGGCCTTAGCTTTTTCATTAGCTTGTTGCAACATTTCATGTGCTTGCTTCTGAATGTTGTATATTTGATCTCTGAACTTCAATGCTTTCTCCACTTCTCGTCCTTTGAATTGAGTATCGTTCAGCCGTGTCAAGGAACTCATTAATTCGATAGGAGCTAAGGATTGAAATCTGTAAAAGATCTCAAATTGACTCTTTCCTGTAGAGTTGTGTTGAGCACAATTGTAGTTGTGCTGTATGTATGGAAAGCTATCATCCCAAGTTCGATGATGCTTCTGGTTGTACATGCGATGAAATTGTACGACTAAGTGATTTACAACTTTCGTCTGTTCATTTGTCTGCAGATGAAAGGTTCTCGACAAAGAAATTCTTGTTTCAAGTTGTTTCTAGATATTTTCCCAAAAGGTGCTGAGAAATATAGGATCTCTATCGGAAATAACGGTCGTCGGGATGCCATAAATTTTTCACACATGTTCAAAGAATAGTTGAGCATTATGTTGTGCTGTCGTAGTCTTGTTGCATGGTATGAGTATAGCCATCTTGGAAAATATATCGACTACTATGAATGTCACATCATGCTAATGTTTGGTAGTAGGATATCCCATCAATTAGTCCATAGAAATATATTCATGTGGTCGACTAGGAATTGGAAGGGGTGTGTATAGTCCTTGTCATCAATTCGGCGGTTTAGCAATGGAACAAACTGTGTACGATAAAATGTACTTGTTAAAGTCATATTTAAGTGAAGGGAAATACAAATACTTTTGGAGGATAACAAGTGTTTTTGCGACTCCAAAATGTTATGCAGTCTTGCTGTAGTGTGCATCCCAAATGAGCTTTTGTTGGTGCTCACCATTTGGTACACAAAGCTTATCAAGCTTGTATAGCAAGGTGTCCTTCAGGAAGTAGCTGGTAGTAGACAGTGTGTTGGTCATAAGCTGTCGATAAATTATAGAGAAATCACACTCTACCAAATACAATTGTCGCAAAGTAGTGATGTCGCAACCCTGCATATTCATCATTGTAGACAATAGAGTAATGGGTGGTTGGTTGAGACAATCAGATGCAGCATTAAATTTTCCTTCTCGATACTTAATTACCAAGTGAAATTGTTGTAGGTGATTAATCCACTTGATTTGTTGAGTTTTTTGTAGTTTTGACGGGGATGGAGTGAACTACAAAGGTTTATGTTCATTGAGGATGATAATTTCCTTTCCAAGAATGTAGAGTCTCCATTTCTTAAGAGCTTTCACAATGGTGTATGGTTATTTCTCATACGTCAAGTACCTTGTAATGGTGTCGCTAAAAGTCTCCAAATGAAATGTGACAGGGTGACCTAACTAAGTGGCCATTGCACAAAGGCATAGTCCGATGCATCCATCCCAATCTCAAAGGGCCAATGAAAATTAGGTAACACAAGTACTGGTGTAGTACAAATATTTTCTTTGAGTTGTTCAAAAGCTTGTTGTTGTGTTGGTGTCCATTTGAAGAGTGTTTTCCCATTTCCTTTTTCCAACTGATTCAAAGGCCATGCAATCTAATTGAAGCCATGTATGAATCATTAATAGAAATTTTCCAAACCAAGAAAAATTATTAGTTCATGAATTTTTTGAGGAATGGGCCATTCTTTGAGGATCTGTAATGTTTTTGGGATGATATGAATGACTGTAGATTCAATTACATACCCCAAATATTTGATTTTGGTCATCACAAATGAGCATTTTTCCATGTTCATATATAGTCGATGTTGCTGAAGAGTGTTGAAGACTTGTCAAAGTTGTTTGACACGTTCTTCCCATAATCAAATGAAAAAAAAGATATCGTTGAGAGAGACAATGACACACTTACCGATGAAAGGTCATAGAAGGTCATCCATATATCTCATGAAGGTTGCAGGTGCATTGGATAAGAAGAAAGGCATGACTAACCATTCAAACAATCCTTCCTTGGTCATGAAATCCATTTTCCATATATTAGTGGAATCGATTGGACTATGGTGGTATCCTGACTTGCACTTGAGTTCCGTAAAGAATTTATAACCTTTAATATTGTCCATGAGTTCATCAATCCATGGAAGAGGGTATATGTTCTTCACTGAAATTTTGTTGAGCACCCGATAGTCGATGTACATGCACCAAGTCCCGTCTTTATTTGGAACTAAGATGTTTGGACTTCCACAAGGAGAGGAGCTAGGGTGGATATGACCCTTGTTGATCAAATCATGGATTTTCCTGTGAATCTCTTCATTTACGAGAATGGATCTTATGTAAATAGATGTGTTAAGTAATGAAGAACCAAGAAAAAGTTCAATGGAGTGTTTTACTTGGCAATGCAGAGGTACTTCACTGGGTTCTTGAAATATGTTCTGGTATTCTTCAAGAATGTGGTCGATCTATTCTTGTTGTTAGGAGCCACGTTGGTCAATGAGTTGACTTGTTGCTATAGTATTCCTCGAATGTTGAGGCTTTATAATGATTAATGTGACATTTTGAGCATGATTGATAACCTTTTTTTTTGGCATATATTATAGAAACCATTGACGTGGGTTATTGCTCTGGTATGCCATACCATTGATTCCATATTTTGACAATCACCTTCTGAGGATGTGACTGATATGTACCGTTTCGATCACATAGGTAGGATTTCCCGAACATGGTGTCAACTATGAAAAGCAGTGCCACGTCATAGAGTACTTCAGATTCAAAAGGATTAATGAATTAGGTGAGTCGACATTGCCTTGTGATCCTTAGTTCCTGCCCATCCTTCATCCAACTGATATTGTAAGGCTAAGGATGTGGAGTGGTGAAAAGACCTAACTTATTCACAAGATATTCATAAATGAACTTCTTTTGGATAGCATTATCCACAATAATATGTAATGGATTTTTCCAAACCCATATCTGTGTATGGAATAGGCACTCTCATTCCTCCTCATTGATGATAGTCGAGGCTATCGGAGTGGTCGAGGTTGAAGCCAAGAGGGTTGACACATCTGGATCAGATTCTACCAAGGTTTTGTTGGATAAGTTAGATGTCAATTTTTTTGTCAAAATGTCTTCTGAGCTTTGCATTCTGACGTATCATGGCATGTTGAAATGTGATAATCACACCATTTCCTAGTAGGATCTTGTTTGTTGCAATCCCTCTTGTCTTTCTCGCTGATATGGGAAAACATTTTGGTTCATTGGAGAGGTAGTTAATTTTCTATGAGTATTTTTGTCTCTTCAGCTACATCTCTATTGTATTCTTCTTTGGCCATATTTTCTGAAGTCAAGGAAGTTTCTTCTTGTGTTGTTGAGTTTGCGAGCATGTTTGAAGAGGCATAAGTTAAATAACTTCGATGGAAGTTCTTATGTAACTTAAGATCTGAAAAACATCTTACTCTGATACCTATGATCTAGGACATGCCCAGGTGGGGACAACAGTTGACTGAATGGTTCATGTACTTTTATGGAAGAAGCATATAACAAGAACCAACAAAGTAGGAAATACACTAGGTCGACAATAAGTATGCACACATACAAATGCAAGAATTCAAACCAATTTATTACTTCTTCTCCATGAATGATGAAAGAATCAGAAGGATGTATATTACATTAGTGTACATGCTTAGATAGGATGTTGAAACGCTTAGGTGACTACCTATTACGTTCATTTATAAAAGAAGTTATAACAATTCATAAGTTCAATCGTCATAGATGACTGGAATACAGAGCAATCATCAATATTGAAAAGGCATGCTGGTATGATGTATGTCGAGGCAGACCTGTCGAGGAGAACCTATAGAAGTGAACATGTCAAGATGAACCTGTCGAAGTGCACATGTATAGGTAGACCTATCCAGGTGAACTTGTCAAAGCAGTCAGAGTAGTTGAAGTAGTCAAAGTTCTATACTTTTTTGAATCTTGACAACCTGCCAACTGCTAGTTGGATCAACTTTTCTCTCAATTCTTATCATGACAAATCCAAACTAACAATGAGGATTTAATCACATTTAAAACATAGTATGTTTCCTTAATTCCTAAAACTATGAAAACAAATGATAAATATTTTAAATATTCTTATCTTATGTTTCTTCTTCACACCTCCTTCATCTTCAATTTTATTCCAATTATATGCTCACCTTCATATTATGCTCAAGCACATGAAGAATCCTAAATATATGGAAGTGAATTTAAGAAATTGGGAATTATGGAGCAGGTTTGGGGTTAGTGTCTTATGACAACATTCGAAATCCTTATTACAAAGGAATATTTTTTTACGTTAGATGAAGTAGATTTTGGGGTTAAAAGGCTCGTAAAAGGGAAATATAAGGATTCCTTAATCTATGGAAGTGTGCATGCCCTAACCCCCACTAGATTTTAAATTATGACCACCACAGATGAAACAAATTCTCTTCACATTAGGCCCACTCAAGCAACCTCAAATTCATTGTCAATGTTTCTATTTGATTGGGTCTATTAATGAATGGACAAGGAAAATGAGACAATGGATTATTGTCATGATTTCCTTGATGATCTGAGTGAAATTCCATCTTTTACTCATAAGAGGACATCTTTGGCTTAAGGAGAGATATATACAGAGATGGACAATTTTTTGTTTTCGTGAACTATGCAACTAGTGCCGCAAACCTACAATACCTTCTTGTTTATCCCCTTGACATTATATTATTACTTTGGTGTTGTGACATTAAGGCACGAAGTGAATATTGTCTTCGGTTCAGTTCATTTTAGGGAACAAATCAATGTTAGTGCTGATTGATGGATAATGAGGGAAGGAAACTTTGACATTAAAGCTTTATAATTGATAGAAAATGTGGCAAATGGTGACATGTATATGCAAAACATGGGATAAGTCTAGATTGTAAAAATTGAAATCCTAGGTCACTAAAGTGCATATGTTCAAAATTTGGATATGTGGACTATGTTGGTTATTGTGAGGATCAATTATGGACAAAATTTGGATATCGATTGCTTAGTTGGAGCAGTTTCCTTGTGTGGACTAGGGGGTGGAATTTGGTTAGTGGAAGGAGGAAATTGGAAAATGGATGCAAGTTTAAATGATTGACAAAATAGAAGTTTCTTTACATCTCCACAAAGTATTTTCTTCAATTTCATTGAAGGGAACAAGTATGAAGTAAACTCTACTTATAATCAAGTTAATTATTTTGAAGTTGTGGTTTTATATATACCTATTTATGAGATTAAAATCATTTATGACTTTATACCACCATCTCAGTTTTAGAGCGGCTTCTTCAACATGCTTATACAAAAGTTTCCAAGGGGGTCTTAAATATGATATACTTTGGGTTGTCATCTACTTCCAACCTCTATAATATAATAAGAACTATAGAAGTACCAGATTCACCATTTTCAAGTATATCTATATTGAAGGACAATAGTAGAGACAAGAAAGCTTATAAAATATTTTAGCACTTAAGGTGACACAATTGATCTTAGACTGTAGATAAGTTCTAAAGGGAATTTGAGAGTTGAAGGTGAATCATGGTGTATTATATTGACCTTTGCTTGATCAATTATGATAAAATATAGAACTAAGGGAAATAACAGGGAATTAATGGAAGCCACAAGAGGTTATCATTTGGCTCGTCGATCCATTGGCTCATGGATCCTTTGTTGTTATTGATAGCCCAATGCTTTTCTTCCCAATTTGTTAGAAGTTGAACTAACACATGAAATCAGTGAATAAGTGTGCTAAGGCTCAAATCACAAATGAATGGGGCCTATATCCTTGTGAACTTAGCAACTTGATTCTTTGAGTTTTGATTGATGAATAAAATGTGAGGAAGGCAAGATCAATCATATTTTCCCTCAGTATTTTTGCAAAATGTACATGAAACAAAGCTATGTTTCTTAGCCAATAAGGTCATAATGAGTTTGTTAAATATCATGGTTTTCTTACTTAAACTGATGAATATAATTGGAAATATAAATTCACTATGCTTTTATCTTTCCTCAATAAATAATTTTCTTCTCTTTAATTGTAAGGATATTCAAATATTATCAATGTAACCTCCTAATTCATCTTAATATTGCTAACATCCTGATCAGGGTTTTGAAGCTTTCCAGAACCTAGAATGTGACCTGGAATTATGACAGCCTAAATGTGTGATTTTGCTAAGGGTTTTCTAAACTAAATGACTCTGTATGATTGGTCAAGGTTATTTGTATTAGTAAGGTTGGCTCAAGTAGGAAGTTGTTAATGTCTATATGGACCATTTTGGGGTTTGAGTGTTCTCATCTCTTCAGTTTCATTAACTATGCAACACTGCAATATTTCATCTGAGATTTAGATCTTGAGCCTTTAGTCATTAGCCATGAAAGGGGTCATCGCGAGTGATTACTAAAGTGATCGCAATTTTCTATAGCAATTTAGATCTAGGATGTTTTATTTTATATTCATATAATGTATGTTTATCTAATAGGGGACTTACAAATTCAATATAACAATTGTGTCAATATCAGTAGAACAATTTTCCAAAATATATTTTCTCATGTAAGCATAGAGATGATCGAAGACGTTGTAGCTTATTTATAAGATTAACAATATATCCTTCTTAATTTATCTTGTTTGTTTTCCCTTCATTTCTCTTATATTTTTTGTTGTCCTCCGTCATGTTTTTTTTTTTAATTATTTAACTCCCCTAAGTACATTCTCCCTCTAAGATGGAAATTTTGTGCCTAATGGATTTATGTTTGAGCCATAATATTTGATGTGGGTTTAAACATCAATAAACTTGAAATCAAGAAAAACCACATGAGTGTTGCAAGTCATATTGGACTTCATCTAAATATTTCCTAACTTTTTCATAGAGTTTTTAAAATTAGATGTAATATAACAAGTGATTTACGATCTTGGGAAACCCTAGGTTTGTATTTGCGATCTAATTAGATGTGAAAAATGTATCTATTATTTTGACAACTATTGTGTTACAATGAAAACCATTCAAAACCAGCAACAAGGAACCTAACATTTTCAACCAAAAAAACACGTTGTCCATGTTTTTGGACTTCTAAGCATATTTGATAATTTCTAAGCATATTTGATATTTTCTATTAGCAATTCAAGCAAGTAAAATTAATATGGAACAAAGAATGGAACAAATTGAGCAAGTATGGAATATAAATCAAATTAATATAAGAAAAATATGTATGAGAATTAGGAATATGTTTCCTATACTTATCATAATTTTTTGGTACAAATTACCTTGATTTGTGGAGCTTGCCACTGTTTTCTTTTTCTTTACCTTTCAAAACATCTTTCAACATACTACAAATATTTTCTTGTTCCAATAATTTCATGTTAGGACCCATCAAATAAATATTTGCATGTTTATGAAAATAACAAAATGAAGCTAAAATAATATAGTTTGAGTAGTTTGTCTCAATGAATAAAAACAACATTAATAATGAACATTTTATGGTTGATGAAATTTTTTAATTTAGCAATGTAAATTACAATAATATTCAAATATAATAATTGGTAATAATAGATCACCTAAGGAAACATGGAGAACCACAACACTATGTATATAATGCCATCGATCACATCAAAATGCCAATTTTTCCTTTGAAATATGAAAATGTTTCACAAGGCTATCTGTAACAAGTTCCAATGGACACGTCAAATAGCAATAGTAAAATTTAAACACTATAATTATAGAACTAATTGTTTTCAATGTATAATTCCTTACCATTCATTGATATCCTCTATGTTTCTAGAATAATTTAATATTATCTACTAAACAAGACTATCCACATGAAGTTGGAATATATTATGGACCCTCCCACCTTCACATCACTCTCAATTCCCAAAAGCCAATGCATCTACTTGCAAAAAGAATTAGTGCAAATTCATTAATTCAATAGCTAAAAAAAACATTCATTAAGCATTCATTAAACATTCATCAAATCATTCATCAAAGCATTCATTAAAGAATCCATTCATTAAATAGCAGAAAAAACCATGCACGACAGTGTATTATACAAAAGAATTACTCAAAATTTCTTCAGTCCCTTATTTTTTTACTTTTCTTCTCTTTAGAAAATAAGCAAGAAGCGCATCTTCCGGAATTTTTTTTCAATTCTCGGTGCTTAATCAACTTGTCCTGATGTCTCCCTAGTATATTTCTCTCCATGTGGATCTTGCGGCAAGGGGCTTGGAATTGCTGCAATACTGTAAAAATGTTGCATTAATTTACTTTTGTTTTTATAATTACAAGTATTTCATTTAAAAAAACATTGCAAAGGTGTTGTTTTACCTGGCGTGGGAACATCAAGTTATTTATTATCTTGTCCACAATCAACCTATACAGTGTGACCATCTACATGCTTTGCAGTTGAAATATAGAGAAGTACAATTAATGTTCACCATATGCAATTATCTTTAGAAAATAGTAGCATATTACTAAATTCATTACTAGGAATTGAAGCATGATCTTTGAATGGTTGGTGTACATCATTGACATTAAGGGGATCATTGCTTTCCTACTCAAAACAAAATAAATATTTTATGTTAATTGTTTATAATGAATAGATTGCATGACAATCAATAAATTTCCATTAAACTATATAGATATTATATACATGTGCACCAAATGGATCTCCAGAGGACCGTGTATTCCAAAAAAAAAAAATTCGACATTTAACAACAAATTAAAAGCTATGTTGGAATCCAAGCTTCAAGTATTCATGAATGGGCACTTTTTTGAATCGGTCAGCTTGCATATTTGCATAAAATCATTAATTTTACATTTTGCATCAAACTAAAATGAAAATAATTTTCTATTTATTCTTTGGAGGCAGTATCAGGTTTTCGAAACATACAATTTGTTCTGCCAAATTCAAATAACCACTAGGCCCGAGCTTGTGCTGACCAATTTTATCCAGTCTTTCCTTTGTTTCCTTTGATGTGTCTGAAAACCTAATCAAGTGTTGAATTACATTAGGTGTTCCAAATTCAATATAAAAATTAATAATAATAAGGATTACCATTATATTCTGGAAAGTATTGCATAGCTTCCTGTTCCTAGTGGTATCTTTCCTCCTTTTCTCAGATCCCTCTATTTTCCATCTTCCACTATGTCTTTCCACTCCCTTGATAGAATCATTAGAGGGCACTCATACCTAGGGTTCCTTTCTAGGTGAACCCTATATTGGTCTTGGAAAAATGTTGTCTATCCTTTTTTAGGACCTTTGTTGTATCGAAGGTATCTTTGTCAAAAATGCCAACCAACTTATTAGTCAGCTCATTCTTTAAATTTTTTGTCTATCTATGCCACCTTGTGTGGATGGTGGGCCCAAATTTATCCAAGTTCAAATCATTTATATTTTTATAAAAAACATCATTTCCTGCAAAACAATCATGCCATCATCAGTTTAAATTTTTTTTTATCAGTATATTACAATCAAATTATAAAACCTAAATTGAACAATCTATAATTACTTGGAATATTCTCTATGTTTATTGGAACGAGTTCCTTTTTCACCAAAAATGTTGTCTCTATTGAACCTATGTTATTGACAAAGGAATATCCAAAAAATGTTTCTTCAGCATCGACACTACTATCAGGATCTGACTGCACCCCTTCTTCTTCATGATTTGGTGTCCATCGGTCAGTAGTGGATGCACCCTCTACTGTCCTTGGGGGTGTTGGGGAATGTCTTGCTGACTATTCAGTCGAAAACATAGGTGTCGTATGTGGTGTACGTGGAGTATTTTTCTCACTAGGATCAACACTGCATTCACCACTAGTGCATGGTGACGAAAAATCCTGTAAATACAAATATTTCAATTATATGTTCACTATAATATAAAAGTAAAAATTATAAAGTTCTAAATGAATTCATATTATGATTCTACAAATTACTTTCAAGGCATGAGATCTCTCCATCAACACTTAAACCTTTGATTTAATCTTGTTTGTCTGCGAAATTATGAATAATAGATGAAGCATATCGGCATTAATTTTTTTCAGGTTCTTATCCATCACCTTCACTGGTTCTAGAGAAGAACCAATGTTAGCATCGTTCAACAACTCGTTCACATCAAAATGTATGGATTGTTGTGTTGTTGTTTCATAAACTAAATCATTTGTCTGCAACAAAAATATATAAAACATTGCTTACATGTTGAAGCAATAGTTTGAGAAAACAATTATATTAACAAAAAATATCTATCATGATAGATTCCTAGAAATACATCTAGGTTTATCTGATTCCTGGATGATGGTGTGGTATGATCAACAGCTAGAATTTTCCCCAATCATCCACCTGCAAAAACAGGAGATAACGTTATCATAATGAATTCAATAATACAAACGAAAAAATACACAGCAAAATAAAAATTATGATACAGTTTATATATCTGTACAATTTTGAAGTATTTAAATTGTAGAATTACATTTAGGTTTACATGTTTCCCTGAGGCTATAGTCATCTAATCAACAGCTGGGTGGCTTCCCCCATCAACACTTTGCATGAAATATATATAATATTATATAAACCAAATGAATATACTATTGAAAAAACATAACAACAAAACTGTTTGTACATATTGAATTTGTACAATGGCATCTATGTATACCTGCTACCTCGAGGAAGGTCTAGTAACATCTACTGTGAGGGAGGTGCCCCTGATAGAACCTTGCATCAAAACATAGTAAAAATTACCTAGAGAAACCAAAATACTCACTAAAACAATTTAATAACATAACATTTTGACGTATACCTATTTCCTCGAGGATGGTATACTCCTATCACTAGCTGTTGGGTTGATGCGCCCTCGATCACCTCCCCATGAAGTCAACATAGAAAAATTAATAAAAAGTTATAATTATCTACTAACGAAAAATCCTAAATATGTTAAACTAATTAATAAAATTTTGGGTAAATTGTTGTATGTACCACATCCATACTAATCGTGTCTGTATCTACTCGATTCAAGTTCTAATTAATAAGCATCTCTTCCCCTGTAGCTAGTGATTTAATGTCACATACAAAGACACGGTTTCCTTCATGCCCCTCAAAAATGCAGTTGGGTTGCTTAAGTGTAGACCCTGGTTGTGTATTATTTATAAACCCCACAATATTCCCAGTCATCTTTGGCCTTCCGTCAATGTATAACGTTGCTCCTTTATTTTGATATTTTTATTTCAGTTGTAAATAATTTGTTGAAAAACCATATCTATGCATACTTCATGTATATTGGACCAGGCATATCCAATCATTGTAATTGTAAGAATATCCAATATACTCTGTCAATTCTGTACATCTATCGTAACCGACATTTATGCCATCCATGCAAAACAACTCCAATCCATGTAATGACGACGATGCAATTCTATATATCCTCTCATTCACACACAAATAAGATTTAACTTGAGGAATATCCATAGGTACCCATTGTTTCACTAGATTTTTGTACCTTAATAGAACCTCGATGTCTCCTATTGTCTCATCATTATAGAAACATGACACCCTCCCGCGAGAAAAAAATCCATGCGCTTATTGAATTTTCTTCTGATATTTTTACATCTAGTTGATCTAGCCCTTGTAGATCTATTTGATGTCTCACTTTCCTCTGGCCTTCCTAAATTACCCTCACTTGAGGAAGACAATTCTGACAAATACCTATTTGGTTCTACCTACACCATGGCCAGAAAAAACTTGGAAAATAGCAGAAAAATACCAATAAAAATTTGGATAGACGTATACAAATGACATAATAGTGATATCATTATCTTGAATAATATCGATAATTCCCTAGTAAGAGTTCATCACATAGTCCTTTAACATGAGATAGATATCAAGTGGTTCCATAGCTAATATTGAACCAATTTATCTCAAAATACAAACTACGTTTTTGACAAAATTTGTAGGTGTATTTTTTTTTAATTTATTTTGTTTCCTCACCAAAAATATTAAAGACACTGTTTACAAATCTCAATATATATAATAAAATCATTTGCTAATATTTTGTAACTTTTTTCAGAAGAAAAATAGGTGTTCCTTAATATTCAATAGTGAATAAAATGTAACTTGTACATAGTCCTAATATCATTATCTTGAAGAATATCAGTAATTCCCTAGTTTAATAGTACATCACATAGTCTTGTAACACGAGATAGATATCAAGTGGTTCCATAGCAAATGCTTCAACCAATTTATCTCAAAATACAAACGTTTTTATCAAATTTTGTAGGTCTAGATTTTTAAATTTATTTGGTTTCCTCTTCAAAAATATTAAAGACCCATTTTACGGATCTCATTACAACAAAGCTGGTCACAATTAGATTGGACCTATCCATGGTAGCTTAGATTTCATAGAAATGTTATCAGATGGATGTAAAGAGTTCCTACCTTAATGGATATTTAAGAGGATGTGTATGTGTAACAGGATTCATCTACAAAGATTCCAATATGCACATAAATAACATCTAGTGTGCAGGTTTACAAATGATCTTTACAGGTTAAACAAATCCCCAAGGGCCTAGTACATTAAAGTTGATAAATATCTCATAAGATCTAGATTCCGAAGAAGTCCTTATGGTCTAAATCTAGATGTCAAATGCTCAAGTTAGGGCATATGTATTTTATTGGTATATGTAGAATATTTTATCATCAAAAGGAGTGAAGCCAGTGTAATTCAAGAGATAAAATCTCAATCATGTAGTTATTTTGACATAAGTAATTTTATATTCTTGATTTTTTTCTTAGGTGTATAATTTTGGCATTCTTGTATATAGTCATGTCTTCAATTTATTTTCCAAGGTAAATATCCTAGCACAAACCCTTGGTCACTTTCCATTTTTGAGGATGGAACCAACATGTTATTTATGGAAAGTGTGTAGGGGAGGTTAAAACTCCATCCCACAACCACAACCACTAGATATAGATGTAGACAAATATTCATTTACTAATCCTTGATTGTCCTTTTTAATTTAGTGCAAAGAAGACATATATGTGGGAAGGATAACCTAGAAATTTTTATTTCATCTCATTTTCCATGCTTATTGCATGATGCAACATGTAGTAGCAGATTCTGGTTTTTGAATATGCCACTCATCCATGGAAAGCATGAAGAGAATCTAGGGCTTCATCCTAAACACTCACGATAGCCATAGAAATTCCTAACGGGATAGGGTATCACCCTAAACCCTCACGAAAACATCCTGTACACTTCTAGCATCATTATATTTATCTCCATGTAGACAGAGCAGAAACCAATAGCATATACCCTATTAGGGAAATAGTACCATTCTCAAGGGAAACACCTAATATTTCCACAGATAGTCAGGTGCAACCCAGTATTGGTTCAGACAGTCACGGGAGGGATTAGAAAAATCACAGGAAAGCACCGTACTATTTTGTATGGTTAGGAGAAGATTTGGGAATCCTTTGTTATATTTGGACAGGATAACCGTGACCAATGGGAGCTCATCTCCATTCTAGGGAAGCCTCAGCATTATTAGGGAAATGAGACTCTTTCAACCAATTTCTACAAAATAAAAAAGCAACACATTTCTCAAAAATAGGGGTTTTCCAATAATATGCATATTTTCTTTTCTAATGCATTTTTAATGTATGTGGTTAGGAAAAGGAGTTTCATGCTAGTTATGATTGACAAATTATTTTTGAACTTTATATATAAGCTAGATCTAGTTCAAAGTTCCTCATTTATAAGCTATTTTATTGTAGAATTTAACAGGCTTAAACGAAAGGTTCTTTCGTTGTTTTTAGAAGTTATATTTGGGAATCCAATGCCTTTTCATTTCCTGCCCCAAAAGGGAAAGAAAAGACCCTAAGAAGGTAAGCTTTAAAGATTGTATTGATTAGCTAGTTTGTACAAGTTCTAGTATAATTTAACTTAGATTTTTTCTCGCTTTGTATTGTTGTCCCAAAGACACTCTTAAAGTGTTTTGGGTTTTTTTTTACTAATTCTTGTTTGTTGTTTATTAGTTGTTGTCAAGCAGGTAGAGAGGCACGATGCTCAAATTTTGAAGATTCCATTAACCAAGAGCCTCATTCTTTCTTCTACATTTTCTAGTTTGATAAAAAATATCCAAAAAACTTGTAAGCCTTATGGATCCTCTTTATAAAAGAGCAAAAGAAAAACTCAGAATTCCTAGCTAGTAGATGTTAATTAATATAATACATTTGAAATTTTGTACCATTCCCGTTTATTGTAAAATTAAAAAATATTCTCTAAGCAAAACTCAAGTAGTTGGCAAGGCTGTCCTATCTTAAAATAATTTTTTATAGATTTTCTTTTGATGTTGCTTGTGTACGACTTTCCTTTTATGTGTTTTTAATATTTCTACTTGTTTTGTTTCTTTCTTTCCTTTTCTTTTCTTAAAAGTGATTTGTATATATTTAATAGAATCTTACAAATGGTAGAAAGAGTTTGGGAACGGAAACACATCTACTTATGTAGGAAAAATGGACCTTGATGCATGAACTTCTAACCAATCCCTTCCTTTTGTCTAAGCTGCTATTGCAGGGGAGGTACTACTCTCTCAGTTAACCATGACTTGCAGCTGAACCCAACCGCTTATTCATGTCTTGGGAAAAATTGAATGTTGATGGGTGGCATGACATGCCACTATCTTCACTGCTAGACCATGGCCCAACTGATGAATTTTCTATTTTTAAATTACTCAACAAAAGTGGACATTAATTATCCCAATAGTTTTTAATGTTTATTTTCCCCATGTCCAAACCAGACTCTATACCGAGGTACACAAAATGCGAAAATCATATATCATACTAGAAAACAACAAGAAAGGTCAAAGACAATGATTCTGGTATGGTGTCATTTAAATTATATGGAAATGGATATGGATTTTCACTCCAAATTGCTCTCACAAAGTAAAAAATGCATATCGTTATGAAAGACTTAGATTTGTGTGATATGGGATTGGGGAAAGGATATTTTATATGCAAAAATCAAGGTTTTCGAGCCCCACACTCATCCTTTTATTTTTTATTTTGTGTTTTTTAAGATATATATTTTTTCAATTAGATGATCTGCAGGGTTTATGTTTCTAACAAACTGCTGGTGCTTTTGATACTAGAAATGAATCCAGAGAAGGTATGAATTTGGATCTATAGAAACATGTATCTTGAAGCCTTCATAAGTGGATCCAATAACACAGGGTATCATTTTAAAGAATATACATATTACTGATCTAATTGGCATTAACTATAAGCTATAACAGAAATACCATACCATACAATAATGAAATTATATATAAGTCTCTTGTTTGTCAATCTAACTTAACCCATTATAAATTGGAGAACAAGATTTACATTTTAATGGACAACCTTGGGAATCACCATTTCTACTTTTTATAAGTGTTCTATAGTTTTTGAAAATTTCTCATTAAATTGTTAAATTTCATTTCCTTGAAAATTGAAATAGATCTCAATATAGTACTTGCTTTCTTTCTCTTTGTACTAGTATGTATTTATGTAGATCATGGGGCCATTTGGATATCAAAAAATAAGATTAGCTGCATTGATTTTGGAAATTTTCTATAGGAAATTTATTTCTACAGTGAAGGCATCTTCCCGAGTTGACAACTTCTCCAAACTAACATCATTGTCTCTCCTTCTATTATTTATGCAAAGTTTGTGACATTGGGTGAGCAGGTTTTCTTTCGAACCCTTACATTCGTTTTTGTATAATTAAAATTTTCTTCAAATGCGAGATATTGAATAAAATTGAATGATAATATTTCAGAAAAAAAATAAATAAACCAGTTATATACTTATACTAAGTTATGCTCTTTTTTATTATTATCATTGCTACAGGTTCCTTGGAAGAGCCTTGGAAAATAACCAGTTATTGTTCTCATTGACCATGTCTTTCTACTTGCAGAACTAGCACAAGATGAATGCTCTTTCATGGTATGATACATGGATTGAGAAATAATTATTTTAACAACATTAATTTATGTAGCATACATTCATAAAACCTTTAGCTATTCAAGGGGATTTGGTGTTGTCTTTGGTAATATTATGTTTTAAAATCTATGTTCCTGAATCCTAATACTCATATATAATTTTTTTATGGGAGGAAGAAAAGAAAAGGATTTTTGAAGCAAAACGATGAAAAATTGAGGTATGCAATTGCTGAGTATCATTCTAGTTTGTGATGGTATTTCTAAATATTATATTTTTATTGCACACTCAGTATTTTAGGAAAATAAAGACTAGTCTTATTTTTGCTAGGAACTCTTTAGAAGTTGGATGTATTATATTGAATAATCAACATATGAAGAAATGAAATAAAATGATATTTTGTGATCCATTTGGAAATGGGTTAAAATTTATTTTAACAACCAAATTTTTAGTTATGGATCCAATCTACAGTCTATTACAGTTTTAAATTATAATAGAGACATGTTGTTTACAATTAAATTTGGAGGATGAAGAGAGTTGCGTTGCTCGTCACCTCCCTTCATACCCTAGCCACCATTTCTTTCTTTTTCTTGCATAGAATAAAGGACATGGAAGTGTCCCCTATTCTTGAAGGAGGATCCTTAGGATTTCCTAAGGATCCTAGTTCTTCATATCCATCGAAACTAGCAACAAAGTATGCCCAGATAGTCCCTGCTAGAAGGGTTGTGAAGAAGGTGGCTTTTATCCCTGCCCACTGATATCTTGGATTTGGAGCCTAGACTTTGTAGTGTTGTCCCAAGGACACTCTTAAAAAGCTTTAGGGTATTTTTTACTAATTTTTGTTTGTTTTTTTTTAGTTTTTGTCAAGCCACTAGAGAGGCATGCTGCTCAAATTTTGAAGATTATGATAAACAAGAGACTCATTCTTTCTTCTACCTTTTCTAGTTTGATAAAAAAAAATACAAAAATATTGTAAGCCTTATGAATCCTCTTTATAAAATACCAAATCCAAAACTCAGAATTCCTAGCTAGAGGATGTTAATTAATATAATTGAATTGAATTTTTGTACCATTCATATTTATTGTAAAATTAAAAAATATTATGTGTAGAATTTTGACAATTACCATTCCTTTGTATTTAGAGTGATAAAAAATATTTTAAGGTTGACAACCTAATTTTAAGAAAGTTTCTACAGAAGAGGGTTTACTAAATTTTATTAGCTATTGACATGTATGGATATAAAAATAATCTTCTTCTTTTAATGCAAAGACGGGACTGTAATGCCTAGAAAAATGAGTCCATGAAAGAGTATTTGGAATGTGAAGAGCCTTGTGCACTAAAAGGCTTGCGAATGGTGGAATCAAAAACCATAACAAGAAATTCATTATCTTCCTGATTCTTTGTGTAGATAAATTTTTAATTAGTGTGCTTGTATATATACTTCTAATTCATCTATTACTACTCTTTAAGATCGTAGTTCAAAGGTATTACTTGAACTCCTATAATTCCCTAATTCTGAGTTTTACTTATACAGGTAAGGTCCTATCCTAAGCTTGTCCTAAATGAAAAGTCTTACCTGTTAGAATTTTAACATTTTAAGCTATATGATATTAGGATATTATCTGAGAGAATAAAAAGCACATCAATCAAACACAAGAGACAATGAACACAAATATTTTCCTCAGGTAAACCATAAAGGAGAAAACCCCACAACTTCCTCAGAGATAGAATCAACACCAAAAGTAAAACCCAAAAACAGTAAGATGATCTCCCAACGACAATAGTATCTCTCTCTCTCTCTTGTCCCATCTTCTTATTTCTCTCTCAATTATGTGCTAAAACTGAGTGTGGGTGAATATGTGATAAATAGAGAGGTGCCCTCTCTATTTATACTAATTCCCAACTTGAAAATAACTCACTAGGTCCGACTTGTCTAGGAGAGTCTAATAACCCTAGGGCCCCACAATTGTGGGGACTTTAACCCTTGATCAATAAGGAGGGTTACACTCTATGAATTTACATGACTTGTTTACATTATTGAATCTCCCAATAGGAACATTGAGGCATGGCATGACTCAATTAAATTACAAATACTTCCTAAAATAAACATGAGGGTACAATACATAAGATGTACAAGTGAATACATTCCAAAGTTATAAATACATAACCACTCCCTCCTAACTAGGAAGGTATTATCTCGACACAATTTATCAGCACAAGTCTTCTTTTTTGTATCATCTGGATCATCATCAAGTCATATTCATCTTCAATTCATATTCATATTCAATTCTGGATCATCACTGGATCTGGATCATCACTCGATCTAGATCATCACTGGATCTGCATCATCACTGGTTCTATCTCAATTCTACTCGTCACAGGAATTTCTATAGATCCAACCCTTTTTCATGCTGGTTGTAGGCCTAGCCTTGAGGTAGGTCTTCATCTTCTTCAACACTTATATCTAACCCAGTAAAAAAATCCCTCCAAACACTTACATCTAACCATGGAATGAACACATCAACCATGTCATGAAGACACACCCAACACTCACATCTGACCATGGGATGAACACATCAACCATGTCAGAAAGGCCCAACGCTCACATCTGACCATGGCATGAACACATCAAGCATGTTAGAAAGGACCAACACGTATATCTTACCATGGGATGAACACATAAACCATGTAATAAGGGATAACCAGTTATATCTTACCATGGGATGAACACATAAACCATGTAAGAAGGGCTCAACACTTATATTTCACTATGGGATGAACACATCAACCATATCAGAAGGGATCAACACTTATATCTGACTATTTGATAAACACATCAACCATGTCAGAATGGCTCAGCACTTATATCTTACCATGGGATGAACACATCAACCATGTAAGAAGGGCTAAACACTTATATCTAACAATGGGATGAACACATCAACCATGTAATAAAGGATCTAAACTTATATTAAATCATGTGAGATAAAAACATCCTGCAGTCACATCAAAATGACTCAGCACTCATATCTGATCATGTGAGATGAACACATCTTGTAGTCACATCAGAATGGCTCAACACTTATATTTGACCATGGGATGAACACATCAACCATGTCAAAAAGGCTCACGGACTCATCACTTCCCTTTGGAGGGAACCTCGATCTAGAGAACACCAAGCTTCTCCCTGAAGTATTCAAACTTCACTGTAGCTAATGGTTTGGTTAACACATCATCTATCTACTCATCCGTCGCAACATACTAGAGCTTCATTGCTCCTCACTGCACCATATCCCTGATATAGAGATATTTGATCTCGATATGATTCGACTTGTCATGGAAAACTGGGTTCTCTTACAAATTCACACAACTCTGATTGTCGCAATATATGCAATTAGCATCTAACTAGAGATCAAACAAATCAGATAGAAGCTTCCTAAGCCACACTACCTCACAGCTAGCCGAACAAGCTACAACACACTTTGCTTCAGTTGTACTTAGTGGCACACAAGATTGATTCCTGCTAAACCACGAGATCATACCTGATCCCATACTGAAGAAACACCCTGAAGTGCTCTTCCTATCAATGGCACTACATGCCCAATCTGAATCCACATAAATTTCTAGGTTAATCTTCTGAGTTGCCCCATACTTAGGCCCATAATCTACTATACCCTTCAGGTACCTCAGAATATGCTTTGTAGGAATCAAGTGAACATGTCTTGTATATATCACGAACTGGCTCAATGTGTTCACATAAAAGAAAATACATGGTATCATATTCATCAGGTACATCAAGGACCCAATCATCTGACGATACATCGTAGCATCAACCGACTCAGATGAAGCATCACTTAATAGCTTCAAGTTCGATGCCATCGGTTTGGTCATGACCTTGCAGTCCATCATCCTGAACCTCTTTAGGATCTCTGCAACATACTTCCCTTGTCTAAGGAATATTCCATCTACATTATACCACACCTCCATCCCTAGAAAGTAATGCATCAAACCCAAGTCCTTCATTTGGAACTCGGTAGCAATATTCCCCTTTGTATCAGCAATCAACCCATATTTTCCTGTCACAAACAAATCATCTACATATAGTTGGAGTATCACTGGGTTCCCTTCTTCAACCTTTTAGTGAAGGTTGGAATCTTCTTTACTCTTAGTAAATACCAAACTGGATAGGAAGCTATCAATTATGTCATACCATGTCCTGGGTTCCTGTTTCAAACCGTACAGAGCTTTATTCAATTTACACACATGAGTCTCGCTATCATGTGTCTCAAAACTGAGTGGTTTCTCCACATACACTTCCTCTTCCACTACACCATTCAAGAAAGTAGTCTTGACATCCATCTGGTGTATCTTCCATTTCATTACTGCATCCATAGCAAGTACAAATCTGATGGAAGTGTATTTGGCTATAGGTGCAAAAGTATCTTCATAATCTATTCATTCTTTCCGAGAGAAGCCACGAGCCACAAATCTTTCTTTATATTTCTCTATGCTACCATCTGCAGCATGCTTGATCTTGTAGATCCATTTGGAATTTAAAATAGACTTCCCCTCTGGTCTTGGGATAACATCCCAAACATCATTCTTCATGATCAATTGATAGTATTCAATCATAGCATCCTTCTGTTCTTTCTTCTTCATAGTTGGAAGGTTCTTTATCAATGAAGTCACATAATAGGGCTACGTAACTGGAGCAGTACCTGGTTCTTTTGATTTCTCTATGTATCTCTTCTAGAGCCATGTATCTTTTTGCACCTTGGATAGCCTCTCGTACCCATACAGGTTTCCTCTTGTGAGGATTCTTATCTTGAGGTGAATATACTAGTTCCTGAGGTTCTTCCATTTTTTGATCTTCTTATAGAGTTGCTTCGTTCATAGTTGTATTGTAGATTCTGGTTACTTCTCATTCTTTAGAGTCTTTAATTGGTATTTTTCTGGACTTGATGTAAGCTGAGTCTTCGTCAAATGTCACATCTCTGCTGATGTCGATCTTCTTGAATCCTAGGAAGTATATTCTGTGAGACTTCGATCTCTCAAAGTATCCCATAAATATACCCTTCTTTCCTGAAGGATCTAACTTTCTTCTCTTTTCTTTTGGAATGTGTATGTACACTAGGCAGCCAAATATTCTGATATGGCTGACTTCTAGTTTCTTGCCGAAAAATAATTCTTCAGGTGTCTTGTTCTTGAGTACTGCATGTGGAGTATGGTTCTATACACACACAGCTATTATGGCAGCTTCTTCCCATAGATGCATAGGAAGTTCTTGATCATGAAGCATTGGCTTTGCTACTTCCATGATAGTTCTATTCTTTCTTTCTACAACCCCATTCTATTGTGTATTATATCGAGTGGTCAAATCCCTCTTGATCCTTGAATCTATGCATAAATATTTGAATTCATTCGATGTGAATTCTCCGCCATTATCTGATCGAAATATCTTGATCTTCCTCTCTGTGTGGTTCTCGATCAAGGCTTTGAATTCTTTGAATTTTCTATATAATTCATCCTTGTTCTTCATGAAGTATATCCATGTCATCCTAGAAAAATCATCAATGAAAGAAACATAATATACATACCTGCTTAGAAAACTAGATGACATTGGATCACATACATTGGAGTGGATGATTTCCAAGATTCCTTTTTCCTTGATCTGGCTACTTGGAAATTTCTTCTTTGTGTTCTTTCCTTTTACACATCTTTTGCATATACCTTCATGTTTTTTCTGCATTTCTGGAAGACCTTCAATAGCTTTGCTTGCAAGTGGTAGTGCCCTATAGTGCACATGTGCAAGCCTTCTATGTCACAGTTCATTTGGTTCTGGTTGGCCCTTCAATTTGTATAGTCCTCCCTCTTGTTGGCCAATTATTACTGCATTGCCAATAGTCTTTCCGTTAGGCCACATGTGGAATTGGACATCTATAAATGCAACCCTTATGCCTTTTGCATCCAATGCAGAGATAGAGAGAAGGTTCTTCTTTAGTCCTGGTACAAATAGGACATCCTTCATTTTCATAGACTTTCCAGAGTCTAATTTGTAGGAGGATTCTCCACTACCTCTTATTGGATACTAGTAGTGATCCCCAAGTTTCACCATGTGGGGTGATTCCTATTCTGATAGTTTCACAAATGATTGTTTGGATCCCGTCATGTGTTTGGAAGCCCCATTGTCTATTACCCAATCATTTCTTTCATGTGTGATGTTTCCCATGAGAGAAGAAATCAAAACATATTCTTCATCACTTGAAGAATCATCACTGTCTTGTTTGATTCTCCTCTTGGAAGGCTCATCATCTTCTACAGCATGAGCATGATTTCTTTTCTTGTTTCCTTTCTTCTTGTGAGGGCCATTTTTTTTCTTAGGAAATTATCTAGCATAGTGTCCTATTTCACCACATATAAAGCATCTGAATTTAGGTTGATTCTTGTTATATCTTCTAGGATGAAAGTGCTTACCTTGGTGATGGTTTGTTTTTCTCTTCTTGGATTGTACTGTGATAGCTTGATATTCATTTCCCATATTTTCTTTTCGAGCTACTATTCGATTTTCTTTTTGTGAATATTGTTCCCATAGTCTGCTAAACTTGACTAGCTTCTTTTTGGCACAGATCTCTTGAATGAAAGAGTCTCATGTACTAGGGAGACCATTCAAGGTGGTCATCACAATTTCTGCATTCTCTAATTCTTCATCTATTGCTTCAAGTTGTTCCTAGATCTGAGAGTCCCTTGTAAAGTAAGACTGGATGGTTTTCGCATTCTGATATTTATATTCTTCAATTGGTTTCTCACAGTCATCTTCCGATTTATGTTCTTCCCTTCAAACAGTTTGGTTAGGGCATCAAACATAGTTATAGGAGTCTTTAGGGAGTACACCTGTGGTATAAGGCGATCCTTGATTGAATCAACAATAATCCTCTTAGCCATGAACAAATTATTCTTGTGTAAGGCCTTAGCCTCATCTCCCTATGGAACTGGAACCTCTTCATTGATTTAAGAGTCCAACTCATTTTCTTCCAGGACTAGGGAGATCCTATACTTCCAGGCTTGGAAGTTATCATCTCCCTCAATATTTTCATCAAGCTTGGTATGATGAGACATATTAATAGAGAACCTCAAATGGAAATGCAAAAGATTTAGATCTTACCAAGTTAAGATGTTGAAACTGGATCTGGAGTTGAATTTATGCAGAGCTAGTTTAGGAGCAGATTAGGGTTTGAATTTCCCGAAGTTCTACCAAACCAAAAACTTTGATCTTGATCTCTAAAATTCGATTTTGGGGAGGAGATCAATCCAGTTCTGGGATCACTCAAAAATTCCACTTTTGTGGACAGCTCTAATATTCAGCAGTAGTGCAGGGTCAAAAACTAAAAATGCTTAGAATCAGATTCTTCTTCGAAATAAAGATGTTCCCTAGAGAGGACAGTCAACCCAACCTCCTTTTTCTGAAAAATATGTGGAGAGAGATCCAAAAGTAGGAATCCCTAGCTTCAGCAGCTGCGCAGTGTCTTCTTCTCAGGTTAGCTCTGATACCATGTTATATTTTTAACATTTTAAGCTATATGATCTTAGGATCTTATTTGAGAAAATAACAAGCACAACAATCAAATACAAGAGACAATGAACACAAATATTTTCCTTAGGGAAATCATAAAAGAGAAAACCCCACAACTTCCTCAGAGATAGAATCAACACCAAAAGTAAAAACTAAAAACAGTAAGATGATCTCCTGACAATAGTGGTCTCTCTCTCTCTCTCTTGTCCCAAATTCTTCTTTCTCTCTCACTTATGCACTACAACTGAGTGTAAGTGAATGTGTGATAAATAGAGAGGCTCTCTCTCTATTTATACTAATTCCTGACTTGACAATCACTCACTAGGGCCGACTTCTCTACGAGAGTCTAATAACCCTAGGTCCCCACAACTGCGGGGAATTTAACCTTGATTAAATAAGGAGGGTTACACTCTATGAATTTACATGACTTGTTTACATGATTGAATCTCCCTATAGGAACATCGGGGCATGACATGACTGAATTACATTATAGATACTTCCCAAAATTAACATCGGGGTACAATACATAATATATACAAGTGAATACATTCCGAAGTTACAAATACATCAACATTACCGAGCCTAAGGAAAGGTCGTAAGCTAGGCTTGCATTCATTCCCTTACACTGAAATTATGTAGGTCCCCCAATCGAAAGAAATGGATACATTAATATTGATTTCCATGGAGGTGCTAATCAGATGAGAAGAAATGTAAGTATCTAAAATAAAAAATAAAGTATGGTTTGACGTTGATTTTTTTTCTGAAAAAATGCTTCTTATATTAACAATAAAAGCACAAAGTTCTAACTAGTTGATGGCTATATAAAGGACAACAAAAATGTACTTGAGATATATTGAGCTCTAGGATCACAACTATTTCAGCATAAATTAACGACTATAATCCTTCTGTAGGATAAGATATACTGTAGTCATGTTAAATTTTTTTAACCAACTCAAACAAGTATTTTTCATTTTTCTTGCATATGTACTATGAACAATCTAACTTGTAATTTTTTGTTTTCCAAATTCAGAAAAGAGTTTGATGATAGCATTTTCTATGCCAATCTTATTGTCTTTGCAGCTATGCAACGGTATAGATGTTGCTTGTCTACTCAATGCAACATTAGTCCTGCCAAATTTTGAAATAGCCTCATATTGAAATGATACAAGGTAGCATACAATGCCTCATATGATACTAATTTTATGGAAATGTTTCACTACATTATGAGAATATTTATAATCTTCTTTGAATTTTTACAAGAAAATAAATATTGGAACCGTTTTTTCTATGGTTGTGTAAACAAAGTGCTAGGAAAAAAATATGGCAATTTTGTGAAGCAAGGGAAATTGAAATTAATAGCATGTGTTATTAAAGGACTACCATATAACCACATAAAAGAGAGGAATTCAACTACTTTCAAACATTAAATCCAATTAAGATATAAACATCATTAAACTTAGAACTGGAGAACTTTGGGTATCTCATTACATAGATCCTTGAAAATAGGGAAGGCTTTTCAAATATGTTGTGATGCATATGTACTAGGTTTTGAAGACTAATTGGTCTAAGATGTTAATTGAATTCATTCAAATTTCATCATTATATTTTATCCCTTTTAAGTTTTTATCCCCAATTTTCCACTAGAGAATGCTCAATCATGGCCAGCCATGTTCAGTGATTTGTTTCTTAGGGTCACTTGGTAGCTGGAACTATGCATTGGATACATCAGCTACAAACTCGTAAGATCATAGAATTTCGTCCTTGAAAAATATAAAATGGTTGCTAGCATAATTATGTTGCTGCATACAGTAGATAAATATTAGTTTGGGTAAATACAAATCAACTTTAAGGAACATGCCAATATCAGACATCAAATTCTAGAACATGCCAATCTAGAAGAATAACTATCACTCAACCCGAAGATACAAAAGAAAAAGTTCAAAGATACAATTGAAAGGCCAGAGACTGGTGATTCTAGTGCTAAGAAAGAGAGAGAAAGGATGTCAAGTCCTACTAGTCCTGATGGCCAAGGGAAAAGGAGGGGGGGAGAACTGAGGTACATTTTCATGATGTACAATTTGTTCCAAAATTGGACCAATTTATCATATATGTTTATGAAAAAATTTAGGATACAAATTATCCTATCTTATTTTTTCCCACTACTATTTTAGCAGAGTAGGGAACCCAACTAAAAATGTCATTAGATCTTCAACACCCCCTTGATTACAACTCTATTTTCTTTTACAAGCATCTCCCAAAATTTCTAATTTTTTTCCTTGCTGAAACAGACCATAGACACATACTAAACATTAATCTGAGGATTCCTTTTGAACAGTAAAGAAAACTCAGAATTCCTAAAAACCCTGAGCTTTTCTTTGGTAAGAAATATAGATATGCAAATGGTTCTATCTATAGAAAATAGTATAGGTTTTGGGAAGGGTATGCGCTAAATTCCTTAAATAAACCTATATATATAAGATATCGACAAGTCCATGTCCATTGTTGGTGATATCCTTAGCAACCCATACATCCAGACTAAAGAACCGGAATCTCCATTGTTTGTTCGAAAGGTTGGTCCAAAATTTAAAACCTTTCCAAAATAAATTAACCTTTGTTTTTTTATAAACCTACTTACAATTTGACCTTAAATGAACACATATCTAAGACATTGTTGCTATTGAGTTTTTTCAGTAGGAATACGGCGGAAGGTGTAGTAAATCTATTAGCATCTCATGAAGAAAAATTGCAGACAACACTGTGAACACCATGAATATAAATCACATACACCCGTACTGAAGTCGTGAAGCCCTATTGGAGAAATCACATGCATTGCCCAATACACAAATCATGTCTAGAAGTAAAAATTACAGATGGTAAGTGCATAAGCTTCCAAATGTTGACATAAAAATCTAACCTCGTCTATTTATAAGCTTGAATGGTAATAAAAATTTGACCAATAATATAAAAAAACATTGTCATTTTTCATGTCAATGCGTACTACAAAGCATTAAGACCTGCAAGCTGCTCCTTGTAAGCTTTGTGCATGGTGAAGGTTGGGTATGAGTGTTGGTAAGTTGACCATGATATATGCCTTGAAAAGGGGATGATAGATCACTAACTTCTTTTTATCCCATGTCACTTTATAAATTCCACGTAAGACTTGGGTAATAATAAAACTTTGGGTAAAGGTAAGTCTTTGGTAGTAGGTGTAATGGTAAGTGAAGACAAAGACTTAACTTTGAGTTGAAAATCAACTTAAAATTCGCAAAGACCGAAACTTTATAATAATTGTTTATCTCACTTGACTCCATGTGATCATAAATATATTATGAGTGGGTATCAGCATAAACTAATAATATTTATTAGTTTTAACAATAATCATTAAATAATAGCTTTATTGAAAAAGTGTCTAAAAGTAACAGTTCTAAAAATTAAGTGTCTAAAATTAGAAATATGCTAGCGATGACACATATCCTTGTGAGAGATGACAACATCTCAATGTGAGAGTGCCCGAAACCATGTGTGTTGAAGGAATTGCATTTATGTTCTATATATGAAATTTTTAGGAATACTCATACTAGTTTCTATCTATGCCAACCATTTTTCCTCGTGAAGGCATTGGATTTGGTTGGTATCTGTTGGCAGGAAACAACCCTCACAGTTTTATTTTTGTTGGTTTAATAAAATTAATCAGTTCTCTTCTATAATTAATTATTAAAATTATTAAAGAGTGACTTTGGAGTCTTTGATTCCGAAGGTACTCTCAATTATGGAAGAGTTAATGATCATACTAGAAGTTTAGGAAGCATTTTCAAAATTAAGTATTTAGGAGCTGTTAACTGTTAATATTTTAAATTATATCTATATTCAATTCTCATTATCATTAAATATTTGATTATATATTGTTCAAGATATTCAACTTACAGCTTGTTAAATAGTTCTTTGGAGTAAATTTAAATAATTCAAAATGCATTCCAAATTGATTTTATTAGTTTCATTCAGGATTTTTGACAAAGTATTACTTATTGTTTTTTTTATGTTATAATTTATATGGTTAGGGTTGATGGATTAATTCACACATTCCATTTTTATGTTCATAAATATGTTTAACATAGAAAATTTTATCATTTAAATACTATGTCATTTTATTTGTAAATAAATAAAATCTTAAGGTCATATTTAGATGGATAATATGACTTCATGCTTATACCTAGAAATTGATTATCCAACTATTTCTCCTTTAGTTAAGTTATTTAATGATTTAATTTAGGAAACTAGACAAGGTGCTTACTATTAATGAAATGTTTTATTATACATTGTTTGGTTACTGATTTATTTCATTATATATTATAACCCTTGCAAATATGTTAAAAAATTTCAATCTGTTGAAAACTTATGTGTATGTGCTTGTATATAAGCAAAAACATTAGGCTTAGAAATAAATAAATGATATCATTCGAATCATTAAGATATGCTTTTGATCATGCAACAACAAAATTATGTTACACCTGGTATCTACCCTTGCTTGGACATGCAGCATGACTTATTGCATTTAGAACACTTGTGAATTATAGTACATCAAATTGATGTTCATTTAAAATATTCATATCTCCAGGATTCTGAAGTCCCATATTCATTTATGATTTATTGTCAAAGTCATGATTTCACGTGTCGTATTATTATGATCTTGGATTTCATACATTGGTTATTATAATGAAAATTACGATAGTCATTCATGAATTTTGGGTTTTCATTTCTGAAGCATGTGGGGATTTCAATATGTCTACCAAATTGTGCATACCCATTCCCTCTGTATTCACAACACCTTTTGATTTTCTATCAAAAGAAGAATCGGTAATTGAGCAGATGGAACCTTTGAATTGTTTTGAGGTTTCAAGGCTTGAGATGTTGGGAGCTGATCCTGTAGCTATCGCTTTATTTAGAAAAATTGGTTGGGGATCATTCTTTTGGAATTTCACTGGGAATAATGAAGAGGTTACCCTAAAATTCACTCTTTTTTTATGGGAATACTGCTTAGATAGGCGATTTGCAATTGATCATAGATGAGGAGTTTATTTCAAAAGCCACTAAGCTTCCTCGATGCAGAGAACATTAGTTTAAAGGGTTAAAAATAGACAAAAGGAAATTTAAACAATTTCTTCTTCCGTTGTCTACAGAAGATGCTCATCTTAAATTTATTTTTCCTGCAAAATACTTGAAGGACCGATGGCATATTCCTTTTGAAGTTATCTCTAGGTACATCTCTTGAGACGGTCGCTACTCAAATGTTCAGATATACCATCTTAGAATCTTAATGGCTCTAAAGGGTTTAAAATTGAATTTTCCCTATTATTTGCTTCATAGTTTACATAAGATGGCTATAAAAGTTCAATGTACAACTGGTAATCACGATCATATTTTGTTTCATCATGGATTAATTAAAATCATGGTTCAATATATGTTAGCTACGGTAAGAAGAACATGGGATGAGTTCTTAAAGGATGATGGGTTTGGATTAAGTAAATTATGTCCTACTCTTTTACCCAAAACTCGTTCTAAATGAAAAAGATCTCTTCAAAACGAAGCAAATGAAGAACCTTTTCCTGTAGCTAATCATGAAGGGTTCAATGAACTTTGCATGGTAGTTGAAATGGAAAGATGTGATACTTCAAATCCTACTGAGAAACCTATGAAAAAAAAGTAGTGTAAAACAGAAGTAAAAGCATGTCCCATGCAAACCCTATTAAATTGACCTTCGATTCTCAGCCTGATATAATGACAGAAAAGGATAAGGATGAGATAGGAGAATTAAAACCCAAAGGTGATAGTAAAATTATTGAACCAACTGTAGGGAAATATGAGATAATGAAATGAATATTTACTAGAAGCATCGAAATCCTTTCTATGCCAAAGACAATGGAACAGAACGGTGAACCTATTTTCATTGAAGTTTACAGTGATTCAAAAGATTAATCTCCTCTTCATGAACCCTAACTTAATGATGAACATGAACATAGTAGTAATTATGGTAATTCTATGGTATCTCCTAAAATGATTCTAGGCGATAATTCACCATTATTAGGGAAACCAAAGTACGAAGTTCAACGTAAGACTTCATTTAATGATGCGTGTTCTTTAGAAGAATCCTTAGAAGCTATGAAATAGTCTATTAGACTTCCCCTGGAACATGAGATTAATGAGTTAAAAGATAAGTTAAAAGAAGCTGAAGAAGCTCGCGATGTTTTGGAAGCAGAGCTATACCAAAAGAAAAATGAATTACTGATGTGGGTGAATAGATGGCAACAATTGAAAGCAAAGAAAAATAGGTGTAAATCAGAGAATAAATCGCTAGCTGCATCAAATGGTAAATTGTTGAAGAATGAAACACACTATAAGGAAAAGATTTTAAAACTCAAGGCTAAGCTATTTGAAGGAAGGAAAGTTATCAAATTACATATCACGACTTGACGCTTGTTCTATTTTCAGTTACTTTTAATATATTTTCTATTTTTATAGTTAAAGTATATTATTAGCATCCTATAGAATCAAATATTTTGTAGAATTGCTTAAATATTCATTATTTTCTTGTTATATTCGTTGTCGCAATTTTAAATAAAAAATTAATACATGTGCAACCGATTGATGTGATTCTAGCTAACAGGTGGCATATGGTGTTACTCAATGCATTTTTGGAGTAGCCTAAAATGCATAAAATCTATATGCTTAAAAGGCTATATTTATCACACCATAGGATACTAGGATTTTCTAGGAGGATCTTTTGGATTGAAGTATTGAAATAATTCGTTGATAGAATGAATGAAGAAACATATTAGTTTATTTTTATAGTTTAGTTCTAGAAAATATCCAGGAAGTTATGATCTTCATGTATTTAAGACAAAAACGTTTCTTGAGTAGGGGGTGGGAGTACTCAGAAAACATCTGGTTGAAATTTAATATATTTTCCTGTGCAATCAAATATGCTTGATTTTTACTTTGTGGATATTGTCATGCTATTATTTTAAAAAATGGGTGTTACTTTTGCTCTTCAATTTTTTAGGAAAACTTAATACATATTTCAATAGATGTGTTCTTACCTTCAATCTTTATGCAATGGTACTGTGTTATTATTGCATCAACGTTATTTTTTCTCTTGTCACACAATACCAATGTTTGTTATTGATATTATTGATGTCATGTTAATCAAATGTTATTGATGATCATGGTTTAATAGTATTATTTTTGACAGATTGTTTCAATTACAACTATATTGCAGTTGTTGTTATGAATAATAGGTTGTTTAATTTCAGACTTTAGTATTGAAAATTGATTATCCATTTAATTGTTACATTACAGGAAGAATATAATTATTTTTGTTTTATTTTTTCTGTTCTTGTAAACTGTATTGAACATAGAAAGTGTTAATTGTAATAATTCAGATAATTTTATATTTGAATTGATATCATTCTTTTCTTTGTTATTTATAATCATTAATTAATGATTAATATAGTCAATTCATACTAATCTCAGCTGAATTACAAACTATTAGTTAGATTAGTTTCAAGCTTCTTAGAATAGATTTTCAAGTTCTGCTTTAGTAAACTATTAAGATATATTTTTTAACTTAGTCATTTATTTAAAAAATCAGAATAATTTCTTAAGTTATATATCCAAACAAAACCCAAAACATGAGACTTTCCTTAAGAAATCATTTTAGAATAACTTTGATTAGTAATTAACATTACAGTTAGATAAACTTTAGATTAATACAAAAAAAATTGCTGATTTTTTAATCATATTCTCCTTAAGGGAATAAAACTCACCTGGTAGTAGGAAACCACAACCTGCAAAATCAAGCTAATTTACACACACCGGGGGATATATTAAGCAACCTGTGTGGGATTGATTTCCTCTATTGGCCTAGGTCATAAAATCATGCCAACAAATGGCGCTATAAGGAGGGCCTGTAAATGTTTAATGGATGATAGAACTAAATATAAACCTTCAACCATTCAACAACCTCTTTTAGAACTTGAAAGTAGCAGTTCACCATTCATAGACAATGCTAGGAATATTCTAGAATGAGATCGAAATACATCACCATTTACCCCTCAATGGAGTATTCAAACTTTAGTAGAATCACGTCACATTCTTACTAGAGCTTATTCTCATCAACATGGTTTAACACCAATAGATTATGCTCTACATAGACAATAATGACATAATCATCAATTGACTACAATTGATCAAAAATCGACAGAAGCTGATAATTCACAGTCAAGGACTCCAAGTCATTAATTCATAAATATTCATAGGGAAACTGCTAGAACAAATATTGTTAGAAGTCTAACTTCAATAGGAGGTTTTGGTGAAACACCCTCTCCTCGAGAATTACCACCTGATAGTCTAAGGTAATTTAATCAAGAGAGTTCTTCAGATTATGAAGAAGATCCTATGGAAGGAAACATACCTGCGGGAGGAGTAGGTAATCCCCCTAATCCACCAAAGACAGCACTTCCATGTCTAAGAACAACTATTGTAGTTTTACCTGGTATACAACATCATTTGCCAAAAAATCCAGACAAACTTATTTCGAATTTTAGTATGGATAATAAAGAGCCAGCTGAAGTACATGTAAATAAATTCATTTTAGTTGTCCAAACCATGAACGTTCAGCATGAAGACATAGGTTGTCATTAGTTCCCATTAACCTTTGAAGGGAGAGAATCTACTTGGTATTTCTCGTCAGTTCAAGGTTCAATCACAAAATTGATCGATTTCAACAAATCTTTCCTAGACAAATTCGGGGAAGACAAAATACCTGCTACTTTAGATCTCGAATTGTCTCGAATTAAAATGGAAAATAAATAAAGAATCAAAGATTCCTTACTTTTAAAAAAAATCATGTTGCTTCTCAGCCACTTGAGGATATAATTATAGAAAATTTTACCTTAGCCTTACCAAAACACTTAGGTATGTTTGTTAAACAAGTTGGAAAGAAAACCCTTGTCAAACATTTTTAAGAGGATATTAAGGTTGAGAAATATTCTATGTCATATGAACCTGAAAGAAGTGGAAAATTGATATGTTTCCACGTAAGAAAATTGAAAGATCTAGTTTAGATAAAGATAAGGAATTCGATGTTGAACAACTACAAAATGTTATTCTGGTTTTGACTAATGAAGTTGTAGGATAGAAGATAACTAATTATGAATCTTCCTCTTCTAGAGGGTATTTTAGAAATCAATCCATACAAAATCCTACTACTAATAATAAACCAAGTTTTCCTCCTGATATAGCAGTAAATGAAGATATTTTTAACACTATTCAAGTAGTCTTGTATTTATCTGAAACACCTTCAAATCAAGAAACTGTAGATCATGAAGAAGAAGAACAATCTAAAAATGGAGAATAATTTGAAGAACCACAACAATTAAATGGTCATTTTTGGGATAGTCTAGTGAAAAATTTTGAAAGTAGAAATCCTCCTTTAGGACAACATGCTTATAACATTTGGAGTAGAACATCTACAAATAATCCTGGAGCATCATTAAGTTCTACCCCAATTAAGGACAATAATAATCCTCAGCTTGTCAAACAAACTCAACCCATGAGAAACTCTCAGCCTATTTAGAGTGCTCCAAAGTTAGATCTACAGTATGGGATAATTGAACATCTGAAAAAGATACGTGCAAACATTAGTATGTATGATCTACTTCAAATTTATCCCATTCCCAATGGTCCCATCATAACTCCTTCCATGAGTTGGATAATTCCTAGCGTTCAACAAAATGCAACTGGTAATAATTCAAACAATGATTTAGTAATTAATGATAAAGGAAAATCAACAGTTGATAAATTTAAATTCATAGGAAATAACTCAAAATCTACAACTCCTCCATTTCTCCTTACATTCAAAATCTTTAACAGAAATGTCCATAATTGTATGGTTGATTCTGGAGCATCTACTAATGTGATTCCTTTATCTATTTGTCAAAAGCTAAATTCCAAATATGTTCCATCAGACTCATAGATTACTCAACTTGATAGAACAAATGTAAGGGTTTTTGGAGAAATAAAGGATGTTCTAATTAGGCTTGCCAATAACCCTTCAATTTTTTGAATTATAGATATAGTGGTTGCAGATATCCCTAATGCATATGGGTTGTGTTTTAGTAGGGATTGGTCTCAGCAATTGAATGTTATTTTCACCATAGATTGGTCAACCTTATGGTTTCCCAAAAATGGAAAAGCCAATCAAATCAAGATTAGCAGGGAAAGATGTTTGGAACACACAGTATCAATACTACATGATCAAAGCGAACCAGTTCTATTTTCATACTCTATAATAGTAAATTATATGTATGAACTTGGTTTTGGAAACTTCAAATATGAAAATTCTCTGTTTTTTGATAATAAACAACAATCTAAAATTTTGAATGTTACCACTGTTCAACATGATTCTTCATTTAAATATATTGTAAATAATGTAGATAACTATGATTATGCACATATTGTTGAAAGTAGGGTAGTTGTAGATAGTTTTGCTTGGACATTGTACTTTGACAGATCAAAATCCAAAGAAGGAGCAGGAGTTGTTTGTTTGTTAATTGACCCAAAAGGAAACAAGACTTGTATAGCATGTAGGATTGAATTTAACTTTACAAATAATACTATAGAATATGAGGCTCTAATTCAGGGTCTGAAGAAAGAAATTGATTTGGACATCAAGGTCTTAGTCGCATACGGTGATTTTGAAATCATCACCAGGCAAGTTCGTAATTCAATACATTGCATTTTAGAACATTTGAAAAACTATCAATGAGAGGTATGGAGCAAGATCTAATCCTCAAACTATAAATTTAGGAATAGATTGCACCCCTGCAGAAAAATCAACATTCATCAAATTATTCAAAGAATTCAAAGATGTGTTTACATGGACATATGATTATTTACAGACCTTTAATCCATAGGTTATGCAACACATTATCCCTTTGAAACAAGCATCAAAACCTTTCCATAAAAAACTTAGAAAATTTCACCCGACTATGGAACCTGCAACAATAAAGAAAGAATTAAATAAACTTTTAGCTGCTAATATTATCTTTCCTATTCGACATACTTAGTAGGTATCTAATCTAGTTCCGGTTAGGAAGAAAAATGGTGGCATACGACTATGTGTCAATTTTTTAAACTTCAACAAATCTTTTGAAAAACACAATTACCCGGTTCCTCCCATCGAACAAATACTTTAGAAATTCTCTGTATCTGAGATGCTATCACTTATTGATGGTTTCTCAAGATATAACCAAATTTTGGTTTCTCTAGATGATCAACTTAAAATGGCTTTCAGAATCCCATGGGGAACATATGCTTACAAAAATATTCCCTTTGGGTTAATCAGTGTTGGGGAAACCTTTCAAGGAGAAATGGATATTGATTTTGGAGGGTTAATTAATTAGTCAGTAATTGTCTATTTAGACGATTTCACTTTATTTTCTAAATATCGACATGATGACATTGTTCACCTTGGAAAAGTATTTGAACGTTGTAGGAAATATGGGGTTTCTTTAAATCCTAAGAAAAAAATATTTTTTCTTACACAAGGTCTTTTGCTGGGTTGTGTTGTGTCAAAAAATGGAATCATGATTGATCCTGGATGTACCCAGGCCATATCAAAACCAAACTTTCCTTCGAGTAAGAAAGCAATGCAATCGTTTCTAGGAAAAATAATTTTTGTTAGGATATTTACTCCTACTTTTTCAGAGATCATTCGACCTTTGTAAAACATGATCACGAAATATTCTGTCTTTAATTGGGGTAATCTTGAGAAAGAATCATTTAATCAAATATTAGAATCTATTTCGGGAGCCCTAAGTCTCTTAAGCCCATATTTTTCCAAAGATTTCATACTTTATACTTTTGCTTCTAATTTATCTTATGCTGCAGTACTCTCTCAATGTAATCAACAAAATTATGAAGTAATGATTTCTTTTATGAGCTCTAACTTTAAGGGAGGTGAATTAAACTACCATGTGGTTGAAAAACAATCTTTCGTTGTTTTAAAAGAATTGAAACATTTGTGTCCGTATCTTTTGAAATCAAGAACCAAAGTAATAGTTCCTTTCCTTGCAATTAGAAATATGTTAGTACAAAAGGACTTGGGTGAAAAAAGTGCACCATGGATGACAGCTCTCTAAGAGTATTACTAGGAGATTAAACATTCAATAGTTGTAAAGGTATAGAAATTGTGTAAAGTTGCTACTGAGGCATCCCATTTACCAAATAGTAATTCTGAACTTGTTATTAATGAAAAAATTCTAATTAGGTAAATCTATTTTTGTCCTCCACCAGAGGATTCTTGGTATTCAGATTTAAGGACTCTCTTAGAAACAAGAACTTCTCTTGATCACCTTGAACCAAGAAAAATAAGAGCCCTTGGATTAAAATCAGCTCCCTATTTGCTAATTGATAATACTATTTTTTAGGAGAAATTTAGACGGTGTTTTGCTTTATTTCTTAGACAAGGATGAAATTGAGACACTCTTAAGAGAAATTAATTCTGGCCATGTAGGTGGCCATTTTGGTGGAGAGAATACAACACATAACATTATTAGAGCTATCTATTATTGGCCTACCTTATTCGAAGATTCTTATGCTTTTGTTAGAAAGTGACAAGAATGCCAAATTGCTATGGGTAGGGTTAAGAAGTCTTCCTTTCCTTTATAGCCGGTTACAGTAGAGAGGCATTTTCAACAATGGGGTATCGACATAGTCGGTCCAATAAATCCACCTTCTTCTCTACAACACAAATATATTATTACAGAAACTGATTATTTTACCCATTAGGCAGAGGCTGCACCTTTAAGGGTAGTGAATACCAATAAAGTTATCTTATTTTTAGAGTCTTCTATCATTACGTGATTTGGTATTTCCGATTCTCTTGTTTTTTATAATTCCTCATATTTTTCATTAGTTTAATTAGCTTAAATTGCATTGGATAAAGGTGTAAGGGTTAGGTATTCAGTGAATTATCATCCTCACGGTAATGGTCTAGATGAATCAACCAATCAAATTTTGTTGAAAATTCTTAAAAGGACTATTTCAACCCATCATCGTTATTGGAATATAACATTATTGAATGCGATATGGGAGGATAGAGTTACTCCTAAATCCTCAATTGTTAATTCACCTTTCTTCTTGGTCTATGGTACATAAGCTATCCTACCTCCTAATTTATGTTTACCTTCTCTAGAACTTCCCCAATCCGTTCAGGGTGAAGATTGTCTTATTTTAGAGAAGAGAATTAATACTCTGTTGAAACTAGAAGAAGATAGAGATAAGGCTAAGCAACATTTTATTAAACATCAACAAATTGTCAAGTCTTGGTTTGATCAATATTTGAGTTCAAACAGAGAATTTCGGGTGGATGATGTAGTGCTTAAATGGGATAAGCTCATGAGGATAAGGGGGAGAATACTAAATTCCAACTTCTCTAGTTAGGTCCATTTGTCAGTGCTGAAAAGTTAGGTCCTAGCACTTTTTGTCTGCAAACCTTAGAAGGACAGTTTGAAACATTCTCAGTCAATGGAATAATTTTGAAAAAATACGTTTGATGATTTCATCAGAATTTGAATCTGTATATAATTTTGTACATAAGCTTGTCCATTCTATTAATAATTATACATCTATTTCTTTTCTTGTTTTCAATCAATCTGATGTGAATAAATTTAAGATTCAAAAAATCAAGTTTCTGTACATATTGGTTTTATACTTTATCAGCTTCGATCTTATTGTACATTCTTTTATGAAATGGGATCATTCTAATTCATGAACACTCCAATTTTATTTTCTTTGATTTGATCCATTTGTGAATATTCCTAAATTTTATTTTAGAATTGATTGATCTCTTCTGTAAATCATGAT
Source organism: Pseudotsuga menziesii (assembly GCA_001517045.1). Classification (NCBI taxonomy): domain Eukaryota; kingdom Viridiplantae; phylum Streptophyta; class Pinopsida; order Pinales; family Pinaceae; genus Pseudotsuga; species Pseudotsuga menziesii. The sequence continues at coordinate 316,625 of LPNX011002100.1, read as the reverse complement.
TTTTCAATCATTTGTATATAGTTTTATCAGTCTTTCTATACATAGTGACATATATGTAGATGTGTGTGTATAGATATAATTAAAAAAAAAGAAATCATTTTGCACATATTTCTTTTAAGAGGGTATTTGTAAGTAAATAAACCCTAAGGCTTAAATCTAGTTTATGCATCTATATTAATTAGTTGTAATAAGGAATATCTCCAAGATTTTCTTCAACTAATTAGTTTTTCTCCAATATGATAATGAGCTATAACCGATAACGTTTGTGTTTGTAATCAAGATTAAACTTTAGCCATATGTTTCTTTATAGTTGGGATAGATGATAGATTTCCTTGTCAAAACTTAGTAATGGGAAAATATTTATCAATTTTGATTAGCAGTCATTCTTTTAGAAGTTTATTTACCATCTGCAAATATTTTGAAGTCTGCTCTATGCATAATTATCTGTAATAAGTTATATTTTGATTGGAGAATAGGAGGTCTCAGCACGAGACAGCCTACTCATGATCATCAGCTTTATCAGGAATACCATCATTTCTAATCACCAGAGTGATGGCCCTTGTTGATAAGATCAAGGGACAGGAGGTCTCATCATGAGCCGACTTGTTTATTTCTAATAAAACTCATGAATGATGCTGTTAATATCAGGTTACCAGGCCTGGACAATATTCTTCAGTTAAAGTTTAATGGAAAATCAACAAATGTTTTATAATTGGAGAAGGTCTTTAAAGTTGTTTTTTTTCATATAAGTAAATAGATTTATCTTTATACTGCTGATGTGGATTACCCTTATCCTAATTACTTTGTTTTGAGAGGGTAATTTTCAGTTTGTCCATGACAAAAATATATATCAACAAAAATGAAGGCAGTTTTGAAAATATTCACAAATGTGAATTGGGTGATGGTTCTTATTAGATTAAGGATTTCTGATTTATTTTTAGCAAAGTTTAAGATTGTATTATTTTTGCAACTTTTGAGATGAATAACTAGAGATAATTGGTTCTCCCAGGATATCACGATTTGTTGGTAGGAAACAACCCTCACAATTTTATTTTTGTTGGTTTAATAAAATTGATCAGTTCTCTTGTATAATTAATTATTAAAATTATTAAAGAGTTCCTTCAGAATATTTGATTCTAAAGGTACTCTCAATTAAGGAAGAGTTAATGATCACACTGGAAGTTTAGGAAGCATTTTCAAAATTAAGTATTTAGTAGCTGTTAATATTTTAAATTTTATATATAATCAATTCTCATTCTCATTAAATATTTGATTATATATTGTTCAAGATATTCAAGTTATAGCTTGTTAAATAGTTCTTTGGAGTAAATTTAAATAATTCAAAATGCCTTCCAAATTGATTTTATTAGTCTCATTCAAGATTTTTGACAAAGTATTCATTATTGTTTTTTTTATGTTGTAATTTATATGGTTAGCGTTCATGGATTAATTCACACATTCCACTTCTATCTTGATAAATATGTTTTAACATAGAAAATTTTATCATTTAAATACTATGTCATTTTATTTGTAAATAAAAAAAATCTTAAGTTCATATTTAGATGGATAATTTGACTTCATGCTTATACCTAGAAATTGATTATCCAACTATTTCTCCTTTACTTTAATTATTTAATGATTTAATTTAGGAAACTAGACAAGGTGATTACTATTAATTAAATGTTTTATTATACATTGTTTGGTTATTGATTTATTTCATTATATATTATAACCCTTGCAAATATGTTAAAACATTTCAATATTTTGAAAACTTATGTCTATGTGCTTTTATATAAACAAAAATTTAGGCCTAGAAATAAATAAACCATCTCATTCGAATCATTAGTATATGATTTTGATCATGCAACAATGAAATTATGTCACACCTAGTATATATCCTAGCTTGGACATGAAGCATGACTTATTGCATTTCGTACACTTGTCAATTATAGTACTACAAATTGATGTTCATGTCAAATATTCATATCTCTAGGATTCTAAAGTCCTATATTCATTTATGATTTATCTTCAAAGTCATGATTTCACCTATCATATTATTATGATCTTGGATTTCATACAATGGTTTTTATAATCAAAATTATGATAGTCGTTCATGAATTTAGGGTTTTGATTTCTAAAGCGTGTGGGGGTTTCAATATGTTTGTCGAATTGTGTATACCCATTCCCTCTGTATTCACAATACCTTTTGATTTTATGTCAAAAGAAGAATCAGTAATTGAGAAGATGGCACCTTTGAATCATTTTGAGGTTTCAGAGCCAGAGATGTTGGAAGCTAATTTTGTAGTGACCGCTTTATTTAGAAAAATTGGTTGGGGATCATTATTTTTGAATTTTAGTGGGCATAATGAAGAGGTTACCTGATAATTTGCTCTTTCTTTTGATGGGAATACTACTCGGATAGGTGATTTGCAATTGATCGTAGATGAGGATTTTATTTCAAAAGCCACTAATCTTCCTCGATGCGGAGAACATTGGTTTAAAGGGTAAAAAATAGACAAAAGGAAATTTAAACAATTTCTTCTTCCATTGTCTAAAAAAGATGCTCATCTTAAATTCAGTTTTATTGCAAAATACTTAAAGGACCAATGGAATACTCCTTTTGAAGTTATCTCCTGGGACATATCTTGCGACAGTCACTACTCGAATGTTCAAATATACCATCTTAGAATCTTAATGGCTCTAAAGGGTTTAAAATTGAATATGCCATATTTTTTGCTTCATAGTTTACATATGATGGCTATAACAGTTCAGCGTACAACTAGTAATCATGATCATGGTCTATTTCATCATGGATTAATTAAAATGATGGTTCAATATCACTTAGCTATGGTAGGCAGAACATGGGATGAGTTCTTAAAGGATAATGGGTTTGGATTAACCAAATTCTATCCTATTCTTTTACCCAAAACCCATTCGAAATGAAGAATATCTCTTGAAAAAGAAGCAAACAAAGAACCTTGTCTTGTAGTTAATCATGGAGGGTTCGATAAAATTTGCATGGTAGTTGAAATGGAAGGATGTGATACTTCAAACCCTATTGAGCAACCTAAGAAAAAAAAGTAGTGGAAAACATAAGTAAAATCATGTCCCATGCACACCCTATTGAATTGACCTTCGATTCTCATCCTGATATAATGACAGAAAAGGATAAAGATGAGATAGCAGAAGTAAAACCCAAAGGTGATAGTAAAATAGTTGAACCAGCTGTAGGGAAATCTGAGATAATGAAATGAAGATTTACTAGAAGAATGGCAAGCCTTTCTATCCAAAACAAAATGGAACAGAATGGTGACCCTATTTTTGTTGAAGTTTACAGTGATCCAAAAGATGAATCTCCTCTTCATGAACCCTCACTTAATGATGAGCATGAAAATAGTAGTAATTATGGTAATTCTCTGGTATCTCCTGAAAGAATTTTGGGTGATAACTCACCATTAATATGGAAACCAGAGTATAAAGTTCAACATAATAATTCATTGAATGATGAGTGTTCTTCAGAATAATCCTTAGAAGCTATGAAACAATCTATTAGAATTCCCCTGGAACATGATATTAATCAGTTAAAAGATAAGTTAAAAGAAGTTGAAGAATCTCGCGATGTTTTGGAACCAGAGCTGTACCAAAAGAAAAATGAATTACTGATGTGGGTGAACAGATGGAAACAATCGAAAGGGAAGAAAAACATGTGTAAATCAGAGAAGAAATCGCTAGCTGCATGAAATGGTGAATTGCTGAAGAATGAAAAACACTATGAGGAAAAGATTTTAAAACTCAAGGGTAAGCTATCTGAAGTAAGGAAAGGTATCAAATTGCAGATAGTGACTTGAAACTTATTCTATTTTCAATTAATTTTAATATATTTTGGATTTTTACAGGTAAAGTGTATTATTAGCATCCTACAGAATCAAAGATTTTGTATAATTGCTTAAATATTCATTATTTTCTTGTTATATTCTTTGTCATAGTTTTAAATGAAAAATTAATACATGTGCAACTGATTGTTACAGGTGTATGTGTAATGATGTGATTCTGCCTAACAGGTGGCATATGGTGTTGCTCAATGCATTTTTGGAGCAGCCTAAAATGCATACAAGCTATATGGTTAAAAGGTTATATTTATCACATCATAGGATGCTTGGAATTTTTAGGTGCCTCTTTTGGATTGAAGTATTGAAATACTTCATTGATTGAATGAATGAAGAAACATATCAGATTGTTTTTAGAGTTTAGTTCTATAAAATCTCCAAGTAGTTAGGATATTCATGTATTTAACAAAAAAAAATTCTTGAGTAGGGGATGGGAGTATTCAAAAAACATCTCGTTGAAATTTAATATATTTTCTAGTGCAATCAAATTTGCTGGAGTTTTACTTTGTGGATATTGTCATCCTATTATTTAAAAAAACTCGTATTACTTTTCAATATTTCAATAGATGTTTTCTATCCTAAAATCTTTATGCAGTGGTACTGTGTTATTATTGCATCAATGCTATTTTTTCTCTTGTCACACAATACTGATGTTCGTTATTGATATTATTGATGTCATGTTAATTGAATGTTATTGATGATCATGGTTTAATAGTATTACTTTTGACAGCTTGTTTCAATTATAACTATATTGTAATAGTTGTTATGAGTAATAGGTTGTTTAATTTCTTTAATTTCATACTTTAGTATTGAAAATTGATTATCAGTTAATTGTTACATTACATGAAGAAAAGAATTATTTTTGTTTTAATTTTTATGTTCTTGTAAACTGTATTGAACATAGAAACTGTTAATGGTAATAATTCAGATAATTTGATATCTGAATTATATCATTATTTTCTTTGTTATTTATAATCATTAATTGATAATTAGTATAGTCAATTCATACTGCTCTCAACTGAGATAGGAACTATTAGTTAGATTAGTTTCAAGTTTCTTAGAATAGATTTTCAACTTTTGTTTTAGTAAACTATTAAGATAGATTTTTTAACTTAGTCATTTATTTAAAAAATTAGAATAATTTCTTAAGTTATATATCCAAACAAACCCGAAACATGAGACTTTCCTTAAGAAATTATTTTAGAATAACTTCGATTAGTAATTAAAATTAGGGTTAGATAAAATTTAGATTAATACAGGGAACTTTTGTTGAGTTTTTAATCATGTTATCCTGAAGAGAATAAAACTCAGCTGGTAGCAGGAAACAATAACCTGTGAAATCAAGCTAATTTAAACACACCGAGGGGCTATATTAAGCAATGTGTGTGGGCTTGATTTCCTCTGTTGGCCTAGGTCATAAAATACGGCCAATATTATCCAAGTCTACGATTTTTCTCATGAAGGCATTTGTTTTGGTTGGAATTTTTGAAAGTATGTGCACATTCTAGCATATAATCCATGATCTACTACTAGAAAGAACACCAAAAATGCCTCAATATTTAAGCATGATACCTTAAGTCATGAAACAATCATAAAAAATGTTCTAGGTAAAAGTCATTTTATGGAAAGTCCAATATAAACCATCCATGTCATCAAGTTATGACAAATAGGTTAGAGTGCTCAACCCAAAATGTTAGTTCATGCCATCAAGAAGCTATATCAAGCCACAAATGCAATAGTGATCCACTAGTCTTCATTATATATGCTTGTTTCATCAAGGTAATGAATTAGCCTCATAAGCCTAGAAAAGTCTCACTTTAAGAGCCTCCAAACACCACATCATTATGTATAAAAAACCAAGTACTTGTGATCAATATGGAAAATGAAACCAAGAATACTGGGGAACTCCTTAAGGAAATCAATCCATGTGACATGAAAATGAAGTTCATCATCAATCCCTCACAAACACAACATTGTCATGATGATGATGATGATGATGATGATGATGATGATGAATATGGTGATAATGATGATGATGATGAAGAAGAAGAAGTTGATGATGATGAATATGTTGATTAGGAAGACGGTAATGACGAAGATGATGATGAATATGATGATGATGAAGATGATGATGATGATAATGGTGATGACAAAGATGATGATGATTATGAAGAAGTTGATGACGATGAAGATGTTGACAATGAAGAGGGTGATGACAAAGATGATGATGAATATGATGATGATGATGATGAAGGAGATTATGATGAAGATGGGGATGATGATGATGATGTCCTATGACATGATGAAGACTATGACGAAGAATTCAACGACCTTGACAAACCAATGATGACAAATGTCATCGGTATTTCTAGGTATGATGATGACGATGATGATGATGATGATGATGACGATGATGATAACGATGATTATGATGCTGTTAGTTATGCGATGATGAAGATGATGATGATGAATATGGTGATAACAATGTTTATGTCATAACTAGAAGTTGATGATGTCAATGATGATAATGTTGTTGTTGATGATGATGATGATGTCTAAGTTTAGAAACCCTCCAACATTGTCAATGCATGTGTCTAGTCTAACCATTCCAAAATTTCACACCAATACGACACATATATAAAAGATTTCATTGTTGGCCCCATGTAGCACATTAATTAATCTATAGGTATGGTTTTTGTTGCTTGAATTGTTAGTAATAATCATGTATGATGATGAAGATGATGATGATTATGGTGATGATGATGATGATGACAATGGTGATGATGATGTTGATGATGGCGATGATGATGATGATTATGATGATGGTGATCACCATGTTGATGTCATATGAAATGATGAAGATGATGATGATGATGATGATGATGATGACGACAATGATGATGATGATAATGATGATGATGTTGATCATGATGATCATGATGATGATGAATATGATGATGATGACAACGACGACGATGACGATGACGATGATGATGATGTTTGAGTATAGAAACCCTCCCACACCGTCAATGCATGTGTCTAGTGTAACCATTCCAATTTTCACACCAATCCGACACATATATAAAAAAATTTCATCATTGGCCCCACATAGCAAATTAATTAATCTATAGGTATGGTTTTTGTTTCTCGAATTCTTAGTGATAGCCATGTTTGACGATGAAGTTCATGATTATTATTATGATGATGACGACGATGACGACGACGACGACGATGATGATGACGATGATGATGATGACGATGGTGATGATGATAATGATGATTGATTCTGAAAACCATCCCACACTGTCAATTCATGTGTATATTCTAACCATGCCAAATTTCACACCAAGAGGACACATATATGAAAATTTTCATCATTGGCCCCATGTAGCATGATGAAGATTAGGATGAAGTTCATGATTATGAATTTGACAATGATTAGGATGATTATGAAGTTCACAATGATTATGATGATGTTAGATATGACAACAATGACGATGATGCTGATGATGATGATGATGACGATGATGATGAATATGGTGGACTTAAGTATTGAGAAAGAAAATGCTAAACACTATTAGCTACAAAGACATTGAACATCAAATTAAAATTGATAAATATTTAACTTACCAGTAGGTGGAAGCACATTGTTAACAAAAATAAATATTTCTCTGCTGCACCTACATTTATTCTCTTTCTTATCATATGTAAAAACCATCCCACTGTAAAATTTTCTAGAATCATACATCTGCAAATCCAAAATGATGATCTATTCAACTACAATCAAAATGAATGTTATATTTGTATCTTCAATTTGCTGAAATTAATTTCTTTTGCAAATCAAATTATATAATAATAGTCAAATATTTACAAATTCAACATATCAAAAAGTAACTTATTTACAATATAACAAGACTTGGATCTTACAAGTATGAGATTTGGATACTTGTCATGGATTATTTTAGCCTCGTCTTTACTCCTATATTTAATATGATCTCATTAATGTTAGTTACTCTTTTTAAAACAAATAAGACAAAATAATATTTCTAATTAAATTATTGAATTTTTAGTACCAATAAAATTTAATATTTATATCGCAAGATTCAATGAAAATATATAGAGTAGAGAAATTACTACATATCTTGTACACTTCAATAGAATTCATTGTAAGGATTGGTGATATCATCATCATCATCTAAGTTAGTTAAAATAATCATGTCATCATCGATATCATCTTCATGGGCATTGTCTACTACATCATCTGATTCAACTAATTCTTCGACATCTTCTTTTGGATCATCATGATCATCTAACTCATGTTGATCATGATCTTCATCATCGTCTTCTTCTTCTAGACTATATTCATTACCTTCCTATAGGTTATAATTTACTGACCTTCCCCTTGGATCGTATCTCACAACAAATGACCAACCTATTTTACCTAGAACCTCAAAGTAAAATACATGTTCACATTGGCTTGGAATAATATAGGGATCCGTTCTTGGCTCAAACAACCTTGTATTTACCATGGTAAATATATACATTATAATTTTCAATAATAGTTCAATCGTGATCAAGTTTATTCATTCATAACCTATACCATTTGACATTGAACAGAAGTACCATGAAGGATTTAAAGTCACATGAAGAATATCTTCCAGATGCCCATAGTATTGATTTTCTGATATTTCTGGATGTCTTTCACGTCTAGATGGAACATCGGTTACCTCAAAGACTACATATATCGCACAATTTGATGTAATATTTGTTTCATATAACTTTTTGACGTGATATATACAGCCATTGCACACCATATACTTATGGTGTTTTACCTGCAATAAGAAATGCATGAAAATATTACATAATGATTCAATATTTATGATTAAGTGCATGTTTATGCAGTCATGTAGGTAAAAAAAATGTGTACATCAATATTTAGTTTGCAAAAAAATTGAATTAGAGTGGTTGATTAATATGCTTGCATGCTTATCTTTTAAACCATATGCTAAATCGATTTCCCTTTGTGTAAGATTGGTATCTTCCTTGCGATGTGTTGCTTTAACAAATGAAGCCACACATTCCCATGATATTCCATGACCCAATTGTTCACATTGTTCATACCTTCATCTAGTCAAGATTGTTTGCGATGTATAAATGAATTGCATCCCACTCTCGACCAACTTCTTGATGACAAAACAAATTAAAATTCAAGACAAATGTAAACTATTTGATCAAATTTTATACGCTTTTAATTGATGCAATAGATTGAATATGCAAATAGAATATGTATGATATATATACATAAAAGTGAATAGTCAAATATATTATATTAATTAACATCCACTAGATAATAATTACCTTTCACCTTACTCTATCTACCTTTCCCCTTCAGGTACTCTTCTTTAAAGTTGTTATTGGATTCCGGATCACAAACGCAATGTAAATTGAGCTTTGATGCTAAATTAGGAAGATATTAACTAACATACAACATGTTTTGGTATACCATATTGTTATATTTTTATCATTCAAGCTAGCATTATGATCTTAGGATCTTTTAAATGAGAGAATAACAAGCACAACAATAAAACATAAGAACAACACAAGAGACAAGAGACACAAAGAATTTTTCATTGGGGAAACCATAAATGAGAAAACCTTGCAACTTCCTTAGAGATAGAATCAACACCAAAGGTAAAACTGGAAAACAGTAAGACAATCTCTTGATAGCACCAGTCTCTCTCTCTCACACTGAGAGAGCTTCTCCTCTCTCACTCATGAGCCCCAATAACTGAGTTTGTGTGCATGAGTATGATAAATAGAGAGGCTCTCACTCTCTATTTATATTCTTCCATTCACTTGGAAACCACTCCAACATGTCGGCCTCACTTAATAATTACTTACTAGAGCCGACATCTCTAGGAGTGTCTAATAACCCTAGTGCCCCACCACTTGTGGGGACTTTTCCTCCTCCGACCAATAGGAGGGTAACACAATGGTGGGGACTATTGCCCTGACTTACAATGACTCACCTAGGGTCTACTTCACTAGGATAGTCTAATAACCCAAGGGCCTCATAATTGTGGGGACTTTAACCCTTGACCAATAGAAGTGTTACCCACAATGAATTGACATGAATTTCTCATTATAGAAACTTCCCAGAATAAACATTGAGGTATGAAATTACTCAAATACATTACAATACATCCCAGAATAAACATCGGGTTACAATACATAAGAAATATGGATGAATACATTCTGAAGTTACAATTACATCAACACTCCCTCTTAACTAGGAAGGTATTCTCTCGACATAATTTATCAGCACAAGTCTTCTTCTCTGTATCATCTGGATCATCATTGAGTTCTCATCATCTTCATCTAGATCTGGATCATCACTGAATCTGGATCATCATCACTGAATATAGATCATCACTCGATCTAGATCATCATCACTAGATCTAGATCATCACTTGATCTAGATCATCACTGGATCTAGATCATCACTGGATCTATATCATCACTGTTGGATCATCTTCACTGGATCTGGATCATCACGGGTGCTATCTCATGATTCTTCTCATCACAGGAAGTTCTACAGAGCTAGCCCCTTTTCATGCTGGTTGTATGCCTAGCCATCATGTAGGTCTTCTTCAGCACTTATATCTAACCTACTTGTCATAATGGCCAACCCAGCACTTAAATATGACCTACTCATTAGAAAGGCATGCCCAACACTCACATCTAATAATGTAGGAGTCTACAATCACATCAGAAAGGCTCAGCACTCACATTCACCAGCATGATAGGACATCACTATAATCTGTGAAAAGGCTTCAGCACTTACATCTAACCTACTCATCATAAAGGCACAACACTCACATCCATCTAGGTGGGAACACATCCTGCACACAATGATGGAAGAGTTTCGTACTCCCATCCAGGTAGGAACACATCTTACTCACAATGATGGAATATTTCCACACTTTCATCCAGGCCGAAACTGTTAACCCAAAAATCCCCCACACAACTCTCAATGTCCTATACCACCCAAGGACACCACCTCACAACACTCATTTCACTCCATAAGACCTTCCATTTGACCCCCACACCTCCAAAAGAGCCCAAGGATGAAGAAAAGGGCTAAAAACCCCAAAAAGGAGCCCAGAATAGCCCCCTAGGAGTTAAAGCCCTCAAAAAGGGGCTAAAACCCTAAAAGGGGATAAAGTTAGGGTGGAAGGGGCTAAAGTCCCAAAAAGGGGATAAAGCCATAACCAAGGGCTTAAAACCCTAAAACCCCTTGGAAAAACTATAAAAGGAGGGTGGGGGGTCACTCTCAAAACAGTCCTCACTTGCCTATTGTTATGCTTCCCATGGATGCTTTGAGACCTCTTTCTCTCAAACCACCCACTCTCCCTCTCCTCCATCTCCATTTCATCAAGCCATTGCTTCCCAACCAAGAGAAAGCTGCTACCATGAGCTAGGGCATGGTGGCCCATTTCCACCTAAGTGAGTTATAATCTCTTTTTATGTTTGTCTTATTGTTTTTACTTTCTAACCCTCATCTCTATTTGTAGGTTTTTCATTGACATTGTTTGCAGGTTTTCTCCATTGTAGCTTAGGAGACCTCTTGCTCTCAAACCACCCACTCTCCCTCTCCTCCATATCCATTTCATCAAGCCTTTGCTTCCCAACCAAGAGAGAGATGCTCCCATGAGCTAGGGCATGGTGGCCCATTTCCACCTAAGTGAGGTATAATCTCTTTTTATGTTTGTCTTATTGTTTTTACTTTCTAACCCTCATCTCTATTTGTAGGTTTTTCATTGGCATTGTTTGCAGGTTTTCTCCATTGTAGCTTAGGTTTATTTTGCAGGTTTTGGAGGTGAAACCCTAACCTACTATGTGCAAAGGGGTTCAACAATGCTCCATCATCTCTCCATTTCTTTTCTATTATTAGCTCTTAGGTCTAGTTTACTATTGTAGCCATTTTCTTAGGTTAGCTTAGTTTCAATTCGTAGCTCTGTTTAAGTCATATTTCCATTCCATTTTTTACTATTTTTCAAACGGTAGGAACCTACCCTTGTGCCCTATAGGCACAAGGGAGCCATTCCTACCCTTGTAGTGAGGATAAATTCTCACTATAGCTTTGGCAACTCCACTGGGGATATCCCACTGGATCCCTAGGCAAAAATTTCAAGTTTTCAAGTTTTTTCAATTTTACCCTAGTTTCCAGAAATCTTATTTTAGATCTATTTAAATCTACTTTATTTCCTATTTTAGTTAGTACTGAACCCTCTTCTAGGTTGAGCTGATTCAGACTGATCCTAGTACCAGTTACTATCAGCCAGATCTGACCCTGCATCACCAAAACACCCCTTTCCGGAGTAGGTCGCTCTTATCAAGAGAAAAGGTGAGACTGGGGCACACTTAATCCCTAGACAGGAATGCCTAGGGTATAATTAATCCTCAGCAGGCATGACTTTATCCTAGGAGGTCAAGCTGCGGCTGTTTTCTCATTTTGTGCGACCCCCTCACTCATTTCTGGAAAAATCTCGTGGCCTCCTCACGGGATTTGGTCAGAAATGTGTGGCCTATCACACAAAAGTTGTATTTGAGTTTAATTAATAGTAATTTTTAGTTTTAGAGGGTTTTCAGTGTGGCCCAGTCACCTCTGTCCACCATTGCAGGTCTCTTTTAATTCCAGTTTTTTATTTTTCTGCAAATCAATCCATGAACAATGTCTACATGCTAAATAAATCATTAAGGTTTAATAAAATAAATTAGTCTAACTAAAAGTAACTTAAAAATAAACATCTTGTTTCCCCCTTCCTCCTCTACCTAGTCATCACCCTCTGGGTATTATGGGATACGACGAAGGGAAAGCTCGTATAGATCTAGGCACTCCATGGTATTTTTCCCAAACCACTAAAACCAGGTGACCTGGAACGTAGAGGGGGTAGAGAAGGAGGGCTTCTCATAGCACTAAGTGTCCTCCCTGTTGACCAACCTAGAACTTGGGAGGTGACCTGAGGATCTACAGATGGGCTTAGTCCCATTGTGTTGAGAGCCCAACACCTTCTCTTAGTTGAAGAAGAATATCATTGAGAGGTAGACATTTAGTTAGGCCAACAATTCAAGGTTAATCATTGTACTTGATTACAAATTTTTGTTTATGTTTGCATACAACACCATGATATGAACTCTACCATGAATTCATAAACCATATTGCAACAACCACATACTAGAACAAACAAGCAAACCAACACACCATACCAAATAATTAACCCAACTTAGTTCATGACGCTGAGTAAGCCTTAAAATTTACCAAATTTACACTAAGTTCAATCAATTCTACAGTCTTTGAGGACATAAGTCCCTGACTGCTTCAACAATGGGAAATACTTGGGCTTTTCCCAAAAACTGATTATGAGGAGTACCATAGGAACCCCAAAGTAGCTGGCCAATAAGAGGAATTGCCAAGAGAAACGAGAAACGACCCCTTTCTATTGAGTAGAAGCGCCCATGAGGAACAAGTCAAGAGTTGTCTTCTGGTAGTCTTGGTGGCCGAGAGACCACCTTCAACCAATAGGAATCCATTGAAACTGGGGTCCAAATCTCATACCCACCAGTTTCATACACAAAAGCGAACACAACTAATCCTCCACAATCTTCCTCATGCCTAAGAGGTGAACCACGCCATTTGGAACACTCAGTCAGCACCGTCGTAGCCATTCTCAATGATATCCCACACCATTATAGGGCCACACAACCTCTGATTCTGATTCAGACCCATATCAGTTTGAACCAGACCTTCACACTGCACCATCAAGCACCATGGCTAGTGAAATTCCAGATCCATTTTCCGACCTAACCTTAGCAAGTGGACCCATATCCACATCACAACCTGTCACCCATAACTTGGCAAATGGTCCAAGCACAGTCATGTAGACTGTCATTAGCCAATTTCCACCACCCATAGTGACCATCCAAGCTGGCCCAGTAGTAACACACGGGGGTAGCGGCCCCTCCACACACATTGTCCCCCCTGCCACACAAGGGGGTAGTGCACCGACCACCCACATTGCCCCTACCACCATATATGGGGGAAATTCCCCTGCTACCCATACCATCCCACCCACAACACTTGTGGGCATTGTCCCATCCACCATAGTGCCACCACAAGCACCCCTAGCCATGTCGATGCATTATGCACCTGCAAACCCCACCCCAATTGTGGGCCCATCCCACATAAACATGGGCTCAAATCTGCCCTTCATGGCTCGTTTGAACTTGGTTGACTTGGCTAGATTAACAAATGATCCCATCCGCCACCAAGCTTTTTGGCCACCCATGCCAAGGAAGCTTCCATCAGACATCCCAAAGTTTGAAGGCAAAGCAGGGGAATGTCCCCAAAATCATATAATGACATTCCATCTATTATGGTGCTCATCCAATAGCATCGTAGAAGACTCCATCAGGATAAGGCTGTTCCAACGCACCCTTATAGGTGCCACGGCCAAATGGTACATTGAGCTACCACAAGCCAATTACCCTGACTTCAACTCCCCAGCCTTCATGTTCCTACAATATTTCCAACTCCCTATCAGATATGATGAGGGGGTGGAGATATTGCTATCCTGTTGCCAAAACATTGCCACTCACATCACTGGTCATATCCATGAGTGGTGAAGGTGCAACAGCTTATGTAAGATCCAACTTGATGACGGGGTATTCTTGGATTGGTTGCTCAATACTTTTCTCCTACCCATCGCAAAGGACGTCGCATTTGAACACCCCCAATCTAAAGAAGAGGCCATATTGAAGGCCCAACAATTTGACCTCATCTACGCCTAGTCAGGATACTTGTATACTGCCATCCCAGATGCTCCCTGTCTGAGTACCTCCTAGCGCGATGCACTGGGGGCATCCCACGTAGTGGATGGAATCATGGGGTCAGTTTCCCAACAACTACAGCTTCGATCGACACCACCTGTTCTGGCATTGCAACCAAGCAACACTGCTAATGTTTCTTATCAAAACCAAGCTCCGGACTATGCTAGAATGATGTCCTAGTCTAGAGAAACAACCTCTTATGCACAACCTACACCACTACTGTAGGCTCAGGCCATGGCTTGAACAACACAATAGTATGTGGGGAAAATTCCCACATTCATGGCACCAAAACCCCCACAAATATACTATGCACCACTAGTGCAACAAGTTCAAACCCCTTCCCCTGCTCCACCTGCTCCACCCACTCCATTGGGACAAGTGTTTGCACAACAAAACCATCCCAACCAACCATCCCCCAACAGTCAACAAGGGAAAGCTAGAAACAACCACAGGGAGGCGATCAACAACCAAACCCTCCTAATAATTCCACATCTAACCGACTAGCCCAAAACTCCCCACGACAGAATGCACCAAGACACAATGCACCGTTGCACACAAATCAATCATGTACACTCTGTGATTTCTATGGGCATTACATGTTTGAGTGTCCCCTCATGGCTTGGGCTAAGCAGGCCATTCAAAATGAGGCCCAATAGGCTGTCAATGCCCCCACTCAATCCCAACCCAACCAGGCACCACAAGGACCTCCTCCCATGGTACTTTAAAACCCACTACTAGTCCAAGGATTGGTGGCAACTGCTCCCCCTCCCCAGGCCAATCCTAACACTCTGGGGGCACCACCCATGAACGAAACAGGTGTTCACCACCTGGTGACCATGACCACTGAAGAGGTCAACTTATAGACTAGACAAAATCAGTACGGTACCACCACCAAACCTATCGACTCATGAGCAGCATCCATGTCTAAGAAAACCAACCTACCTCTCTAGTTACCCCCGTTCCCTCTCCCCCCCATACACAGAGTTTCCAATAACGCCACAACTAGAGCTGCAGTCAGCTATAGCATTGTCGATGATTTGGCCGAAATGCCAACCGCCATGTCCACTCTTGAGGTACTTAAAACATGCCCAATGCAGCGGAAAGCCTTACTAGCCACTCTAGGGGCAGTAGACCCCTCCGATTCCAAGCTAATCACATTTGACACAGAGAATGGAGAGTTGTGCTGCATGCCCTCCACTATCGCCTTACAAATCCTGGTATCCATACGAAACTTGGTTTTGCATCGATGCATAGTGGATGAGGGGGCATCCACGTGCATCATGTAAACCTATTTTGGCAGAATCCTGGATGACTGATTCTGCAACCATCCTCCATGACTCTGCAGGATTATGATGGACACCCCACTAAAGCCCAAGGAATCCTCCCTTATGTCCCCCATCACATTAGCCGAGAAGACACTCATTATCACAATCGAGGTCATCAACGCTCAACTGGATTACAACCTCCTCCTTGGGAGGATTTACATGTATGCCATGTGAGCCGTCGTATCAACTATCTTCTACCTCATGATGTTCCCCCGCAAAGGGAATATTGTGACAGTTGACCAGCTCACCTACCATGATCCGCAAGGGTTAACATCGGTTGCCAATGTTATCCCTGCCATCACCACTTCTGAGCTGCAAACGGTGAGTGCACAGGCTAACGTCATCCCTACAATCAACACTATGGTTGAAAACACACCAGCCTCCCCACCATTGAATGTGGGCCCTGGGTTGTTTACCGATCCCGCCATGATGGCTCCTTTCTCGTTGGTGTCACTACTACTGATACAAAAGCAAACTGTGAACTTGTGCATGGTCTCATCAAGCATTTTTGTACCCAAATAGCAACCACAGCCGCAGCCCCAACCAAAACCACAACATCGTCCATAGCCGCAACATCACCTGCAGACCCAACCACAACCACAACATTGTCCATAGCCGCAACATCACCCGCAGCAATAGCATTACGCACAGCCGCAACCACAACCTCACCCCCACATGCAACCAGCTGGTAGTTATGTGGGCTCATCTCTGGTCCATAGAATTCCCTTCCTCTTTCCCCCACCTGGTGTCATGAGCAAGCCAGTCATGGCCACCTTAATCCTACCCAACTTTACATTGGGGATCCCGGTGTGGTATCTGGATCCACCAGCTCAACCAGAAATGCCCTAGGTTGTGTTAACTTGGGTGCAACCTATTACGGTTGAGTCTCACCCCCCACCCAGTCCGCATAAGCCAACCGCTGCACCCGTACCTGTACCACCCCAAACCAAAAGGGCTAGGGGAAAGAACACCAAAGCCACCGCACAACCACGACAAGTCCCACCTTGTGTCATCTGCAAAAAACAGGGCCATCCAACTCAGAATTTCCCTGAAATCCTAGTGATCTGTGCACATCTGGATGCCATGGATACAAACAAAAACATCCCCATGGTTGAAATCCCAACCGTGCCACTAATGAAGAACAAGGCATTGAGGAAATACCATGCTTGCGCCCTTTGTGGTTTGTATGGACACAACTCCAACCATTGCCAAGACCTGCCTAAATTTTGAATGGCTCTCGCTGACCTCCGTCACCATTCCCTTAAGTCTGAGATCACGTTGATCGAAGAATTTCACCCACCACCACCTCCTTTGTCAGACACCATGTCCATTTACATGATGTCTAGTTCCCCCGACCAGGTCATCCCCATCTCCAATGATGTTCCATCAGATCTGTCACTTCATTACTTCAACAACGACAAGGAGATACTTGAAGCTATAACTGCCCTGGAATACCCATGGGACGACATGCACCATCGCTCACTCTTCCTCCTGGAAGAGTTGGTGTCATAGTCTGACTAGTTTTCCGTGGATACCAAATATTTCATCCATGTGAAGGTTGACTGGTACAATAACCCAATCCTAGCACCTGATTCCTTCGAAGAAGGGAACATGGCGAACATTTCACCAACCATTAAAATTGACATTTCAACCAACTCTAAGATCATTGAAGAAATCATGCTCGGGGCATCTTTCTCCCCAGAAGAGGTCGATGCCTACACCGCCCTCTTCCAAGAATTCTGTGACATCTTCACCTAGTCATACACTGAAATTACCAGCTTAGATCCATCCATCGTGGAACACCACATCGACACATGGCCTGATGTGGCACCCGTACGCTAGAAGCAATGACCCATCCATCCATCCAAAGTGGCTACGGTGAAAGCCGAGATAGAGAAGCTACACACATCCAGCTTCATTTATCCCATTGCATACACAACTTGGGTTTCTAATCCTGTTCCCATGAATAAAAAATAGGGTACCATCTTTTTTTGCATAGAATTCTATGATCTCAATGGGGCATGTCCCAAAGACAACTTCCCCACACCATTCATCGGCCAGATCATCAATGCATGCACCAGACATGAGACCTTCTCCTTCATGGACAAATTTTTTGGTTACAACCAAATCCAAATCCGGAAAGAAGACCATTGTAAAACAGCATTCAAAACCCCATGGGGCACATTCACCTACTGATTCATGCCCTTTGTCATCAAAATTGCTGGAGCTACCTTCCAATGCACCATGACATATTGTTTCCATGATTTAATTCACATCATCTTGGTCTATTTTGACGATCTCATCACTTGATCATGAAAACAAGCACAACATATAGATGACTTGCGATAAGTATTTTTATGTTTCCGCAAGTACAACATCTGCCTGAACCCCCTCAAGTGAATTTTTTGTGTCCTAGTAGGCTGTTTACTCAGATTTATCATCTCCCACAAAGGGATAATGATAGATCCCCTCAAAGTTCAGGCCATCCTTAATATTCCCCCACTAAGAACTCAGCACCAACTACAAATCCTACAAGGAAAGGCCAACTTCCTTCGCCGCTTCGTGCCAGAGTATGCACCAAAATCCTATGGATTCATCCACCTTCTCCTCACAAAAACACCCTTTGTTTGGGATCAGCAAGCACAAGAATCCTTCGAGGCACTCAAATAAGCCCTAGCTTCTGCACCATTACTCTCACCACCAGATTTCACCCGAGACTTCATCCTTTACTGTGTCAGACTCAGAAAACGCCATTGCTAGAGTCTTGATCCAAGAAGATGATGCTCACCAAGAGCACATGATTTACTACATTAGTCAGAAGCTAACAAGAACCCCATTACGATATTGACCTGAGGAGAAACTAGCCCTAGCTATCGTCTTCTCAGCTCAAAAATTGCGCCACTACATCATTTCCAACCATACTCAAGTAGTGGCTAATTCAAACCCAATGTGGTACCTCTAAAGCTGCCGCCTTCTACAAGGTTGAGCAACCAAGTGGGTAGTCTTCCTCCAAGAGTTCGACCTAGATTTTGTGTCTCCAAAAAGCACGAAGGCACTCACACTGGCCAAACTCATGACCAATCTGCCTTCATTAACCGCATCATCACCCCCCAAGGATGATCTCCCTGATGATTTCCTATTCTTCATATCTACGGACGACCCATGGTATGGGGACATCCTTCTCTACTTATGAATGCAAAATTTCCCAACACACTTCAACTGTGAGGATAGGCGACGCATCCTACATCAAGCCATTCGCCACTTGCTAATTGGAGATGTTTTGTATCATTGAGGCATTGATACCATCCTACGTCGTTGCCTCACCCGTGACAAGGCTGAGACCATCCTCAACGATAGTCATAGTGGAGCTTGTGGTGGTCACCTTTCAGGCCTAGCAACCGCCCAAAAGATTCTGCGCACTGGCTATTTCTAGCCCTCCATCTTTGCTGATTGCATAGAGGTAGTCAAACATTGCCGCAGCTGTTAGCTTTTTTCCCCAAAGGCAAGAACCCCCCCCCCGGCACCATTACATCCCGTAATCATAGTTGGGCCCTTATGAAAATGGGAAATCAACTTCCTGACCATCAACCTCGTTTCGGCTAATGGCCACAAGTGCATTATCATGGCAGTCGATTACTTCACCAAGTGGGTTGAAGCCATTCCCACATTTGATTATAAAGCTGAAACTGCAACATGTTTCTTCTTCAGCCATGTCATTACACAGTTTGGTGTCCCCAAACAATTAGTCTGCAATCATGGGGCACACTTCCAAGATGTTGTATGGGCCGAATTATCAACCATGTTGAAGTTTGAACACCAATACTCTTCTTCCTACTACCCTCAAGGCAATGGCCAAGTTGAAGCAGTCAACAAAATCATCAAAACAATGCTCCAATGGATGGTAGGAAATCACAAAACTAACTGGCTGGAATCACATGATATTCTCTACCCTATGGGCTTATCGTACATCCACAAAAACCACAACCGGTTTCACCCCTTTCCACCTAGTACATGGCGTTGAATCAGTGCTTCCTATAGAGTTCCAAATTCCATCTCCCTGCCTCATGGTGGAACTCCTTCCTGATACTTCACCTTTAGAAGAACGACTCCTCCAACTCGAGCAAACCATAGAAGAACATCGAGCTTCCCTCCAATCCATTGAAGCAACAAAAACACAATAAAATATCGAATATGACTCCCATGTCCACCCTCGCACCTTCAAAGAAGGTGATATGGTCCTAGTCTATGACCAACCCAACGATAAATTAGGCAAAGGCAAGTTTGAATCAATGTTGTATGGCCCATACATCATCCACCGTTGCCTTAGAAAATGGGCATACACCCTCATTGACTCTGATGGAAAACTCTTGGAGAACCCCCGCAATGGGCTCTACCTCAAGAAATTTTACGATTAACATCACCAATGAGTCACTTCATTTTCCTTTTCTTGTTTTCCAATGTTTTTCAACAAAAATTAAAGGCAACACCATCAACTGCTAGTCAAAAGTCACCTGGAACTTGTTCGAGACACCTCTCACACCTCCAAGATGAAATTTCCATTCGTTATGAGACCAGTGTCTCATGTTTAATAAGTCAATTTTGGGACCATCTACCACCAGTCACCTCGATTCACGAGCCATGACATGACGATGGGAGTGTCTATGGACCGGTACTCATATCACACTTCCTGACCGCTACTCATACAAGCTGTTGGGCCACCGCCCGTTAAGGATTGTACTATAATTTTACTTTTTGTATTTATAATTTTCTTTTTGCACTGCACCTTACGCGGACAGATGGACCATCGTCCACAAAGACCTTTTTTTTTCTTCCATTGATTTGACATAGAAGTGTCCTCGGGCCGCCCCCCATTAACAAATGTAATTTTAGCTTTTATTTTGTATTTTTAAACACATAGATTGTCCTTTTTTTTTATCGCACCTTACGCAAACCTTTGGACCACTGTCCACAAAATGATTTCTTTTCTTGCATGCATTCAACATATAAATGCCTCTAGACTTGTACTCACATCGCATGTATTCAAGTTCATCCACCGCAACACACACACACGCTCTCTCGACCTCTGTTCGAGAGCCACCTCGCATTGCGTGGCTGGCTTCCGCACCGTCTCACAGGCCTCTGCCATGATCTATCCCACGCATGTATTGGTATGTTTGAGAGCCTTCTACTTCATCCTTACTGAGCGGATGACCTTTGGACCTCTGTCCACTGTCCCGATAGGGGGCACCACTCGTGCCACCGTAGTCAGTTGACCACATTTGAGTTTCATTTAAGCTATTTTCTGACTCCTTAAAATAATGAAAAGATCGTCGAGCGTAGCTGCATCCTTTCCCGCTTACTAAAGACTAGGAAAGGGCATCTACATCGTCTCGTTTACCTCCTTTTGTGGACCATGTAGACCATTTCATGAAAAGGACCTCCCTAGCACAGTAAATCCAAGACCATTCCCCTCTGCATACTTTTGTACTTTCTCGGGAAGAGGGGCCACAGTTTACAAAAAATCTCACCATTGGTTGCTGTTAAGGCCTTTTCCATCCATGTCAATAAGAAAATATCGTCGAGCAAACTTGGTTTTGTTCATGCTTGTAAAAGTATTTGAATGACCGTCCAGTCAATATAGGTTTAACCTTTTCCTGCCTGATTGGACTACTAATGGTAAAGAAGTCTCTCATCCCCTCCAGGATGGGCGAACTCTCCTATGTATACTTTTATCCTTTTTTGGGCACAAGAGACTACCAATGAAAAAGACCCCCCAGTGGAGTCTTCTTCATGCTTTCAGACTCTCTAAAATTGAAAGCACCATCGAGCACTTACCTTCTCGGGCTCACCAAATATCCATGAGATCATACCACAATGGTGTCCCTAGACACCACCCCATAGAAAAATTTTTGGCAGCATCCCCACATTAGGTTGCATTTCTTGAAAGTACTCTACAATGTGTCTTCCTTGGATCCCATCAGTATCAAAAGTGTCCACCTCGTCCAAGTATCTCCCATCTCTAGCGTCATTCCCGGTATTATACCTATGATCCCATTCCCATGAGTTAAGTTTCATTTGCTACCTGGTCTGCCCTGCCGTCATACTCTAAAGAAAGGAATTTTGAGTCTCCCACTTCCCCCCCTACCCCTGTTCAGTTTTTTCCCTTCCCTCCCCTCCCCACCAATTCAGTGAGTCAGTCGACAGATTGCTTCACACCTTTTGGTTATCCCTCACACTCCTGGTCAAGGAAACATCATTGCCTTGAGTAGGGGCAGGTCTCCCTCTGAGGACTCCAACAAACATATTCCAGAGGATAGAGCCAGAGGTCCCTATACCTTGGTTTCATTTACATCATTGATAAGTTCCTTGGACCACTTGAGAGGAGTCCTTAGTGCCTCTCGGGGTGGTTGTTTCTCACGTGCTCGAATTCAACTCCATCATCACACCATTGAGATTCATATAGTGTTTGTTCCACACAGTACTTGGTCGAAGACCTTGGATGTCACCCAACTCTAGCACATTAATGAGTCCACTCGAGGGGCCTAAACAGGTTATGTCCCTTGTGATTTCTAGGTTGCATTGGAGACAGTGATCAGAAGCCCCATCAGAGCTTCGATATACCTTTATGATTGATGTAGCATACTTGTACCATAGAGACTCTTAATCTCAATCAGCGAGTCCATATAACTATGTATTGTTCCAGATCCAGCAGACCGTCAGTCATGAAGATATAGCATTCCATGAGAATGGCATGGGTCCAATGTACCAGATCAGCATTGTATTCAGCCTCACATAGAGGCAACCATCATTGTAACATCAGTTGTATATGATCATCTCTTGTATTTTAAATCATAGATCAAATGATTCTTTTGACATTGTCATGAGCATGGGAATGTCAGACTCATCCATATACATGTCCCACATTTATTATATCTCACCCATTGATGGGAACCAAATTAATACAAAAACCAAAATCCACCATGCCCCAGCCCCAGAAGCACCATGTCTTGACAGTAAATCCTATGATGTCCATTGGCCATATGTTGAGCTTTTGCCCTCACACATTAGGGGGCAATCTGTTACCCAAAAATACCCCACACAGCTCTCAATGCCTACACCACCCAAGGACACCACCTCACAACACTCATTTCACTCCATAAGACCTTCCATTTGATGCCCACACCTCCAAAAGATCCCAAGGATGAAGAAAAGGGCTAAAAACCCCAAAAAAGAGCCCAAATTATCCCCCTAGGAGCTAAAGCCCCCAAAAAGGGGTTAAAACCCTAAAAGGGGCTAAAATTAGGGAGAAAGGGGATAAAATCCCAAAAAATGGGCTAAAACCTTGACCAAGGGCTTAAACCCTAAAACCCCTTGAAAAAACTATAAAAGGAAGGTGGGGGGTCACTCTCAAAACACTCCTCACTTGCCTATTGTTATGCTGCTCATGGATGCTTTGAGACCTCTTGCTCTCAAACCACCCACTTTCCCTCTCCTCCATCTCCATCTCATCAAGCCATTGCTTCCCAACCAAGAGAGAGGTGCTCCCATGAGCTAGGGCATGGTGGCCTATTTCCACCTAAGTGAGGCATAATCTCTTTTTATGTTTGTCTTATTGTTTTTACTTTCTAACCCTCATCTCTATTTGCAGGTTTTCCATTGACATTGTTTGCAAGTTTTCTCCATTGTAGCTTAGGTTTATTTTGCAGGTTTTGGAGGCGGAACCCTAACCTACTGTGTGCAGAGGGGTTCAACAATGCTCCATCATCTCTCCATTTCTTTTCTGTTATTAGCTCTTAGATCCAGTTTACTATTGTAGCCATTTGCTTAGATTAGCTTAGTTTCAATTCACAGCTCTATTTAAGTCATATTTCCATTCCATTTTTTTATTGTTTTTCAAAGGGTAGGAACCTACCCTTGTGCCCTATAGGCACAAGGGAGCCATTCCTGCCCCTGTAGTGAGGAGAAATTTTCACTACAGGAACCACATTCTGCTCACAATGATGGAAGATCTCTATTCTTCCACCCAAGCTAGAACCACATCCTACTCACAATGATGAAAGACTCTCATCCAGGATGGAACACATCCTACTCACAATGATGAATGATTTCTGCACTTACATTCATCCATGCGGGAACACATCCTCCTCACAATGATGAAAAGGCTCTGCACTTACATCCATCTAGGTGGGAACACATCCTGCTCACAATGATGAAAAGGCTCTACACTTACATCCATCTAGGCGGGAACACATCCTGCTCACAATGATGGAACGGCTTGCACTCATATCTGATCTTGTAGGAGCCAATCCTACAGTCATATCAGAATGGTCCCCAGTCCTTGATTGAGCTACCTGGTAACTGACTAGGTGCCCCCATTCTCCTCAAGAATGAGAGTTTCCCTTACATCTGACCTGCTCGTCAGAATGGCCAACACTCACATATGACATGGAAGGAACTGTTGGTTTTGACTGGGAAGACCCGTGTTTACTTTACTATACCAACAAAATCCCTAGCTCACTAGCCCTTTTGGCGACAGACCACAGAGTGGCCTGAAGTCTCACCCAAAGTGATTTTAAATGGGGTGGATGAAGAGTCAGGTGTCTTCAACCAAGTTCTATAGCATCCTAGGGTCTCGTGACTGTTCTTTTCCAGTGGTATCTCTCTGCAAGGTGATCTCTCCTTCTAGCTAGCGCTGGTAGGGAGCGGACTCTTATCGCATCGCAGCCTCTATGGAAATGCGCAAACTTACTCTTCTGCTCATCTCCTTCCCTGCGATATCTCACACCGTAGCTCCTCATACGATGTGATATTGCCTTTCTATGCTGTAATATGTCCTATAATAAATCTCAAGATGTGTATCAACTCTGAAGGTCCTGTGACCTTCTTCCTAGGTCGACTAACTCTGTTAACCTTCACAAGGGTGTTAAACCACTTCACTTAAACCTATGCAGTTTAACATGCTAACATCAACTACACTCAACTCGCGGAACTCATATACAAGAGTCACTTAACGTTGTAACTGTCAACTATCATGAATCAAGCATTGATAAACTCATATATAGGCTACTTGATACATTCAACTTGCTTTTAACCTTCTATGTGCTATAAACTGAAGCATAACATACATACATTCATCAACTGATAAGCAACATTCATGTAAAAGATAACAGATAGCAAACATGTAAAACACAATCACATGAACAGTCGCACAACACATGGGTTTTACATGGTTCACTTCCAAGGGGGAAGCTACATCCACGGGAACTGGTTTGTATATTATATATTGAGAGAGTAAACAAAGTTCCGCTGCAACCTATTATGCAGCTTGAGATCTTCTGGGAAACTCCACACACACAACCAGGAGCCCTTCTCCCTTAGATCTCTTCTCCTCTTATATTGCCTTCTTACAATATACTCTTCCTCTCTCTATCTATCAATCCCTGCAGATTGTTACATTCATGCTCAAGGAGCCAACTACTGGTTACAGTAAGATAACTACGGACTGAATAGCAGAACCAGAGCTCGACTCGAAGAACAACTAACTGACCAACTAGCTAATTGTCTCTCTATCTCACTATCTAACTAACTGACCAACTGTCTAACCTTTTACAATACAAAATACATGCTTATATACGTGGCCTGAAGATCTCTCCCTGTTACAACACTATGAACCTTTACCAATAGTAACCCAAAAACCCTAACTGTGATAGTCGGCATATCTGTACTTGAACTACCGCTTTCCATCACACCACAACTTTCTGCAGTCTTCCACGCTTCTCGACGCTGATCATGGGTATGGGTGCCGCTTCCTCGGTCACTTCCCTTCTGTCCTTTGTCTTCAATACCTCGGCCCATTGCTCCTTTTCTATTTATGAGGGTAGTTGAGCCCTCCTGTCTTCACCGCTGCCTTAAGTACAATGGTTGAGCTCTCTCTTCTTGGCCACTCGGGTACTATTTCCTTTGACTTCTTCTTCCGATATAGCAGCTTTTCCTGTAGCTGCGGATCCCTGATCCAACAGGAACCTAATCCTTTAGCCATGAAAGAATGGTTCAGCCCTTACATATGATCAAGTGGGAACACATCCCTCTATCACATCAGAATGGCTTCTTAGTCCTAAATTGAGTTTTCCTTGTAACTGACTAGGTACCTCCATTCCCAGAATGGAAATTTCCCTTACATATATCCTACTCGACAGAATGGCCAACAATCACATATGACATGGAAGGAACTATTGGTTTTGACTGGGAAGACCCAGGTTTACTTTACTGTACCAACAAAACCCCTAGCTCACTGGCCCTTTTGGCAACAGACCGCAGAGAGGCCTGAAGTCTCACCCAAAGTGATCTTAAATGGGGTGGCTGAAGACTCAGGTGTCTTCATCCAATTTTTGTAGCATCCTAGGGTCTCGCGACTCTTCTTTGCCAGCGGTATCTCTCTGCAAGGTGATCTCTCCTTCTAGCTGGCGCTGGTAGAGAGTGGACTCTTATCGCATTGTAGCCTCTATGGCGATGCACAAACTTACTCTTCTGCTCAGCTCCTTCCTTGTGATATCTCACACCACAGCTCCTCAAACGATGTGATATCGCCTTTCTATGCTGTAATATGTCCTATAATAAAGCTCAAGATGCGTATCAACTCTCAAGGTCCTGTGACCTCCTTCCTGGGTCGACTAACTCTGTTAACCTTCACAAGGGTGTTAAACCGCTTCACTTAAACCTCTGCAGTTTAACATGCTAACATTAACTACACTCAAATCACGGAACTCATATACCGGAGTCACTTAACGCTGTAACTGTCAACTATCATGAATCAAGCATTGATAAACTCATATACAGGCTACTTGATACATTCAACTTGCTTTTAACCTTCTATGTGCTATAAAATGAAGCATAACATACATACATTCATCAACTGATAAGCAACATTCATGTAACAGATAACAGATAGCAAACAGGTAAAACATAATCACATGAACAGTCACACAACACATGGGTTTTACGTGGTTCACTTCCATGGGGGAAGCTACGTCCATGGGAACTGGTTTGTATATTATATCTTGAGAGAGTAAACATAGTTCCACTGCAACCTATTATGCAGCTTGAGATATCCTGGGAAACTCCACACACACAACCGGGAGCCCTTCCCTCTTAGATCTCTTCTCCTCTTATATTTCCTTCTTACAATATACTCTTCCTCTCTCTCTCTCTCTCAATCCCTACGGATTGTTCAATCCCTGTAGATTGTTACATTCATGCTCAAAATTCCAGCTACGGGTGACAGTAAGATAACTACATACTGAATAGAAGAACCAGAGCTTGACTCAAAGAACAGCTAACTGACCAACTAGCTAATTGTCTCTCTGTCTCACTATCTAACTAACTGACCAACTGTCTAACCTTTTACAATACAAAATACATGCTTATATATGCGGCCTGAAGGTCTCTCCCTATTACAACACTATGGGCCTTTCCCAATAGTAACCCAAAAATACTAACTGTGATAGTCAGCCTATCTATACTTGAACTACCGCTTTTCGTCACACCACATCTTTCTGCAGTCTTCCACGCTTCCCGGCGCTGATCGTGGGTATGGGCATTGCTTCCTCGGTCGCTTCCCTTCTATCCTTTGTCTTCAATAACTTGGCCCATTACTCCTTTTCTATTTATGAGGGTAACTGAGCCCTCCTGTCTTCGTCGCTTCCTTAAGTGCAGTGGTTGAGCTCTCTCTTCTCGGCCACTCGGGTACTGTTTCCTTTGACTTCTTCTTCTGATATAGCATCTTTTCTTGTAGATGCAGGGCCCTGCTCCAACAGTCCCCTAACACTTACTTGTGGCTCGTCCCTGAGCCACTAATAGATGGTTTCTCTTGCTATAGCTTCTCCTTGGCTTCTTGTGAAGTCCTTGTAAGTCTTTCCCGAAGTCCTGTGACTTATTTATCCATAACTTCAACACACTCTTGTGCCGTTTCAAGCATAGCTTGACTAATGATGGAGTCTTCTGTATTATCAATATCACTTTGCTTGTAGTGAAATCCTTAACCTTCTGGTCAACTGCATCGACCAGCTCTGTGATTTGTTCCTCATATGGCTGAAGCAGATAATTAAATTGTATCTCTTTTGCTCTCAACCGCTGCACTTCCTATTGCAAATGGTTCATCTCTGTCATCTTCTTCATCTTTGCAAGAGCTCCTAAGCTCCTGACTTATTCCTTCATTGCTGTTGTGGTCTTCTCTATGTTCTGGATACTCTATTGCAATTCCAGTCTATCTGGGAGCTTGTTTAGCTCCGACCATGTCTTTGTCGCATCAGCTAGTAATGACTGTGCATCATCTATGCAACTCTTCATCTATGTTGAAGCGAGTCTAAAGGCCTCTGCTCTTGCTTCCTTGTCTGCCTGAGGTGTCCTTGGTGCTCGAGCCTCAAGCTCGGCAATCTGTGCTCTGTGGTCTTCCTCCATCTTGACCACTGTTTCTTCCAGAGCCTTTGCTCTGTCTGCAATTATTCTTACCTTCTATGTTAGAGGTAAGGAAAAATCTATGTTACAATGGGGTAACTCCTATGCGATGTTCTGTAGGACCTGACTGAGATCCTGTTCTCTTTCTTCATGTACTCTTAACTCTTCCGTCTTTTTGTGAAATCCTATGGTGAGCTCTACATTCTGTTTCCTTAGCTGAGTGTTCTATTTATAAGTTGCAAGCTCTCTATCCCTAAGTTATGCGGCTATCTACTGTTGGATCATCTGTAATTGATCAACAGGGAACTGGGCTAGATTAACCTTGATAGGTTGTCTAACCTGTATCTGTACATCGATCATTGAAGCAAGGAGTCAGATGCTGCCTAATGGTATAAGCACTGTATTGATGCGATCCTTTTCCAAGACTTCCTCATGGGAAGTCGATGGTGTTGAAATTTCTCCTTCCATCGCGTTGACTGGCGGAATCTGCATTGTGGCAGTCTTCTCCATTAGTGCTTTCAACTCCAAAAGACGCTTATCAATCGTGCTATGCAGTTGTCCTGTGATGTACCTAATTTCACAACCCTGGGTGGCGTCATCATAGCGGACACAAGGCCACCACACTGGAATCTTTACACAATGTCTTCTAAAGGTTCTGTCTTGGACAAAACCCACTCAGTGCAATGCTCTGAACTGGCAATGTCTGCAAAATTGGGGAAAACCAGCACTCTGTAACTGAAGTATCTCTTCACAGGGAAAACTCTTACAAATTGCTCTATAACTCTCATAAATTGCAAAAGTAACCCTTCTGGACGAATGATCTCTGAATTTATAATCAAGGTGATAATGTTTGAAGTAACGGTCATTTGGCTAGACCCATCGATGGTATTAATTGCATGGACAAGACAACACCCATCGTTTCGATCTTCATTAATTGCTGAAAATTCGATCAAATTTCCCTTGAAACTTGCGTGCAGGCGCCGGTCTCATCGAAGATTTATCAAATCTGGACAAATCATTATATTGTTTCCAAATCTAGGGCAATGTATAGCTGTCGTATCTGAATTAATTGCTTGTCAGAAGGTGAAGTGACTAACCCTCTGTCTCTTTTCAAAATCATCTACGTGGCATGGGGAACATCGCATCGCTGTGATTCCACACTGCATCGTCTCGAACCAAAGTGATGGTATGAATTCCACAACATTCAAAAACTCTGCAAGCATCCTATGACTTGCGCAACATACACTTTTCTGATGTGATTCCTCATAGTTAGAATTTTTTTTTTTTTTAGGGTGTAGACTAATTACCGGGCGATGCCTCCTTTCAACTACACTGGACATCTGCACTTCATAAACTATCTGAGTTAGGGCTGGGGGGTGGAGTGGCTATCACTATAAAGCTTAATTCTACTACCATTAATCAAAGTGGGAAGAAGTTCCCCATTTGGTTTGCTGAGCTGAACGACACCTCCATTTGTAACTTCCTGAACCTGATATGGCCCCAACCAATGCATCTTGAACTTCCCTGGAAAATTAACAAAATTACTGTCATAGAGGAGCATGAAGTCTCCTATTTGAAAAATATTGCTTTTGATGTGCCTGTCATGCCAAGCTTTGTCTCATGCCTTCTGCACTTTCTGATGAAATCCTGCGATGAATCTGTCTTCTTCTAAGGAAAGCAGCTTTGCTATTCTTTCATTCATTATGTCTGCATCATCCATCCCTGTAATTTGAGCAACTCTTAAACTGGGAATAATATATTCCATAGGCATAACAGCCTCTTGTCCATACGCCAAGCTAAAAGGTGTGTGTCCTGTAAGTTTCTTGCATGTAGTCCTATAAGCCCATAATACAACATTAACCCTGAGGTCCCAATCATTTCTTTGGCTATTACAGACTTTAGTAAGAGCGTTTTCTAGAATCTTGTTAAAGGCCCCCACCATACCATTAGCTTGAGGATGGTAGGGAGTGCTCTTATGGTGCTGGATCTAAAATTCCTCCATCAAGGCCTCAATAGTGTGGTTCAGAAAATGTGTTGCTTGATCACTCATCAAGATTACTGGACATCCAAATATACTTATGATGTTTTCAAAAATGAACTGTGCAGCTATAGCAGCATCAAAATTCCTTACTGCTTTTTCCTCTACCCATCTGGTGAGGTATTCTCTTCCTGTGATGATGTATCTCGCACCAGTTCATTTTCCTAGTGGGTTGATAGGACTCGTGAAATATATAGCCCATTTGTAAAATGCCCGCAATGTAATATATGGTCGTAGCGTCATTTCATCTCTCCGCAAAGGTTTTCGTACCCTCTTCCAGATATCACGGCATCTAAAAAACTCCTTAGTGTCTTTATACAAAGTAGGCCACCATAATCCTGCAACTAGGATTTTCTGAGCAGTCGGATTTCCTACGAAATGACCTCCTGCGGCACCTAAATGTGCTTCTCTGATAACGGCCTCTTTCTCATGCGGCATAATGCATCTGCGCAAGACTTCATCAGGAACTAACTTATATAAATGTCCTACGATCAAAGTGAAGTCTGCTGCTTTCACAACTAACTATTTATTCTGCTATTTAGTAAACTCAACATGTACCCACCCTATAGTGAGAAAGTGACTAATATCAGCGTAATACTCATCTGCGATCTAGATAGAAAACAATTGCGCATCTGGCAAATTGTCTTCTAAATTACTTGGTTCTTCGCCTGAATCTATCCATGACAAGTGATCAGGTCTGGCATTTAATTTTCCTGGATTTACAATAATTTCAAAATCATACTTCTGAAATAAGAGTAACCATCTACAGATCCTTCCTCCTAATACTGGTTTATTGACCAAGTACTTTAAAGCGGAATGGTCAGTGAACATCTTGAATGGGGCACCCAACAGGTAGTGCTTGAACTTCTGTAGAGCATACACCATAGCTAATCCTTCTCTTTCTGTAGTGATGTAGTTCTTTTCTATGGTAGATATCTTTCTGCTTGAGTACACGATAGGGTGATCGATACCTCCTTCTCTTGGCTGGGTTAAGACGATATCCAGTGCGATGCCAGATGCATCCACATGTACATGAAATGGCTTGTTCCAATATGGGAATACTAAGATGGGTGCTGTAACCATCTTCTCTTTAAGTGTGTCTAAACTTTGCTGGCATTCCTCATTCCATAGGAATTTCAGTTCTTTCTTTAACAACTTTTCCATAGGTGATGTGATCTTTGCATAACCTTTGATTAATTTTCTATTGTACACGGTATGAACGAGCACTGTCCTCAATTGCTTGACTGAGTTGGGTGCTGGAAGATTAACAATGATGGCAATGTTTGCAGGATCTACCATCAAGCCTTGTCTGCAAACAATATGACCCAACAAAATACCAAATGGCACACAGAATATACATTTCTTCAAGTTAAGAGAAATCTGATATTGCCTACATTTCTCTAACATGAGTCTTAAATCTCCTATATGCTTGTCGATCAATCCAAATACAGTCCAATCATCAAAATAAAATTCTAAGAATTTATGGATTTATTTCTTAAATACATCAACTACTACTCTAGAAAAGATAACTAGTGCATTTTTAAGACCAAAGGGCATGTTGGGGCTCTGACCTTCAAGGTCCTAAGTTTTGGTAACTCCGTGGTTTTTGTGGAAGCTTGTAAACGGAGTTGCGATGCAAAATGGTATTAGAGGTGTCAGGGTTGGGTCAAAGCCCCTCTTTTTGCAAATGACCCATGGTTTAAACCCAGGGTTATGATTTTTGGGTGCCCATGGTTTAAGTCCATGGTTTTGTAATAGTGCACTTGTATAAATAGGCACTTATGTAAAGGAGTGAGGTTAAGCCTTTGATGATTATATTATGATGCTAATGTGATGCGAAGCTAAGAAGAGCTATTCTTAAGGGTTTAAGGTTAAGTCCCAGCTGTGTGCGCAGAGGGTTTATGTAAGATAGGTTCTGCAGCTGAGTGCGCAGATCTGCAGCTAAGTGCGCAGCTTGTGGAAGACTGAGAAGATCTGCAGCTGAGTGCGTAGATCAGAACTGTGGTTTTTGTAAAGAGTTGAATATAAACACAGTTCTGTGGACGTAGCCCCTACACTGGGGGTGAACCAGGTATATCGCATGTTGTGGTGGTTCTGTTTTTTTGTGCTCTTATGTTTTATGCTTTTAATAAGTAGGTGAATGCTAAAATAAGATAACTGTTAAAATATTAACTTTGTTGTGAATTCCTAGTTAAGGGTTAAGCAAGAAATGTTCTTATATAACCTGCGAATCTAATTAAGTGAATGCGTAAGCTCTATTTTTTGTATATATTTGTGGTTAAGGATAAAGGTACAGTAATATCCCTCTTTTACTTGCAGAAACCTGATTCTGCAGCACCCCATAGCTGTTTTGGGTGAGACTGCAACCTGTTCGTAGGTTGTTGCTGAAAGGGCCAACACTGTGCGTCTTTTGTTGGTGCGAAGATAAAAGGTATAAAACCCGGGTCTTCCCATAGCCCAACAAATTGGTTCCGTTGCTGGTTGAACAGTATCTATTCAAGAGGGATTTACGTCGTACCTAGAGGGTTATGTTCTGGAGACCCTTAGTGAAAGAAATTGGTGACTGGATTGAAGAGACCTATCTGAAATTTGTGGAACAAGAAAATAAGGATCCACATCATAGCTCAGATGAATTCTTGCAAAGGTACGTTTTTGCTGATATTTATGAAATTTTCTTTGGTAGTATCCACATAGAATTGCACCAGTGGTTATCCAGGTTGACAGAGAGAAGGACAAACTTCCAAGAAGATTAGTTTCCTGACTGGACCCTAGCAAGAATTAATATATTGAAAATCATGAACAACGCGATATCGCGAGTTGTTAATTTCTGGACAACACGAACCCTTGAAGCATTTGTGATGGAGTTTTCCATCAACACGAGTACTTCCTTCAGGGAAGCTGAACGACAGTTTTTCAAAGGACCAAGGGGTAAGTACTTGAATTCATTCAGTTTGAGAATTAAAATGCTTTTGGCTGAAAACTTCATATTGCTTATTGAATCAGATTGCTAGAATTGTTGTTACTAACCTATGTTTGGAAGTGAAAGTGACTTCGACGAGCAAAGTGGTTTGCTTCGAAGTGGAAAAAGATATAAGAGAAATCTTGGATCCTATACCCTAGGCCAGAATACTGAGTATACCCCGCTAAGTCTAGATGACTTTGACTCTGAGGAAACCCCTTCTATTAGAAACCCTCCTGTAACTCCGTAGAGAAGACCTGTTACCCCTGAGAACTCGTCATAGTATGAAAGTAACCGTAACCCTAGTAGTCCTATCGCAGGTCAGTATACTTCAGTAGGTTCCCCTCCCCCTGTTGTCAGCCCCCCTCCTCTCCCCCCTCAATCTAGTATGGCCCATGTGAATGATGATATCAAACTCCCAGTCTTTAAAAGAACTGGATCAGAGGATCCATAGCAGTTTGGTTCTTATGTGAAGTTGTGAGGTCTGCTAAGAGTATTACGGATGAAAATACAAGAAGAGCGCAGCTAATCACCTCTTTCAGAGACCGGGCTTTGACCTGGTTTATGAAGTTTTCTAGTACTCAGAACTATATCTTGGCCGATATTAAAAAATACATGATAAAGGAATTCAAGAAACCTAAATCAGAGTCGCAGTGTATAACTCAACTAAAGGAAATTCAACAAAAGAGAGGTGAATCAGTGTGGGACTTTGATCAGAGGTTCAAGGTCCTTTTGGATCGAGTCAGTTTTACTATTGGACCAGAACAACATAAAGAGTGGTTCATTGCAGCATTATTTCCGCATATCAGGACTCCACTTGTGCAACAGAAGGTTGTCGATCAGGAAGAGGCATTGGAAATTGCCATGAAGCTTGAAACAGCTCCTGTCGGAGACAATTCTGGCATAGCCTAGATACAGGCACAGTTGGAAGAAATGGCTTTGGATATTTGCGACATGAAGAAAGGAAAATATGTTCGAGATGTGTTTTGGTGTACCCGATGCAAGACAGAAGGTCATGAAAAAGAACAGTGCCCTGCACTAAGAAATTACTTGAGTACTGGTGCACCAAACCCATTTAACCCGGCTGTCCTATATTGTGAGATCTCTAGAACGGCTGGCCATCATCGAACTGAAGATTTCTATCTACTACAAAGATATGTTCAAGTACCTAAGAACCCCTACTGTAAGTTTTGTAAGTCAGTGGGACACAATGAGGATGATTGTTGCAGCTTTGACCTCATGAGAGAGCGAACCTATGATGCTTATAGGGTACAAAATGATGCACAAGGAAATAATGGATATGGCTACCGTGGTGGTAACCCAGGTCGAGGTAATTTCAGAGGTTGTGGTGGTATGCCTGGATGAGGCTAAGTTATTTGCTACAACTATAATCAGGCAGGCCATTGAGCTAGAGACTGTCAGAACCCAACTACGACATGTCGATATTGCAGAGTCGTCGATCATGTGATTGAGAAATGCCCACAGTTGATAGCCAAGATAGAAGAAAGGAATAGTGATCCTACTCAGAATATTCAGATGATTGTTGTAGAGAAAAGATCTGTCCCAGCTATTAATGTTGTTACAAGGAGTGGAGCTATGACGCAAGTGCAGAATACAGAGAAACAGTCTGTCGAGGCTTGGGTCCACAAGACCCTAGAGAATATTCCAGCCTTTGATGTTGACAGAGAAAAAGAAACATGTATGGATGCTAAAAGAGACTTTGCTGATCCAGGAACCTCAGTAGAAATTGTGCACCAGCATCAGTAGCAGTCACAGTCCCAAGAAGCTTTTCCAGATCAAGTAAGTACACTAACATCATTCTTACAAAGTTGTATGAAGCTGTTAAGAAACAAGAATGCCTTGAATGAGTTACAGAAAGTTCTTCAGTCTTGCAAATCCCAACGAAGCTTTGATAAAATAAAATTTTTTAATAGAGTTAGAAGGACTGGAAGAGAAACGAGGTTGCATGCTCAAATAGGAGAGTATGATATGACTAATATCATTTTATACTTGGGATCAGAAGTGAATGTCCTGACTAAGTAGACCTGGGAACAAATGAGGAAACCTAAGCGTTAGTGGTCCCCTATACAGTTGAGATTAGCTAATCAGTAGAGGATTGTGCCCTTGGGAAGACTCCCTAGTGTACCAGTAGATATTGATGGAGTCAGTACCCTAGCAGATTTAGAATTCATTGAAATAATCGATGATAGCAACCCCTATCCAGCCTTGCCAGGAATTGAATGGAAATAAAAAATGATGTAGTAATCAACCTTAAGAAGAGCCAGATGACTTTCTAAGGAAAAGGCCTGAGAGTCATAATACCATTGGACCCTTCTCAAGGAGAAAGGTATACAGAGCCAGTCAAAGAAGAAGATCAGGATGTCTTATATCATATTTATAACATCACAGCTAAAGTAGAATAATATGTTAACCCCACTACTTAAGGTATAATGGATTGGTAGTGTGACATTTCTTGCATGACTGATTCAGATGACGGCCTAGAGAAGTGGTAGAAAAGACTGTATGAGCTACATGGACATCGATGTGCAAGAATTACCATGTCTCTTAGATGTCTTAGCTTACAGATAAGAGCCTTACCTATTTTTTATGGCTTGACAGACCCAACATATTTTATTGTGCACTTTTAAGAGCAGGTACCAGATTCACAGAAAATGAAGACTCTAGATTCAGTATTCAGAGCCACAGCTGCCAGATGGTGGAATGGTCATAAGAAGTATATTCGGAGTTGGGAAGCTTGTCAAAATCTTCTTTGCCTCATATTCATGGATCAACCTCAGGAGGTGCGAAACAGGTTTAATGGTCAGACTAGCCCTCAGGAACATTTGGAGCAGTGTTATGAAGGATGGAAGCATGTACCTCATGAAGAATGGGTACATCGGTTTGTGCACACCCTGGAACCTGTCGCGAAGAATTGGTATGTAGAGGTGGAGCTTCGTGATGGTACTTCAAGTTGGGATAGTCTTGTTGATATTTTTATGCTTACATTTTCTATTAATAAGGTTTTCCCTACTTTGGATGTAGCTGTTAGGTTGATCAATACTAAGGTGTTTGATGGTAAAGAAACAGCCGAGTACCAACATGATTGGAAAGAACAAGAAGCCAATGTAGTAGAATGCTATAACCTCACAATTGATGAGGATGATGACCCACGCAACATCAATATTCCTGAGTCAGAAGGATATTGCGAAGTAGATGGCCTAGCAGTTGAAGCTCCTAAAGTAACTCAGCCCTTGAAGACCAAAAAATTCAACATTGTATCAGAAGAAATACCTAAGTACGCCACCATTGAAGACTATTGGGATGAAGAAATGGATGTGGTGAAGGTTTGGATTGTGTCGAAGACCCTTATTGTGGCACATGCAAAGTTACTGGTTGTGCCAAAGTGGAAAGGTGTGTTGGAGCTTAAAATGCAACCGTTGGGAAAAAGCAAATTTGGTGGCACCGGTACGTTAACTGCATTAACTACTTGTAATGATGAGATTTTGGGGAATCTAGCGCCGTTTAGACAAGATATTTCTCATATCTGGTGTCTTCAATGCACATTTATGGAAAGGTCCTTGGATTCGATAATAAGTCACTCAGACCTGCGAATGTCACATTGTGCATTTTCTTGAGCTTTACAGTTCATTCCATGTCAGCTGATCGCGAAGTCCAGGAATTGTTGAGAGAGTTTGAACAGAGAGGTCTGCAGAACCTTATGAGCACCCCACCTACCTCTACACCCCGCCAAGAGAATCCCCCATTTCCAAATCA
Organism: Pseudotsuga menziesii; assembly: GCA_001517045.1. Lineage (NCBI taxonomy): Eukaryota > Viridiplantae > Streptophyta > Pinopsida > Pinales > Pinaceae > Pseudotsuga > Pseudotsuga menziesii. The sequence goes on along the minus strand of LPNX011002100.1, from coordinate 279,299 downwards.
ACCAATGCAGACACGATCAACCAGGAAGAAGTTTAAACAAGAAGTTCGCTCTAAGCAAAATGAAGACAGGCACCAACCAGCAGGACAGACATCGGAGGAGCCTGAGATGAATCCTTCTAGTTCAGCAGAGATCCCACCTGAAGGATCACAGTGTCCACCATATCTTCCACCTGTTCGACCAGGAGTCCAGTCACATTGACAGACAACCAAATTCACACTCTGCACCCCTTCGCTGCCCCAGGGTGTGCAGTTGGTCAGGACAATGACGGAAAAAATAGACTGGCTTAAGTATGCATACCATGATACGAATGATCATGGGAAGTTTCTGCAGTTCACACCTAGAACATACTTGCACTCTGTTCACTACCTTGAGACTGGAGTGACACTGCTAGAAGTGAAATAGTGGGCTACTGGCTTAGCGAAGGAAGGTGTGCTGAAAATGTTGAATGTCCCCCACTTCGGTCGCAGCACGGTGGTTACCGTGGTGGTCAAGCAATTATTGGCATTGGTGCATGATGGACACCTATGTATTGGTGACAAGAGAATCTCTATTAATGGAGAGCTGGTTAATAGGATCACAGGCTTGCCGAAGGAAGGGCCTGATCCTGGGATCGAATTCGTTGGGAAGCACGAAGAAACGAAGTTGGCACAGCATATAAAGGAACACTTCAGGTTAACAAAATGGAAGCGAGGGTATCAAACCTCGACCATTCAGCATCAAAACATTCGCTTCGCCGTAGAAATTCTAGCATGCAGTCTAATGCAGAAGTATAGATCGAATGAAGTGTCTGCACCGATTGTGAGTATCGCTGCGAACTGTGCTGAAGGCTACAGTTACAAATGGGCAGAGTACATTGCCAAGGAATTTATTAAATATGTCCGAGATGCACAGGAGAAAGGTAGACCCTTTCACTATTCATGGTTTTTAGTGCTTATTGCACTGGTAGTATGGAAAGAACCTACCGAGGCACAATTTGTTGATGTGCCTCCGCATATGCCTGGCGCAGCAAGGTACGCATCTCTGTGGGTGTCGCAGGATAAAAGCTTCTAGAAAATGATGAACTATGTGTTCACCTTTTACTCGATGAGTATCTCATATGAGATTCTGAAGACGTCGCGGCTGATTAATGAGCTCTTTTCTCAGTATGCGGGAATAGCCAACTTCAGGCCTAACATGCATCATGTCTTTATTCAGGCCCGCGCAGATAACAAGCACAAACGGTCGAAGTTGCCATATGTGGTGAACGAGGAAGACATCCTCGCAATAGTCAAATAGTGGCTGGGTGAATGGATGAAAGATGCAGGGACAAAGCCCAGTATACCAACACCTCCAGTGACAGATGTGGGTGTAGTTCCTATCCAGATGCAGTAGAATGACCCACTTGAAGAAAGTGAAGAACAAAGTAAGTCACAAAAGAATGAAGGAGTCATGATGAAGAAGGAGAAGAGTCGGTCAAAACAATCTCTAACCCCAATCGCCTAGATAAGCAGAAGTCGCCAGAGGCAGAGTAAGTGGCTAAACCTCAGTCCAGAAAGAAAACGAAGGCATCAAAAGGAAAGAATATTGTCGAAGAGCCCACCTTAACAAGTGAGGAGCTGGATTAGGCTCTGACGAAGTCCACAGATGTCCTAACCAAAAAATGGTCCGAGTTCACGGCTACGCACCTGGATGCACTCACTGGTGTAGCACAGAAAATTACAGAATTAAAGGACTTAGCAGAATGATCAGCGACTGGAGCTGCAGCAAGCAGTAACCTAGTAAGCGCACATCAAGACATAAGGCAATGGCCAGCAAGAGATAATAGAGGGCAAGTATCAAGTGAAACTCTCATCATAACTAATGCAGCATATCGCTCGCATATGAGCATGACAGTTGGGATAGATTACACTAAGTTGTCCATGATGGAGCTGCATCTGCGTCAATTAGCAATCATGAAGGAGATACAAGCACGTGGCATCTACTCACATAGGCAGCTAGAAAATTACACAAAGTAGAGTGAACACCTCGCAACGCAGCTGGAAGAAGCCGAGCAGAAAAAGAGGGAAGTAGAAAATAAGCAGACTACACTGGTGCAAGCATTGGATGAGGCGTGTCGAAGTCTCCCTGACTTCGACATACAGGTTGAAGAAGAACTAGAGAAAACAATAGTGAAACTAAAGGACTATGTGCACCAGTCTCATAGCCAGATGGAAAAGATGGAAGCAGAACATGTGGCTCAAATTGCGGAGCTTCAACTTCGCATCACTCCTAAGAGTCCACCAGAAGTCAAGGAGCAACGTCGCAGAGACATTCAGGCCTTGGCCACAAAAATATCAGATCTTGTGAGTAGTGTAGCAAAGCTACTAGATGAAAGCGTAGAGGCTTGGGAAAACTTGTTGGAGAACCCTAAGGTATAAAAGCTACAAGAAACCATCAAGCAACGACAGACAGAGCTAGATGCAATGAAAGCAGAAATCAAGACATTGCATCCTATGTAGAAGATGCTTAAGGTGAAGCAGAGTAATGAGCTCTAGCAAGAAATTGAGGCATGCAGGAGGAAAGAAACATTGTTGGTGAACTCTGTGTAGCCTCTTATTAACGAGGCCTTGGAGTTGAGCTCTGCTGCGGACAACCAGCTCAAGATCCTGAAGGAGTATGATGCGTTCGCACAGGAAAGAGCCAGTGAAGCATCTACAACAGCAGTACAGGAGATAGTGGAAAAGGAGAAATTAGTTGAAGACATCCTATGAAGCCTCAACAAGCAATTCACTATCTTCGCAAACAATATTCTCCCACCGAAAAAACAACAGAGTGTCCTGGGACGGGCCACTAGTGAGTCTTAGGGGCCTGTTGGGGCTCCGACCTTCAAGGTCCTAAGTTTTGGTAACTCTGTGGTTTTTGTGGAAGCTTGTAAGTGGAATTGCAACACAAAATAGTCTTAGGGGTGTTGGGGTTGGGTCGAAGCCCCTCTTTTTGTAAATGACCCATGGTTTAAACCCAGGGTTATGGTTTTTTGGTCCCCATGGTTTAAGTCCATGGTTTTGTAATAGTGCACTTGTATAAATAGGCACTTATGTAAAGGAGTGAGGTTAGGCCTTTGACAATTGTCTTATGATGCTAATGTGATGAAAATCTAAGAGCTATACTTAAGGGTTTAAGGTTAAGTCCCAGCTGTGTGCATGGATGACCTCTGTAGCTGTGTGCGCAGAGGGGTTTTGTAAGATAGGTTTTGCAGCTGAGTGCGTAGATCTACAGCTAAGTGCGCAACTTGTGGAAGACTGAGAAGATCTACAATTGAATGTGCAGATCAGAATTTTGGGTTTTGTAAAGAGTTGAATATAAACATAGTTATGTGCACGTAGCCCCTACACTGGGGGTGAACCACGTATATCGCGTGTTGTGATGGTTCTGTTGTTTTGTGCTGTTTTGTTTTATGCTTTTAATAAGTAGGTGAATGCTAAAATAAGATAACTATTAAAATATTAACTTCGTTGTGAATTCCCAGTTAAGGGTTAAGCAAGAAACGTTCTTATCTAACCTGCGAAGCTAATTAAGTGAATTCCTAAGCTCTATTTTGTATACATATTTGTGGTTAAGGCTAAAGGTACAGTAATATCTTTCTTCTGCTTGCAAAAACCTGATTCTGCGGCACCCCATAGCTATTTCAGGTGAGACTGCAACCTATTCACAGGTTGTTGCCAAAAGGGCCAACACTGTGGGTCTTTTGTTGGTGCGAAGATAAAAGGTATAAAACTGGGGTCTACCCATAGCCCAACATGGAATTACCGTATACTGGAATGAGCTCCATTCTGTCACAAAGGTGGTCTTATGTCGATCCTCTGAATGGATTCTGATCTGGTGATAGCCTAAACAGCCATCAGTGAAGGAGTAGACCTCCTGTCCTCCCACATTGTCTAAAACTTCATCAGTAAAAGGTGTCGAAAATGGGTCATGAAGTGATGCATCGTTGAGTTTGCGTAAATCGACACAAATCCTGATTTCTCCTTTGGTTTTCTTTTCCTAAACGACCATGGGACTAACCCATTCGCTCTCTTCTACTGGCTCAATGATGCCTGCTGCTAGCATCTTATCAATCTCATCCTTGAATTTTTCTTTATAGCGATGATTCAATCTGTATGGATGCTGCTTAACTGGCCTAGCATCCTCTTTTAAGGGTATGTGCATGACTCCCAAATCTCCTACTATTCCCTTCATCTCTGTGAACTTGGTGGGAAATAGGTCCTGATATTCATGTAAGAGATCTGCGATGTGTCCTACTATTTCATCAACCCAATAGTCTCCAATAGAGGAAAACTTTGGTTCTGTTTCTGTGCCAATATTGATCTTTTTAATCTTGATAGGTTTTGTGATAGCAAGAATTTCTAGTTTCGGTCCATCAACGTCGTGAGTCCCTTCTAACTCTGAAATGTTGACACTATGAGGATTCTCATCCTCATCATCTGGCTCTGCTGCGAAGTTGTAACATTCTAGCACATGCTCCAACTGTCTGGCCCAATCAGGTTGAGTAGGCACTGATAGGGTACAGTCGTCAAATATCTTAGTCTTTATTACATCTAGATCCTGATCAATGCTTGGATACTCAGATTCAAAAGTGAAAGTGAGTAGAAAGTTGTCTATCATAAGTGGCCATGTGATGGTTCCTCTGCGCAACTCTGTGTCAGTGTACCAATTTCTTGGAATTGTGTCTAAAGTGTGAATGAATAGGTGAACCCATTCATCCTTTGGAATGTCCGACCAACTCTGCTCACAAATATGAATATGTGACCTGGGGTCACTCTCTCCTGTATATTTATCCTGTAAAGGCTCCTTGTCATTAGAGAATTTGATCACCATTAGTATCTTAATATCATCCCATGATGTGATATGTTATTTATGTGCATGCCACCATCTTGCAGGTGTGGCTTTTACTACAAGGTGAATAGCTGTCATCCTCTGCTCCTGAGTAATTTCCTACTCAAACTGCTGTAAAAAGTCATTAACATCCGTTAATCCATGAAATGATCCAATGTCAATAATCTTTGCGCCGATCCATCATAGTGACTTAGTCATAAATGCACATCTACGAGCTGAGACTTCGTAAAGTCTATTCTACCAATTTTCTAAACCAACCTCTGAATCTGATGCACATGAGCTGTCACATCACCAACTGATATTTCCTTCTGCGATGGGGTTGATGTAATCACTCTGATTAGCAGTCATCTAATAAAGGCTTTCCATGTAGCGAGGACCCTGAAAAGGATCCAATGGTGTGATGACCCGAATCTCATTATCCTCAAAGGTCATTTGTATTTTCTTTAAATCGATAATAGCCATGTTATCGATTGCCCAATCAATACCTAGTAAATATGGATATAGTCTACTATCACCAATGATTTCTATGACTTCAAAGTCTGCAAAGCTACAAACTCCGTCAATATCAACGGGTACTTGTGGTAATTGAACCAGTGGTGATACCCTCTGTTGATTGGCTAGTTGCAGATGGATAGGTGATCTTGTTAACTTAGGGTTACCCATCTGTTCCCATGTCTACTTAGTCAGAACATTTACCTCTGATCCTAAATCTAGGATTACCTCATCCATTTCAAATTCTCCAATTTGCGCTGTGAGTCTCATCTCTCTTCCTATTCTTGTATGGCCCATAATATTATGAATAGCCCGCTGTGCATTGTTCATGGAAGAAGATGGCTGACACTGATCTATGATGCACTGAAGCTCTCTAATGGATTTCTCGTTTCATACAAGTTTCAAGCAACTCTGCAGGAAGGATTGTACACTTCCTGTCGACTCATCCTCTTCACATCTTCCAGATGTGGTATCCTATGATATCTGCATAGGCCTAATGCCACAAGGTGTTTGTTGTTGTGATACATCCCTACAAGGCAATACCTATGATCCTGATGCTGTAGGTTTAGTAAAGAAAGTTTTTGCTTGCTGAAACATTTCTTTGTTCTTCTGCAGGTCAAGTGGTGTTGATTTATTAGTTGCTTTGTGCACCCACTCTGGACCTGTATGCTTTTCGGTATCCTGCGATGTCCTACTAGTAGAAGCACCGCTGCGAGTCACAATATTGACTCTTGGTTCTGGTTCTTTCTCCTCAGCAGCAATAATCTATATGTTCTGGTTTACTACTAGCTTAGGATCCCTAATCTTGGCTATCAAGATCAGACACTCTTTTATAGTGTGATCATAGGACTTGCAATACTTACATGTCGTACTAGGGTTCTGACAGTCCCTATGTTGGGCTATAGGGCAGACCTGGGCTTTATACCATTAACTTTGCACCAACAAAAGACCCACAGTGTTGGCCCTTTCGGCAACAATCTAGGAGCAGATTGTAGCCTCACCCGAAACAGCTATGGGATGTCGCAGAATCAGGTTTCTGCAAGCAGAAGAGGGATATTACTGTACCTTAGCCTTTAACTACTTATATTCCTATACATAGAGATTCAACATTCACATATATAACTTCGTAGCTAAATAAACAGATAGTGACTTGCATAACCCTTTACTGGGAATTCACAACGAAGTTATTTTAGTTAGCAGTGATCTTATTCATCAGAGATATCATTATCAATGCATGAAAGGCATAAAATAAATAACACAAAGAACCACAACACCAGATATAACGTGGTTCACCCCCAGTGTAGGGGTTACATCCACAGAACTATGTTTTATTCAACTCTTTACTAAAATCATAGTTCTGATCTATGCACTCAGCTGCAGATCCTTTCAAGTCCTTAAAGCCATGCACATAGCTGCAGGCCTCTACGCACACAGCTGCAGAGGTCGTCCACACACACAGCTGGGACTTAACCTTCTCTTACAAAGTAGCCTTAGCTTCGCATCAATTCCTCTTACATCAAAAATCCTAAACTAACTTCTTTACCATAGTGCTTATTTATAGTACACTTATTACAAAACCATGGGCTTAAACCATGGGCACCCCGAACCCTAAACCCTAGATTTAAACCATGGGTTTATTACAAAAGAATATTTTTACTCAACCCCGACACCCCTAAGACTATTTTGAGTCATAGCTCCACTTACAACTCCCGTAACTTTGCGGAGCTACCCAACTTAAGGACCGTTAGGGTGCGCACCCCAATAGACCCCTAAGACTCACCAGTGGCCCGTCCCGGGACACTCAGCTGCTTTTCTGGTAGTAGAATCTTGTTGGTGAAACATAGTGCACTGCTTGTTGAAGCCATACATGTGGTTGTTGGCTGCTTGTTCCTTTCCTTCGTAATATGCTGGCTAAGGCCTTCTAGATCTATCAACGACCCCATCCTTTGATCTGCTTGCCAAACATTTGACCATCCACAACTTAGGGTCCCCAGAATTGTGTATCAAGGTGCATAAGACAAACAGCCGCCGTGGTTCTGCCAAACCAGGAGGATACATCTTGGGATGTTTCAGAGTTTTTCTATGAAGACCGGTGCTGTTCTTTGTGCGGCTTAGAGTGCACTTCTACCTTTCTTCTGACCCCTTAGAGAAAACTTCTGCCTTTCTTCATGCTTTGGTCAAGCATGATTACTTAGGTGGATTACTCAAAAGGTTTAGTAGACCTCTCTCCCTGACCACTCGTAATAACTTCTGGACTTCACGGTCATTCGACATAGTGCTAACTGAAGAAACTCAAAGACATGCGCAATGCAGGAGTCGCAGGCCGGTGTGGATTCTTATAGAATCCTGGAACAGAATCTGTCATCATGGTGCATTAATGACACCAAATCTAATGGAGTGGCAGAAATATTGTCCACACGGCGCCAGATTTTCCCGAAATCTCATTATTGCAGACAGTTAGGGCAGTTCTCGTGCCGGCGCCGCCAAGTGTAGTTTGTCTCATCCGTCACATTTTAGGCTATGACACACCTTTAATATCTGACATAACTACTAAATTCAGCTTCACCTTGACAGGAACCTTTGACACAATATGCACCTTCGACCCATCCTGACCTATATGGAAACCAAACTTCAACTTTCAGATTTTGACAGTCTTCAACACTTCGTAGATTTGAGAACAGCTTCATTATAGTCTAGTACCCAATTTCAACTGTTCTTGGTACTCAGACTATCCTTCATGCTGTTACTTCTGATCAAGGGGTCCCGGTTTGTCTATGTACTTCTTTAACCTACTTCCATTCACCATAGAAGGTAAAATTTCTCCATTCAATTTAGCTAACTGGACTACGCCACCATCAGTAACTTTATGCACTATATATGGTCCTTTCCAATGTGTCCTAAAATTACCCAGGAATTTCATGAATTTTCTATCATATAAGAGCACAAGATCACCATGCTGGAACTGCTTCTTCTTGATGTGTCTATCATGCCATGCTTTTTCTCTAGCTTTTTGAACTTGCTGCTAGAACCGTGCAATGAATATGTCCTCTTCAATTTCTAGTATCTTTGTCAGCCTTTCTTTCATCATATTTGGGTCATCCATCTCTGTAAAAGTAGATATTCTGAGGCTAGGTACAATGTACTCCATGGGCATGACTGCTTCTTTTCCATAAACCGGTCTAAAAGGTGTATGGCCTGTCAACTTCTTGCAGGTGGTTCTATAATCCCATAGTACTGCTGGAATTCTAAGGTCCCAATCATTCTTTTTGGCATTGCAAACCTTCGTTAGAGCATGTTCAAGGATCTTGTTAAAGGCTTAAACAGTTCCATTTGCTTGAGGATGATAGGCAGTACTCTTCTGATGATATACTCGAAATTCTTCAGTCAATACTTCAATAGTCTTTTTTAAGAAATGTGATCCTTGATCGCTCATAAGAATTATAGGACACTCAAATCTTGTCAATATGTTATCGAAAATAAACTTCGCAGCTATAGCAGCACTACAGGTCTTGACTGGTTGAGCTTCGGCCCAACGAGTAAGGTAGTTAGTTGCTGTAATAATGTATCTTGATCCAGATTTCCTTGCAGGGGGTTTGATAGGTCCAACAAAATCAATAGCCCATTTATCAAAGGGTTTTAAAGTTACCTGCGACACTAGAGGCATCTCATCCCTCCTGGATGGTTTTCCTGTCCTCTGACAAATGTCGTAGCTGTGGCAATATTCTCTTGCATCCTTATGAATTGTTGGCCACCACAATCCGGCTGTTAGAATCTTTTGTGCTATAGCTTTTCTTGCGTAATGACCTCCTGCTGCCCTAGAATGTGCCTCAGCTAAAATTAATGGCTTTTCATGCTCTAGGACACATCTACGTAGTATTTCATCTGGTCCCATATTATATAGTTGTCCTACTATTAAGGTAAAGTCAGCTGCTCGAACCACCAGCTTCTTCTTCTGTTGTGTTGTCATCTTAGCGGGTGGAAAACCTGTAGACAAATACTAACAATATCCTGAAAGTATTCATCAACCATTTGGATGGAAAACAACTGGGCGTTAGGAAGACCATTGTCCAGGCTGATAGGTTCTTCTCCCAACTCGAGCCTCGACAAGTGGTCAGGACCTAGATTCAGTCTTCCTGGTTTGACTATGATCTCAAAGTCATATTCCTGAAACAGAATCAGCCATCTGCATATCCTTCCACCTAGCATACGCTTGTTAACCAAATACTTCAAAGCATAATGGTTAGTAAACATCTTAAAATGAGATCCTAATAGATAATGTCGAAACTTCTGCAATGCATACACCATAGCTAGACCTTCTCGTTCTGTTGTAGTATAATTTTTCTCTGCTGTGGATAATTTCCTACTTGCAAAAGAGATGGGGTGATCAATATTACCTTTGCTCGACTAGGACAATATTATATCAAGAGCAATGGAGGATGCATCAACATGCACATGAAATTCCTTATTCCAGTCAGGGAATACTAGGATAGGAGCAGTTACCATCTTTTCCTTCAAAATATCCAAGTTTACTTGACACTCAGGTGTCCACTCGAACTTAATATATTTCTTCAACTGCTTTTCCATAGGGCTGTTATCTAAGCATATCCTTTAATAAATTTCCTATAATAACCAGTATGACCAAGCGTAGTGCGTAGTTGTTTGACAGACTTCAGAGGTGCCAGGTTCATGATAATGGTTCGCAGGATCCATCATTAGTCCTTGCTTACAGACAATGTGACCGAGGATATTTCCAAAAGGGGCACAAAAGATACACTTTTTCAAGTTCAAGGAAATCTGATGCTGTCTACATTTATCCAACATAAGTCTTAGACTAGCTATGTGGTCTTTTACTAACCTGAAGATAGTACAATCATCAAAATAAACTTCTAAGAATTTATGTATGAATTCCTTAAAATCAGAGATGACTACTCTAGAAAACATGGCAGGGGCATTCTTCAATCCAAAAGGCATAACTGTATACTGGAAGGATCCCATTTCCGTAGCGAAGGTTGTCTTATGTCGATCTTCTGGAGCAATTCGAATCTGATGGTAGCTTGAAAATACATCAGTAAAAGAGTACACTTCTTAACCTCCCACATTATCTAAAACTTCATCTGTAAAGGCAGTGGGGAAAGGATCATTCAAACAGGCATCATTCAGCTTCCTCAAATCGACACAGATTCTGATCTCTCCCTTATTCTTCTTTTCTTGCACCACCATAAGACTGACCCACTCAGATTCTTCAACAGGCTCAATGATTCCTGCAGCAAGCATCTTATCCAGCTCCATTCAGACTTTTTCCTTATACTTAGGGTTTAGCCTATAATGGCATTGTTTCACAGGCTTCGCATCAGGTTTCAACGGGATCTTTATCACTCCTATATCCCCAAGGATACCTTTCATCTCTGAGAACTTCATCGGAAAGAGATCCTGATATTCATGGAGAAGTTGGGTCACCTTGCTTACCATTTCGTCATCCCAATAATCTCCAATGGTAGCATACTTAGGGTTTTCTTCTGAATCTATGTTGATGGTCCGTGTCTTCACGGGTTGAGTCACTTCAAGTGCCTCTACTGCTGGTCCATGCACTTCGCAGTGTCCTTCTGATTCAGGAATATTAATGTTGTGCGGATCGTCATCCTCGTCAATTGCGAGGTTATAACATTCTACTGCATTGGCTTCCTATACCTTCCAATCAGGTTGATATTCTATGATTTCTTGATCATTAAATACTTTAGTATGAATCAATATCACAGCTGCATCCAAAGCAGGAGAAACCTCATTAATAGAGAATGTCAGCATAAAACTATCAACAAGACAATCCCAACTTACATTAATGTGGTGAAGCTCGACCTCCAGATACCAATTCTTTGTTATGGGTTCCAGGGTATGCACAAACCTATGTACCCATTCTTCATGAGGTGCATGCTTCCATGCCTCATAGCATTGCTCCAAATGTCCCTGAGGACTAGTCTTACCATTAAACCTGCTTTGGACCACCTGAGGTTGGTCCCTAAATTTTAGGTAAAGGGACTTCTGGCATGCTTCCCAACTATGAATGTACTTCTTGTGACCATTCCACCATTTGGCTGCTGTGGCTCTGAATGCTGAATCCAGAGTCTTCATTTTTTGTGAGTCTAGTAGCTATTCAGAGAATTGTACAATAAACTGTTCTAGGTCTGTCGAACCATCAAAAATAGGTAAGGTTCATGTCTGTGCACCAAGCCATCTGAGAGACTTGGTAATTATGGCACATCTATGTCCATGCATCTCATAAAGTCTATTCTACCAGTTTTCTAACCCATCATCTAAATCCATCATGTAGGAGCTGGCGCACTGGAAATCCATGATACCTTCAGCAGTAGGATCAACATAATATTCCTCCTTAGCTGTGATATTGTAGATGTGATCCAAAACATCCTGTTCTGCATATTTTACTGTCTTTGTGTATCTCTCTCCTTGTGAGGGGTCCAATGGGACTATGATTCGCAAATATTTCCCTTCGAAAGTCATCCGTATCTTCTTAAGGTTAATGGCTGCCGCATTTTCCATTGCCCATTAAATTCCTAGCAAGGATGGATAGGGGTTGCTGTCGTCAATGATCTCAATAACTTCAAATTATGCTACAGTACAGATGCCATCAATATCTACTGGGACATTAGGGAACCATCCTAGGGGCACAATCTTCTACTGATTGGCTAATATCAACTATATAGGTGACCAATCAAGGATAGTTTTTCCCATTTGTTCCCAAGTTTGCTTAGTTAAGACATTTACCTCTGATCCTAGGTCCAAGATAACATCAGCCATATCATACTCTCCTATCTGAGCATTCAATCTCATTTTCCTGCCAGTTCTTTTGACTCGATTAACATCTTTTTCCTAACCGGTACTTTGCTGAGGTTCGCAGGAAGCAATAACTTTCTGCAGCTCACTTAAAGCATTCTGATTTCATAGGAGCTTCAGACAACTCTATAAAAAGGAGGACAGTGTACTTACTTTGTCCGTCGGAGCTTCTTGCGGCTGCAACTGTTGCTGATGTTGTTGCGTAGGTGCTACTGATGTGCTAGGATCAGCAAAATATTTCTTGGCTTCCATGAATGTCTCTCTTTCTCTTTCGATATCAAATGCTGGGACTTTCACTGGGGCCTTACGAACCCAAGCCTCATCAGGTTGTTTCTCCTTAGTCTGTACTTCCGTCGTAGCTCCACTCCGGGTAAAAACATTAATGGCTGGGGAAGGTATCTGCTTGATAGAAATCATATGAAGATTCTAAGTAGGGGCATTGGTTCTTTCCTGAATCTTAGCTAGCAACTACGGGCACTGCTCAATCACATGATCTATGGCTTAGCAATACTGACATGTCGTAGTGGGGTTTCGACAGTCTCTCGCTAGATGCCTAGCCTGGTTACAGTTGTAACACATAACCTGGCCTCTTCCTCTTCTGACCATACCACCTCGACCACAACCTCCAAAAGCACCTCTACCTGATGCACCACCATGGTAACCATAGCCATCATTGCTCTGTCCCTCATTTTGTACCCGATAAGCATCGTAAGTCCATTCTCTCATGAGGTCAAAGCTGCGACTCTCATCTTCATTGTGTCCCACCGATTTACAGAACTTGCAATAAGGGTTCTTAGGGACTTGCACATACCTATGTAGAAGATGGCAGCCCTCAGGTCGATGCTGGCCAGTGGTCCGACAGATCTCACAATATAGAACAGTAGGGTTGAACGGATTTGGCATGCCAGTATTTAGGTAGTTTCTTACCATAGGACACTGTTCCTTGTCGTGACCTTCTGTACAACATTGTGTACACCACACCTATTTGTGACCATTTTTTCCTTTCTTCATATCGCAAAGCTCCAGAGCCATCGCTGCCAACTACACCTGGATTTGAGCAATACCAGAATTATCTTCGATGGGAGCAGTTTCAAGTTTCATCGCAATTTCCAGAGCCTCCTACTGATCGGAAACCTTCTGCTACATAAGTGGAGTTCTGATATGCAGTAGCAACGCTGCAATGAACCACTCTTTGTGCTGTGCAGGCCCAATGGGGAAACTGACTTGTTCTAGCAGAACTTTGAATCGTTGATCAAAATCCCACATTGATTCGCCGTGCCTCTGCTGAATCTCTTTCAATTCAGTGATACACCGCGACTCTGATTTTGGCTTCTTAAATTCCTTTATCGTTGCCGCTTTTATATCAGCCAATGCATGGTTCTGAGTGCTGGAAAACTTCATGAACCAGGTCAGAGAGCAGTCTCGGAAAGAAGTAACCAGCTGCACTCTTTTTGTATCTTGGTCCGTAATGGTCTTAGCAGTCCACACTGCTTCACATAAAAACCAGAACTGTTCTGGATCCTCTGATCCAGTTCCTTTGAAAATAGGTAGCTTAATTTCATCATGCATGTGGGACATAGTGGATCGAGGGGGGGTTGGAGGGGGATTGGAAGTAGGAGGGGGTGAACTTACTGGGGTATACTGGCCTACGACATGAATACTCGGGCTAGGATTATTTTTAGACTGCGACGGGTTCTCAGGGATAATAGGGCTTCACTGCGGGGTTAGAGGAGGGATTCCAATAGAAGGGGTTTCTTCAGGTTCTGAATCTATGGGATTTACAGGGGAATACTCGGTATGCTGACCCTGGGAGTAGGATCTAAAGTCTCTCTTGTACCTTTTTCCACTTCGCAGCAAGTCGCTTTGCTCGTCGAAGGTATTTTCACTTGCAAACATAGGTTAGTAATACTAAATCTAACAGTCTGATTCAATTAGCAATATACCTTTTTCAGCTAATAACATTTTAATTCTCAAAATAAATGAATTCAAAAACTTACCCCTTGGTCCTTTGAAAAAATGTCACTTGGCTTCACTAAAGGAAGTACTCATATCAATGGCGAACTCCGTCACAAATGCTTCGAGGGTCTGCATTGTCCAGAAATCAACAGTGTGGGATATCTCGTTGTTCACCCTTTTTAGTATATTAATTCTTGCATGGGTCCAATCAAGAAACTGACGTTCTTGGAAGTTCGTCCTTCTCTCTGTTAACCTAGATAACCATTGGTGCAACTCTATGTAGATACTACCAAAGAAAATTTCATAGACATCACAAAAAACATACCTTTGTAAAAATTCGTTTGCACTACGATGCAGATCTTTGTTCTCTTGCTCAATGAATTTCAGATAAGTCTCATCAAGCCAATGACCAATTTATTTCATAGAGGGTCTCCAAAACATAGCCCTCGAGGTATGACGTAAACCCCTCTTGAGCAGATACTGAGTTCAACTGGAAATGGAACCAATTTGTCGGGCTATAGGGCAAACCCGGGATTTATACCATTAACTTTGCACCAACAAAAGACCCACAGTGTTGTCCCTTTCAGCAACAATCTACGAGCAGATTGTAGTCTCACCCGAAACAGCTATGGGATGCTGTATAATCAGGTTTCTGCAAGCAGAAGAGGGATATTACTGTACCTTAGCCTTTAACAACTTATATTCCTATACACAGAGATTCAACATTCACATATATAACTTCGTAGGTAAATAAACAGACAGTGACTTGCATAACCCTTTACTGGGAATTCACAACGAAGTTATTTTAGTTAGAAGTGATCTTATTTATCAGATATATGATTATCAATGCATGAAAGACATAACAAAAACAACACAAAGAACCACAACACCAGATATAACGTGGTTCACCCCTAGTGTAGGGGTTACGTCCACAGAAATGTGTTTTATTCAACTCCTTACTAAAATCATAGTTCTGATATGTGCACTCAGCTGTAGATCCTTTCAAGTCCTTAAAGCCGCGCACACAGCTGCAGGCCTCTACGCACATAGCTGTAGATTTTCTTAATCACCCAAAACCCTCTACACACACAACTGCAGAGGTCGTCCATGCACACAGCTGGGACTTAACCTTCTCTTACAAAGTAGCCTTAGCTTCGCATCAATTCCTCTTACATCAAAAAGCCTAAACTGACTTCTTTACCAGATTGCTTATTTATAGTGCACTTATTACAAAACCATGGGCTTAAACCATGGGCACCCTGAACCCTAAACCCTGTATTTAAACCATGGGTTTATTACAAAAAAAGTTTTTTACTCAACCCCAACACCCCTAAGACTATTTTGAGTCATAGCTCTGCTTACAACTCCCGTAACTTCGCGCAGCTACCCAACTTAAGGACCGTTAGGGTGTGCACCCCAACACCCTAGCATAATGTCCTACAATTCCACAACTGTAACAAGTAATCGGTCCACGGCCATGGCCAAATCCTCCTCCATGGCCTCGTCCTCTGAATCCTCCACCACAACCAACATGAGCCGGTTTGTGCTATGGTCATTCTACTGGACCTGCTGTCTCTAAATGGACTCTGTACAAGTCATGCTTTCTCTCTATCATGAGATCATAAGCTCGAAAATTATGTTCATCATGACCTACTGACTTACAGAAGTTACAATATAAGTTCTTAGGGGTTTGTACATACTTCTGAAGTAAAGGGCATTCCTGTGGCCTATGTCCTCTCGTTCTGCAGAGTTCACACCATGGCCCTTGGTTCTGTATTAAGGGGTTTGGAGCCCCACTTGCTAAATATTCAACAAATACTGGGCAGTTATCTTTAGTATGGCACCGTCCTTTACACTTGGTACACCATATTTCTTGTGCAACCTATTTCCCTTTCTTAATCTCATGTACCTGTAACATGAGGTTGGCTAACTGACTCTGTAGGTTTTTCATACGTGTACTAGTCTCAGCTAGAGGTGAAGCCTCTAGTTTCATTACCATCTCCAATTCTTCATCCTACGTACGGAGTCTCTGTTGCATAAGGGGAAGTCTGATATGGGGGAGTAGTGCTGCGATGAACCATTCTTTATGTTGATCTGGCACAAACTCAAAGCTAACCTGCTCTATAAGAGCTTTGAATTTCTGATCTAAGTCCCATACTGACTCTGTAGGTAACTGTTTAATGTCTTTAAGCTCGTTGATACACTGTGACTCAGACTTAGGTTTCTTAAATTCTTTGATCATGGCGGTCCTGACTTGTATGAGCGTTCTAGGCTGCGTTGTTGTATACTTCATATACCATGTTAAGGCTATGTCTCTAAGTGTAGTGGCCAACTGGACAAGTTTAGTATTATCATCCTGGATCTACTTAATGGTCCATACGCCTTCACATAGGAACCAATTCCGTTTCGGGTCTTCTGCCCCTGTACCCTTAAAGGTAGGTAACTTCATGTCGTCCCCCATTTTGTTTCTATGTGGTGGGTTCTGATTTGCTGTGTTACTACCACTTGGTGGTGTAACTGTAGTGTGTACTGTGTGTGAACTACTATATGTAGTTCCTACGGGATTGTTCTGAGTCTCGGTCATTTTCTGTGGGGTATAAGGGCGGTAAGGGATACCCCCTACTGGTCTTTCTGTATTGCTTTGGCTATGTTCTCTAGTATGGTCTGAACTATCTTTCGCAAAGGAAGAGCTGAAATCTACTTTATATTTCTTACCACTACGTGTACATCCAATTTAATCAAAATAATTCTCAAACTCTTGTGACAATACACTTACTGAACTTATTCATCTGAGAATATATCCATTACTCCTTTTTCATGTAATAACATCTTAATAGACGAATTTAAAGAGTTCAATTACTTATCGTGATATCCTTTGAAGAATTACCTCTCGGCTTCGCTGAAAATTTTTCTTTGATCAACTACAAACTCGGTAATGAAGCCTTCCAGCAAACTTGCAAGCCAGAAGTCTACTACCCGTGAAATGGGATTGTCTATGCTCCTCACAGTCTGAATCAGCTCCAGTGTCCAGAAAATGTTTCTTTTCTTCTTGAATATATTCTTATCAGTCAACTTTGATAACTAGTCATACAGCTCATTTGCATAGGTTGCAAAAAATATCTCATGTAGATCTTTGAAGATATGTTTTTGTAACCAGTCCTTTGTACTGAGCCTAGGAATCTTGTTTTCTTTTTCAGCAAATTCTCTCTCCTTAGACCCAACCCACTGGTTTATTTCTTCTTTAGTAGGATTCCAATAGAACATTATCTCTTCAAGTTGTTCAATGACGTCAACAGAACCATTTGTTGGTTTTGACTGGGCAGACCCGGGTTTACTTTACTGTACCAACAAAACCCCTAGCTCACTGGCCCTTTTGGTGACAGACTGCAGAGAGGACTGAAGTCTCACCCGAAGTGATCTTAAATGGGGTGGCTAAAGACTCAGGTGTCTTCAACCGGGTTCTGTAGCATCCTAGGGTCTCACGACTCTTCTTTTCCAGCTAGATCTCTCTGCGAGGAAATCTCTCCTTCTAGCTGGCGCTGGTAGGGAGCGGACTCTTATCGCATCGCAGCCTCTATGGCAATGCGCAAACTTACTCTTCTGCTCATCTCCTTCCCTGTGATATCTCACACCGCAACTCCTCAGACGATGCAATATCGCCTTTCTATGCTGTAAAATGTCCTATAATAAATATCAAGATGTGTATCAACTCTGAAGGTCCTGCGACCTTCTTCCTAGGTCAACTAACTCTGTTAACCTTCACAAGGGTGTTAAACCACTTCACTTAAACCTATGTAGTTTAACATGCTAACATCAACTACACTCAACTCATGGAACTCAATACCAGAGTCACATAACGTTGTAAATGTCAACTATCATGAATCAAGCACTGATAAACTCATATATAGGCTACTTGATACATTCAACTTGCTTTTAACATTCTATGTGCTATAAACTGAAGCATAACATACATACATTCATCAACTGATAAGCAACATTCATGTAACAGATAACAGATAGCAAACAGGTAAAACACAATCACATGAACAGTCGCACAACACATGGGTTTTACATGGTTCACTTCCAGGGGGGAAGCTACATCCATGGGAACTGGTTTGTATATTATATCTTGAGAGAGTAAACACAGTTCCGCTGCAACGTATTATGCAGTTTGAGATCTTCTGGGAAACTCCACACACACAACCGGGAGCCCTTCTCTCTTAGATCTCTTCTCCTCTTATATTGCTTTCTTACAATATACTATTCCTCTCTCTATCTCTCAATCCCTGTGGATTGTTACATTCATGCTCAAGGAGACAACTACTGGTTATAGTAAGATAACTACAGACTGAATAGAAGAACTAGAGCTTGACTCGAAGAACAACAAATTGACCAACTAGCTAATTGTCTCTCTGTCTCACTATCTAACTAACTGACCAACTATCTAACCTTTTACAATACAAAATACATGCTTATATAGGAGGCCCGAAGGTCTCTCCCTGTTAAAACACTGTGGGCATTTCCCAACAGTAACCCAAAAACCCTAACTGTTATAGTCGGCATATCTGTACTTGAACTACCGCTTTCCGCCACACCACAGCTTTCTGCAGTCTTCCACGCTTCTCGACGCTGATCGTGGGTATGGGTGTCGCTTCCTTGGTCACTTCCATTCTGTCCTTTGTCTTCAATACCTTGGCCCATTGCTCCTTTTCTATTTATGAGGGTAGCTGAGCCCTCCTGTCTTCACCGCTGCCTTAAGTGCAGTGGTTGAGCTCTCTCTTCTCGGCCACTCGGGTACTATTTCCTTTGACTTCTTCTTCCGATATAGAAGCTTTTCCTGTAGCTACGGAGCCCTGATTCAACAGGAACCTAATCCTTTAGCCATGAAAGAATGGTTCAGCCCTTACATATGATCAAGTGGGAACACATCCCTCTATCACATCAGAATGGCTTCTCGATCCTAAATTGAGTTTTCCTTGTAACTGACCAGGTACCTCCATTCCCAGAATGGCAATGGCCCTTACATCTATCCTACTCGACGGAATGGCCAACACTCACATCTGACCTGGAAGGAAGCAATCCTCTCACCATGACATAATGGCTCATATTCGACCTACTTGTGAGAATGGATATGGATATCAACACTCATATCTGACATGGAAGGGACCAATCCTCTCACCATGATAGAATGGCTCAGCCCTTACATCTAACCATGGAAGGAACCAATCCTCTCACCATGTCAGAATGGCTATGGGACTCATCACTTTCCTTTGGAGGAAACCTCGATCTAGATAACACCAAGCTTCTCCCTGAAGAACTCGAACTTCACTCTAGACAATGGCTTCATCAACACATCAACTATATGTTCCTCCTTTGCAACATATTGGAGCTTCACTACTCCCCTCTGCACCATATCCCTGATATAGTGATACTTGATCTCGATATGATTGAACTTGTCATGGAACACTGGATTTTCTAACAACTTCATGCAACTCTAGTTGTCACAATGTATACAAGTAGCATCCATATGGAGATCAAATAAATCAGAAAGTAGCTTCCACAACCATACTTCCTCAAAACTAGCTGAACAAGCTATGACATACTCTACTTCAGTTGTACTCAGTGCCACACAGGATTTCTTCCTGCTAAACCAAGAGATCACACCTAATCCCATACTAAAGAAACACCCTGAAGTGCTCTTCCTATCGATGGCACCACGTCCCCAATCTGAATCAACATAACCCTCCCGGTTAATCTTTTTGATTCGCATCGTACTTAAGCCCATAATCAACTATACCTCTCAGGCACCTCAGAATATGCTTTGCGGAAATCTAGTGAACATTTCTCGGATCTATCAAGAACTGGATCAAGCTGTTCAAAGAAAAACAAATATGTGGTATCATATTCGTCAAGTACATAAAGGACCCAATCATATGACGATACATCATAGCATCGACCATATCTGATGAAGGAACACTCAATAGCTTCAGCTTCGATGCCATAGGTATGGTCATACAGCCCATCATCTCAAACCTCTTCTGGATCTCTACTGCCTACTTCCTTTGTCCACACGTCCATGCCTAGAAAATAGTGCATCGACACATAACAGGAACATCACTGGTCTTCCGCCTTCAACCTTGAAGCAAAGGTTGGAATCTGCTTACTCTCAGTAAAGCTTAGAGTCATTAGTAATCTATCCATCCTGTCATACCATGTTGAACCTTATATTTTCTATAGTCACTCCCTCTGAAGCAAAGCATCATACTCCCTCTGTCTTTTGTACTCTATGTATTGAAACATTATGTACCAGAGTGACAAGTAGCTTCCTATGCTACTAGTATTCTAGGTATCCATCTAGTGTATAGAATTTCATCTTCAAACTTGTAGCAAAGTTTAAGATCTTCATCAATCTCATCATGTATGTGTTTCAATTCTTACTGGCTGCAAATGTCTCTTCGTAGTCTATTTCTTCTTTTCGTGAGAAGCCTTGTGCTACGAATCTTGCTTTCTATCCCAAAATGTTTCCATCTACTGCATGATGGAACTACGAACTTCTCTTCAGGTTTCGATACTGCATCCTAGACATCATTCTTCCTGAACTGGTCTTCTTGGTTACTTCTTCACAGCTAGAAGGTTCTACATCAATGATGTCACTATATTCGTCATATTATTCTTCATCTTGAACTGTCGTCACTTGTTATTTGGAACAAGTTTCATCCTTCTTTGCTTGTAGGTGATTATGTATGCGATCTTTCCTACAAGTCAAATTCATTTGTATGGTTAGAAAAATTTCATAAGGAATATTCATACTGGAAAATTCTTATGCATAAATACATGATCATGCAACTATGTTAGCCAATACAACATTCATCCATATCTCACAGAAACTTTTCTAGATGCTTTCCATCTCTACCAAGACAACATTGAGATTGTGCACTAATCCAATATGTCAGCAAAGAGGTTTCATTCTAGATAAGTAGCAATGGGGAGTTGTATAGCACCATGAGCTACTTACCCATCACATGCATATTAGTAGTATACTGTCGTTAATGCAAACATTCTATCATGCATAATAGATCAACTGAATATAAACAAATGCATAACAAAAACAATATCATGAAATGACAATTAAATACTTATATTTATTTGTTTCATGGGTAGGCTCCTTCTTGATCCTTATGCTCCATCATCTTCTTCATTCATGACTTCATCATTTCTTATCCAAGCTCTCAACATGGATAAGAGGTTCTTCAAGAATCGAGTCCTTCATATTCCTCATTGCTTGAGGGATCTTCTTTCGATGGTGAGAGCTTGTTCTTCAATTGCTCCCATATTCTCTTATCTTCTTATGAGTCGAGCTTCTTCTTCTTCCTAGAGTCTGCTGAAAGTAATCACTTCCTTCTAGCACACATTCCTTGAATGAATGAATCCCATGATCCTAGGAGGCCATTGAAGGTGGAAATCACCACTACTGCATTCTTCACTTCTTCTTTTACTGCTACAAGTTGTTCTTTGATTTGAGAGACCCTTGTAAATTATGACTGCATGGTCTCTACATTCTGGATCTTCACATTCTTCAACTGGTTTCTTGAGGTCATATTCTGATTTCTATTCTTCCCTTCAAATAGATTGGTCAAGGAATCAAACATATTTGGTGTCTTTAAGGAAGACACTTGTAGTACAAGTTGATCCATTATTGAATCAACAATGATCTTCTTGGCCTTGACCAAGTTCTTCTTGTGTAAGGATTCTAACCTCATCTCCCTCTGGAACTGGAACCTCTCTACTCATGTAGGTTTCCATTTCATTTTCTTCAGAGAGATCATATATTTCCATACTTGGAATTTTTCAACTTCACCAAGCTTATCATCAAGCTGATGTGATATATCACTTTGAAATGAGAACCTCAAATGAAAATAGCAAAGGATTAGATCTTACCGATTTGGGGTGTCTGTCTTGGTTCTGGAGCTGGCTGATCTAGGGTTTGTCACAGAAACCCTAATTTTCAAAACTTGGAATATTTTCAGATTTGATTGGATAGACATATATATATATTCAAATGGAGCTATCCAATGTACTCCTTTTCTAAAAACAGTGGAGGGAAGCTCCCAAAACAGGAAGCCCTAGTTTTCCAATTTCTTCTGCAGAAAATCCTATAATTGTTTCTACGATATTTCTGAACTTACCACTCCTCTATGTCTAAACATTCTCACTAAGGTATCCTTTCATGTTCCGGATCCAACACCATAGGTTTCATCAGAATTGGTTTCACCAATTGGTATTTATGATCCTTTTCCCAAGGTGACCTGTTACAGGACTGTTCAGAATAGTGAAGTGGTACGCACTGCAACGTGTCCATGTTTCATCTTCTGGGTCTGAAATTTGGACCACAGAAATTATATTCCATGACCTTTTTGGAACAACTTCAGGATTTCCATTTGGACCTCTGTATCCCAAGATATAGTAATTCTCCCTAGATGTCATGTTTAGGGATGAATTCTGGAAGAGGTTGGAACCCTAACTTGGAGGGATCATATCTCCTAGAATATAGTGAAAATAAGGCTGATTTTTGGATACAGTTTAAATCAAGATTTTATATTCAGCCTTTGCAATGTTCCACTCCTGATCCTTCACCAATCACAGGATATAGTGAATGTACCAAAACTTAGTAGTTTTAGTATTGAGGGTTTTTCTAGCTCGGGGTCAAACTAGGGTTTGACTTTCCTGGAGTTTCACCCAATCAAATTTCTTGATATAGGTCTCTAAAATTTGATTTTTATGAGGATAAAAATCTTATGCTTGGCTCACTCAAAAATTCCTCTTTTGTAGAAAGCCCTAATTTCCGCATCGAAAATTGAAAATCCTCGGAATCAAATTTCGCTTCGACAGAAAGATGCACCCTTCAATGGAGAGTTATCCTAGCATACTTTTTTTGATGGATTGTGTAGAGAGACCCAAAAATTAAGTATCTCTAGATTCTGCTACTGCACAATGTCTTCTTCTCAGGTTAGCTCTAATACCATGTTAGATTTTTATCATTCAAGCTAGCATTATGATCTTAGGATCTTTTAACTGAGAGAATAACAAGCACAACAATAAAACATAAGAACAACACAAGAGATAAGAGACACAAATAATTTTCCTTGGGGAAACCATAAAGGAGAGAACCCCACAACTTCCTCAGATATAGAATCACCACCAAAGGTAAAATTGAAAAACAGTAAGATGATCTCCTGACAGCAGCAGTCTCTCTCTCTCTCACTAAGAGAGCTTCCCCTCTCTCACTCATGCACCCCAATGAGTGAGTTTGTGTGTATGAGTATGATAAATAGAGAGGATATCACTCTTTATTTATATTCTTCCATTCACTTGGAACCCACTCCAACATGTTGGCCTCACTTAACAATTACTTACTAGAGCCGACATCTCTAGGGGTGTCTAATAACCCTAGTGCCCCACCACTTGTGGGTATTTTGCCTCCTTTGACCAATAGGAGGGTAACACAATGTTGGGGACTATTTCCCTGACTTACAATGACTCACCTAGGGTTGACTTCACTAGGATAGTCTAATAACCCAAGGGCCCCACAACTGTGGAGACTTTAACCCTTGACCAATAGCAGGGTTACCCACAATGACTTGACATGAATTTCTCAGTATAGAAAATTCCCGGAATAAACATCAGGGAATTACATGACTCAAATACATTACAATACATCCCGGAATAAACATCGGGTTACAATACATATGAAATACAGATGAATACATTCCGAAGTTACAATTACATCAACACATATATTCCTCCATGATAGAACCCTCAACACGTGCTCGTTGTCTAACCAAAACCTTCATAAATTTCAAGTGCCTCTCAACCATCCACATGGACCTTGAGTGCATAGGTCCACACAATTCAATCTCCTCAACTTGGTGTATGAGGTAGTATTCATGTGATCTTAAAATTTTTGAATGTAGATGCTTCTGCATTTCACACATGAGAAAAGGAATTTCTCTCCTCTAATACTTTATATCTTCTTTATGTATTTATTCAGATGAGAACCATCTGCAACTGACGCAAACCAATAACGATATTTAACAAAAAAAACATTAAATTACATAACATGAATTAGTGCACAAAAAACAAATATAAATTACACGATGAATTAAAGAAACACTAACCACATGCAAATAATATCTAGTTAACTCATATATTTCCTAAGATTATATATAACTTGTTTGACATTGTTGTCGAAGTTGTCCGAGAGAGAGAGAGGTAGAACATATTATAACAATATACAAACCACATCATTTTTTAAACAAAGAGTAGACAGAAAAAATAACAACACTATGCAATGGAATATATATATATATATATATATATATATAACCATAATAATTACCTTCATGAAGAAGTTCCAATCATGCGTTTTCACCCCCACAAAATCAACTTTCTTTGTTATGATATTCTTCGTGTTCGCATAAAATCCAGTGGGAAATTTAATTTTCTGCGTGACTTATTTTACAACATTACTTTTTTTCTCCGTCAACATACATGGAATTGAGTTTATATTAATTTGGTCTCCACTACTATGAAATTGAATGGCATATTTCATTGCATGGTTTCCTTCTTGAATGTATTTTAAGAATTTCACAATTTTTTCTTTGTCTCTCCTTTGCTCCAATAGTCTCCATAGTGTTTCAGTCACATTCTTTCTGATATGAATTGTATCAAACATATGAACAATTTGTAGGTGCGCATAGTAGGGAAACATCTTGAATTGTTTATGATAACTTTTCATTCCTCGTGGAATCCCATTAATGCCTTCATGATCACGACGGGCATCATGAATCGTAGTCCTTAAAGAAATTACAAATATCAATTATGGCCACTACAGTCAACAACACACAATAAAAAAAATACATAACAATTCATATTCATCGATGATCCATATGTACCAGCTTGAGGATTTCTATTATATTGCAACTTCTAAAGGTGAGGTGTCCTTCTCTATGGTTTTAATGTAGTCTATTGCTTCTCATTGAAAATATGTTTTTTGGTTTTTCTATACATGTGATTCTTAGAGAGGAAATGCTTATACTCATCAAACACCTTCTTTCTTAAGATTTTTGAGCGATTAGATTTGATTTTAGGACCACAAACTAGACATGCAAATTTTCCCTTTTTATGAAGAACTACATATAGATATGGAATATCTATGTCAATTATAATTATATATAAACTATATTAACTAGTTCAAAAAATTAGATGCAACTAAAGTGGAACTTAAAAATACAAACCACAAAAATGGGTTAACCCTGGGCATCTTGTATTGTCCATACAAGCATTGCATGCAATTGAAATTTTCTTTATTGTATTGGTCTATAACCTCATACATGCTAATGCCATTCCATAACTTCAGTAGCTCGTCTATAAGAGGTTCAATATATACATTCATATCTTTAACTTAGAACTTACTTGATTTATTTGAAGTACATAAAAAATATATAATTATGGGAATCATTATGATATATAAACCATGCACAAGAGTAAACTAAAAAATATGTATATGACATTAGGAAAAAAAATACAACAAATGAGATGCCACGACTACATTACAAATAAAACAGTTGTAGACACAATACGCCTGGTATAATCATCGACAAAATTATGTGCTCCCTATTTATTGACAACCATGGAGGAATATTATTGTTGATTACAAAAATGGGCCAAACCGTGTAAATGGATCTCATATGTGCAAATGGATTAACACCATCTACTGTCAAAGAAATCTTAAGATTACGGGGTTGTTATTTAAAGTGAAGAATTTTTTTCTCCATATCTCTAAATGCAGAACCATGTGCAGGAATTTGGATAACATCATCTTGACTTCTGTTCTTTGAATTGTAATCCATAAATTGTGCTATGTTTTTGTACCAGAACAGTCATTGCAAACGTGGAATGATGGGAATATAATGAAGAACCTTATGAGGCACCTTTTTTCTTACTTGATCTATTCAATATCTACTTATATCACATTCTGGACATTATGTTGCAAATTCATGATGATTATAATATATAACATGGTCATCAGGGCATGCATGAATTGCTTCATAATGAATTCCAATCTCTTTCATGATGAAAGATAAATCTCAATATGCGCGAGGTAAAATATTTGATGGTGGCAACGAAAATTCAGCTATCAAGATACATCAAATAAAAATAAAAAATAGATTTAATATAATATATAAATAATATTAATGAACACATTTCATTTGTAACAAATTGAATTATGAATTAACAATACAATTATTAGAGGAGCAAATATAACCTCTATCACGATCATGTACATGTGATGTATTATTTTAAATACCTTAACATCTGTGTGATTGATAGTTTGAAATACCATTCATAGCATTCAAGTTCATTATCAACAATATAGTAGAGAGAAGATTTGTTTTGGAGCGTTCATAAAGGGGTTCATATGCCTTCTCAAGACTAGGTATATCGTGAACATAATCAAGGTCATCAATATTTTCATGATCATCGTCATCATCATCATCCATTTTAACATTAAATTAATCATGGGTCAATGTATTTGTACCATCATATTCAACTATGTTATCATTATGATCATCTTATTCAATAGGATCATTAACTTGTTCTCCATTAAGCATAGGTCCACGTTCCTCTAGTACTTGTTCTGAAAGAAATTCCTCTGGACGATATGTCGTAGGATGTATTTCATTTATAATTACATTAATACATCAATAGATATAAGTTAATATAGGAAATATTAAAATAATACATACATTTACTGAAGCAAAAAAATAAAAACTTTATAATGCTAAACTTACAAATGGACGATCTTCATTCCCCCCCTTAGCGTGTCCAGGTTCCCTACAATGTTATGTGTCTATTGTGATCAATATTCTTCTTCTCTTAAAGCCCTTGCATTCACTACATGGAAAATAACATCTCCCATCACCCCTCCTTTTCATTGCATCCCATAGTCTAGCAAGCAATTGTTGATTTTGTTGTTTGGATCGGGAATATTTCTATTTGACATTTTGTCACAAAAATATTAAATGAAGACTATCGACAATATTAAAAAATCAAGGTACACACATCACTATTTACGCTAATGGTGGTTTCTCGAAGAATAATATAATTTCCACAAATAATATATCAAAGAATAAAATTATTTCCACATATATTCCGTCGAGAAATAAACTAATTATGCAAACTGTCTATCAAAGAATAAAACAATTCCTCAAACCGCCCGTCGAGGAATAAAATGATTTCCGCAAATCGTTTGCCACTTCTATAGAAAACATGTCATAATGTTGTTGTAATTTATATATTTTCAAATTCAATCATCATCAAATATTCATCAATCTTAACCTAGTTACCGCTGCAAAAAAGTAAGTCAAATTCGTGAGAACTTTTACCACTAAGTGTCGCAAATCCGACGACTGTATCATCGAAACACCCACGAAACTGGTAAAAATACGAGGACACTTGTGTCAGAAATTTGACACCTAATTTTATAATTCAAATTCAAATTAATAAGAATCTGTAATTTTGAATTCAAATCCTACAAAATAGTACTTTTTGTCGAATGTCGTTGGATTTTGTCATCGGATTTTGGTTCAAATCTTGTTGTGTATGTGGAAATTTTGTGAATATAAGACAACCATGAAGTGTTTTTCCACACCAGTAATTTTTTGACCAAAAATGTAATAACGTGACGTAAAAGAAGGTTTGAAATAGTGAAATGCACCATTTTCAATTGAAATCACTAAAAATAACCAATAATGAGGGTTGGGCAACCATTTTTATGAACTGGGTTAAATTAGGTTCAAAACAAAAAAGTTGCGACTTTGTGACTCTTAACTGTGGGAAAAATGAAATAAGATATTGGGAATGTGAAATAGATTTTTTTCAACACTATATTTAGCTTAAACCCCATGGTCTCATTTTAAATTATTAACATAAGAATGGACTGTTGCGTGCTTTTTTCTAGGCCCAGTTTTGAATATTTACACTTAGTATTTTGCATAACAACTTGGGTTTTAGTCATGATTTTTTATTTGGAACAATTAATTATTAAAAAAATTTGCATAATAGCACCAATTTCTTCCATACACAAGTGAATTGGATGTAGTAGAGGTTCCACCTAGCTTGTCACACCATTCCCATTCTCTCACAACTCTTCCTTTATTCACATATTTCATTGTAACCCCATGAAAATAATTCTAAGAGGGTGTTATAGTTATGCATATTGGATTTAATAATAAAGGGAAAGTAATAGGGAGGTTTTAATTTAAATAGAATAAAAACGGTATTTGCATAGGCTTTAAGCAAACTATTTTTTTCTAGGGTTTAAAATCAATGTCCCTTTTAGCCATGGTTTTCATTTTCTAGGAATCTATTTAAGACCTTGTGTCCATGACTATTTACCATATTCTCTAGAAGTTATAGAACAAGTATCCAAAAAATAAAGTGAAGGAATAACTATTAATTTGTTTTTGTGGATTATTAAGTGGGTGGAAATTGTTAGCACCCAAAATCACACCCAAAGGTTTCGGAAAGGCGGACCCTGAGGTAACAACATAACCACTTTAGGAAAGGGAGATGGATTCTCCGTTTCCAGAGAGGGATCTCTCACACATACATAGCAAGATGAGAATATTGTCAGAATGAGATTCAAATATTGGTGGTTGAAACAAGGTAAATATGTATTGGTCTATGGAGTCACAAATACCAAGAAACATAGAAAAATTTGCAAAGGAAACGTTTGCAATAGTAAGGTAGTACTTCGATAACGGTCGATATGTTTTGGGTCTGGTGAAAAATGATGAAAAATGATAGTCCATTGATGTAGCACACCATAGGGATGAATTATACACCAACTTGTTAAATTTTCATATGCTAAGCTAGAACATCAGTATTTAATTTCATTTTCATAACTAAAGCATATAAACAGGATCGCTGAAAGAAACAGTATCAGAAGAACAACATATATTTATTTTGGGAAAACCCCAGCAAAATCTTCCTCAATATAGATGCCACAAAAAGATAAAAGATAAAAAACAACAAGAAGATCAAAGCCTGATCCTCCTCCTTCTCTAGCTACTCTTCTCTTATCCACTAATGCGCTACACAAGTGAGAGTGTGTGTGTCTCAAATGAGGAGCACTACACCTCTATTTATATTCATCCATTCACTTAAGTTAACTCATTCGACATGTAGCCTCGAGTTAAATCATGTAGGATAGAGTTACACATGTAGGCTTAAGTAACCACACTGCGGTGCTGATGACCCACCTTTACAATTAGAGGGGACTACCTCATGACTCTTATTAGTTATTCCGATTAGGAGCAATGGGGTACAATGTAATACAAGTGGTTCTCCCAGTAGGACCATCTGGGACCAGAAAAAGATACATATAGAATATTCTTCGAAGTTACAATATTTCAACACTCCCCCTTAACAAGAAGGGTATTCTACAGCAACAACAAAAACAACAAGAGTAGAGATAGGGGAAATAATCAACATCAACAGGGTAACACATCTATAAATCATTGGAAGCTTTTCAACATCATATAGTCTTCATCTTCAATCTTCAGTCTTCATCATCATTAATTCTTTGACTGCTTTGATCAGCAACATCTTTAGCATTTTGATCTTTCAATCAATAACGACATCTTCAGCACTTGGACCTTTTGATCAACAAGATTTTCAGCACTTTGACTATTCGATCAGCAATAAAATCTTCAGCATTTTGACCTTTCGATCAGCAACATCTTCAGCACTTCGAATTTTCGATCAGCAACAACATCTTCAGCATTTTTGACCTTTCAATCAGCAACATCTTCAGCACTTTGAATATCTGATTAGCAACAACATCTTCAGCACCTTGACCTTTCGATTAGTAGCAACATCTTCAGCACTTTGAATTTGACCTTTCGATCAGTAGCAACATCATCATCATCATATTCTGATCTGTCGATCATAATCATCATCACATTCTGATCTTTTGATCAGAAACATCATCATCATACTCTGATCTTTCGATCAGAACATCATCAACATACTCTGATCTTTCGATCAAAAACATCATCATCATACTCTGATCCTTCAATCAGAAACATCATCAACATACTTTGATCTTTCGATCACAAACATCATCATCATACTCTGATCTTTCGATCACAAACATCATAATCATAGTGCATCATCATCATGCTCTAATCTTTAGATCAGTACATCATCATCGTTCTCTACTGTTTTGATCAATATGTCATCATCATCATACTCTGATCTTTTTATCAGTACGTCATCATCATACTCTGATATTTCGATTAGTACGGCATCATCATCATTAGCAACGACCTGCAAACCACAACTCAAAGACAAAAAATCTTTGGATCACTTTTGGACTTAAAGTCCAGGGATGATACAATCCCACCACATTCTCGACAACTGAAGTTACCGTATTGATTACGGGAGAATCAGTCCCTATCACTTTAGGAATAAGTCCAAGGAGGATGCAATCCTACCACATTCTCAAGGATCGAAGCCACTAGATTTATTACGGGAGAATCAGTCCCTATCACTTTAGGACTATGTCCAAGGATGATGCAATCCTACCACATTCTCGAAGACGGAAGCCACCAAATTGGTTACAGGAGAATCAGTCCCTATCACTTTAGGACTATGTTCAAGGATGATGTAATCCTACCACATTCTTGAGGACCGAAGCCACCAGATTGATTATGGGAGAATGAGTCTCTATCACTTTAGGACTATGTCCAAGGATGATGCAATCCTACCACATTCTCGAGGATTGAAGCCACCAGATTGTTTATAGGACAATCAATCCCTATCACTTTAGGACGATGTCCAAGGATGATGCAATCCTACCGCATTCTCAAGGACCGAGGTCACCAGATCTATTATGGATAGATGTCCTGAGATGATATAATCCCTCTTCATTCTTGAATACCAAGGTATCTGGATCACTTAAGAGCAAGTTCTCGAGACCAAGTTCTCGAGAACAAAGGTCACCGGATCTATTATGGATAGATGTCCCAGGATAATACAATCCCTCTTCATTCTCGAAGACCAATGTCTCTGGATCACTTTAGGGAAAGTGCCCAGGGATGATACAATCCCACTGCAACATCACTACTCCCCCTTTCGGGAAAGGTATTTTCGAACCACACCAAGCTTGTCTCGAAAGTGTTCAAACTTCACTCGGGACAGAGGCTTTTTCAACATATCAGCAACTTTTTCAATAGTACTCACATACTGGATCTTTATGGATCCCTTTTGCATCATATCTTGAATGTAGAAATACCTGATTTCTATGTGCTTTGATCTATCATGAAACACAGGGTTCTCTGTCATCTTTATACAACTTTGGTTATCACATAGAATCATGGTAGTGTCCAACTCTAGGTTGAATAATCCTGACATCAGCTTCCAAATCCATATGAATTCACAACTAGCAGAGCAAGATTTTATATATTCTGCTTCGGCTGTGCTTAGTGCAACACTGGATTTCTTTCTGCTAAACCATGAGATCATAGCAAATCCCAGACTATAACATCCACCTGATGTGATTTTTCTATCTGAGATACTTCTGGCCTCATCTACATCTGTATAGCCATACAATCTATACTCATGGTTATTATCATAATATAGACCAAAGTCTATAGTTCCTTTCAAATATCTCATCACATGTTTTGCAGCTACCAAGTGAACCCGTCTAGGTTGAACTAGATGTTGACTTAAGGTGTTCACAGCAAAACAAATTTATTGTTTGGTATTTTTAAAATACATCAACGACCCAATGATCTGTCTGTAATGAGTCACATCCACTAACTCTGATGAGTCATCAGTTAACAACTTTAGGTCAAAATCTATGGGTGTGGAGAAAGCTTTGCATTCCAACATATTGAATCTTTTCAATATGTCTACTGCATACTTTCCCTGGTTGAGAAAGATTCCTTCTGAACTTTTCCATACTTCCAGACCTATGAAATAATGCATTAACCCAAGGTCTTTCATCTCAAATTATTCTGCTAGTCTCTTCTTACTTTTCATAGTCTGTTTCTTATTTCCTATCAAGAATAAATCATCCACATATAGTAGTAGGATGGCAGTTTCATCTTCTACAACCTTGAGGTAAAGGTTAGGATAAGCTTTACTCTTGGTAAAGCCCATGCTTGACAAGAAACTATCTATCCTCTCATACCAAGCTCGAGGAGCTTGTTTAATACCATACAAGGCCTTCTTCAACTTGCATACATGAGTATGTCTGTCTTCAACTTCAAAACCTTGAGGTTGTTCTTTGTAAACTTCTTCTTCGATAACACCATTCAAAAAAGTTGTTTTCACATCCATCTGGTGTAAGTGCCACTTCATTATGGATCCAAGTCCCATGATAGTTCTAATCGAAGTATATCGTGCTACAGGAGCAAATGTCTCTTCATAATCAATTCCCTCTTTCTGAGAGAAACCTCTAGCCACAAATGCTTCTTTATACTTCTTGATACTTCTGTCAGTTGCATGCTTTATTTTGAATATCCATTTGGAGGATACTATACTCTTTCCTTCTGGTTTGGGAAATATATCCCATACATCATTCTTCATTATTGACTGGTATTCTTCAGTCATTGCTTCTACCCATTCTTTCTTCTGTACCACTTCTTCATAGTTTGTAGGTTCTTGTTCTACCAGATCACACATCAAGGCTACATAGTTGGAAAAAGTATTAGGTTTCTTTCTTTCCCTTATAGAGCCTTCAGGAGCTCCATATCTTTCTACCTCTTGTATAATTTCTCGTGTCCAAGCAGGTTTTCTCTTTCTTGATATCTCCATCATGGGAGGTTCTTGTGGTTTTTCCATGTCATGTTTTTCAGGAGCTTTATCTTCAGGGAGACATGTAGTTTCTTTATTTCTGGGTGGTGACTCTTCTTCATACACTTCTTCAAGTTGGCACTTCATCAAATTTCACATCTCGACTAATTTCAATGTGATGGAATCTAGGAATGTAGATTCTAAATGCTTTGGATACTTCACAATATCCAACAAATATCTCGTTCTTTCTGGAACGGTCTAATTTGGTTCTTTTCTCTTTCGGTACATGAATATATAATGGACAACCAAATATCCTGAGGTGACTTACCTCAGGCTTCTTTCCTGTGAATATCTCTTCTGGAGTTTTGAACCCAAGAGAACGGTGAGATATTCTATTTTGTACATACACAGTAGTTCTTGCTGCTTCTTCCCATAGCTGCATTGGAATATCTTGATCATATATCATTGTCTTCACTACCTCCATGATGGTTCTGTTCTTTCTTTTGTCTACCCCATTCTGTTGGGGATTGTAGAGATTAGTTAGTTCCTTCTTTATTCCTGCATATTTACAAAAGGCATCAAACTATTTTGAGGTGTGCTCTCCTCCATTGTCTGATCGAAGAATTTTAATTTTCTTGTCTGAAAGATTCTCTATCAAGGCTTTGAACTCCTTGAATTTCTCAAACACTTCACTCTTTTCTTTCAAGAAGTATATCCAAGTCTTTTTTGAAAAATCATCAATAAATGTGATATAATATTCAAAGCCACTTAAGGATGTGGAAGACATTGGACCACATACATTTGAATGAATCAATTCCAACATACCTTTTGTTTTTGTTTTTCTCTTTGGGAATGGATTCTTGATGTTATTTCCCTTCACACATCCTTTGCAAATGCTTTCATGCTTGATCTTCATGTCTAGTAATCCCGTCACTACTTTGTTCACATGAGGTAGAGACTTGTAATTGATGTGGGAAATCCTTCTATACCATAGTTCACTAGGGTCAGTGGACTCATGCACAAAGGTTGTTTCTGAGTGCCCCTTGAGTTTATACAAGCCCCCTTCTTCTTCACCAATGATGATTGCATCTTTAATACTCTTTCCTTTGGGACACATAAGTACTTGAACATATATGAAAGCAAATCTAAATCCTTTCTTATCTAAATTTGATATAGAAAGTAAATTCTTCTTTAAACTAGGTACATATAATACATCTTTCATTTTTAAGGGATTACCTGATTCAAGTTTGTAGCTTGCTTCACCAACTCCTTTGATCGGATATTGATAGTCATCTCCTAGGGATACTTTCTGAGGAGAGCTCTTTTCTTCAAGTTTGGAAAGATTTTTCTTTTGTCTCGTCATGTTCTTTGAAGCACCACTATCAATAATCCAAGTGTCTTCTCCAGGAGTCATAGACCCAGAGAGAGCAGAAAATAGTACATATTCTTCCGCATCTTCTTCTCTTCCTTGCTTTCTCAAAGGTCCTTCATATTCTTCTTCTTCATCCTCATCTTCAACTAGATGAGCATGATAGCTTTTTTTATTGTTGATCCCTTTCTTATATTGTTGCTTCTTTATAGGACAATTTCTGGCAATGTGTCCTATCTTGTCACAGTGGAAGCATTGAAAACCAGAGTAGTCCTTACTTGATAGAGTTTCTTTCGATCTTTGGAGTCTTCTGGGAGGTTGATGCTCTTTGTGACTTCCCTTCTTAAAGATGGGTTGAATCCTTCTTCTTTTTCTGGTATGAGTGGCTAGGGCTTCATCATCCCCTTTTAGTAAGGATTCTCTATTTGCCACTCTAGTCTCCTCTTGAATGCAGTCTTCCCATACCACATCAAACTGCATGCTTTCCTTCTTGGCACACATCATTTGAATGAATGATTCCCATGGTCTAGTGAGACCATTGAGAGTAGTCATAACCATTTCATCTTCATCAAGCTTATCTCCAATAGCTTCTAGTTTCTCTTTGATCTGAGAAACCTTCGTGAAGTAGTCTTCGATGGATTCTCCATGACTCATCTTGATGCTCCTCAATTGAGCTCTTAGATTCATCTTTATGTTAATGTTTCTTCCTTCATACATTCTATATAGGGCATCAAACATTTCTTTTGTATTCTTCTTGGATGAAACTTGAGGGATCAAGTGATCCTTGATGGAATCAACAATAATCCTTTGTGCTCTAATCATATCCTTTTTGTGCTTTTCCTTGGCTTCAGCTTCTTCAGGTTTTGTAACTTCTTATTTGACATACTTATCAAGATCATTCTCCTGGAGAATCAGACCAATCCTATATTTCCATGCTCAAAAATTTTCTATGCCTTCTAGATTGTCCTAAAGCTTAGTGCTTGGGTTCATCTTCTCAGAAAATCAACAAAAAATTGAAATTTTGCAAAATGAGAAACTGGCCTTACCAGGAGATGATCTTGAGTGAGGTGAGTTGACTTATGTACTTGGATTCTGGAGATCTAAATTCTTCACCTTCCAAATCAGACTTGCAAGATTCAGTTTCTGTAGTTTTCTGGTTCAACAGTTTTCTCGTGCAGCTATCAAACTAGGGTTTGAATTTTCCAGAGATTCACACATCCAAAAAAATTGATTCCAGGCTCAAAAGATGCACTCTGGGAGGGCGCAACTTTATATGCAAGTAGTTTTCCGACGCTCAAAAAATTTCCTAAAAACCCTAATTTCTTCCGAGGAGAGAGAGAGAAAGCTATTTCACCTTGTGAAAGCTGTCCTGTTCAGGTTAGCTCTGATACCATGTTAAATTTTCATATGCTAAGCTAGAACATCAGTATTTCATTTCATTTCCATAACTAAAGCATATAAATAGGATCACTGAAAGAAATAGTATCACAAGAGCAACGCAGATTTATCCTGGGAAAACCCTAAAGGGAAAAATCCAGCAAAAGCTTCCTCAATATAGATCCCCCCAAAAGATAAAAGATAAAAAACAACAAGGAGATCAAAGCCTGATCCTCCTCCTTCTCTAGCTACTCTTCTCTTATCCACTAATGCACTACACAAGTGAGAGTGTGTGTGTCTCAAATGAGGAGCATTACACCTCTATTTATATTCATCCGTTCGCTTAAGTTAACTCATTTGACATGTTGGCTCGAGTTAAATCATGTAGGCTCGAGTTACACATGTAGGCTCAAGTAACCACACTGGGGTGCTGATGACCCACCTTTACAATTAGAAGGGAGTACCTTATGACTCTTATTAGTTCTTTTGATTAGGAGCATCGTGGTACAATGTAATACAAGTGGTTCTCCCGGTAGGACCATCGGGGACCACAAAAAGATACATATATAATATTCTTCGAAGTTACAATATTTCAACACAACTTTGGAATAAAATTTTGGTGAACATATAAAACAATGGCCAGAGCATAAGATATGAATTTCGAACCATTATACACTAGTCAAAGACATGATGTAAAGAAATAACAGGAAGTACATGCACATAAAGAAAGGGAATTACAGACTATAATTGAGAAATACACATGAATTATTACATTCAAATAACCAACATTTGAATCTGTAAATTGTTTTAAATCAAAATATCATAAAGACAACAGTCTTACAGGTTTCAAACCAACCCTTTCTCCCTCTATGGGGAGCATATTTATAGCATTTGGGCCCCTGCTACCAACCTCGAAATGGGGCCAAACTTTTGTTACAAAATAAGCAATAAACTTATAATAAACTCTATCATGGAATTTTCTCCATGGATAACATTAAACAAAAAGTGATGGAGGCAACATGCCTGCTGAACCCAAAGAGGCACTACGTCTTCAAAATCTAGGCTCGCTTGATCACTCTACACCTGTATCTTTGCTTATAACCATAGTTTAGGTACATCATCATTGGTACAGTTTCTATTTAGACTTGTTGTAATTCTCAATCACCTTCCACTTTTTGATATTTGGAATCTAAAGATTTATCATTTCTTTCGTCAACATGCTAAGTTCTAGGTTCTTCAGATAGGAAGGCATTGGAAATTTTGTGCACAAAACTCTGAAATCAAACAGTAATTCAAATTCACCAGATAATTTCTCAACCATGGTTCTATGTGAAAGTGACTGTTGCACCATATCTTCAAATTTCCCATGGTATTGTCTACAATCGATCAATCTGTCCTGATATTGTTTCTGGGATAAAATTGGTCCTTTTTCTTCACAAAATAAGGGAATCCCTCTTTTTACCAAAGGTTTAAAAAGAGAAACAAAGTCACTAACCTACTTGTTCATGATGTTCCACTTCACTTCGACTATCTTTAAGTGACGGTGCTTGTGTACCAATCTCCTAACCCATGTGATGACCAGAACTATATCTTGGATATTTCCTTGTATTTTTTATTCTTCAGTTAAATTTTTTAGGAAGCTAATTGCACCTTCAACTGTGTCTAGGGGTATTTTGTTCAGGCCTTGTTTTTCCAACTAAATATACATTTTTGGTTGCATGTGTGGCACCTTCTTTATCTCCGATAAAATCCAAGTAAAGTCATAAATTTCTTTCTTTTGCTATTATCATATCCCAGATGAGGTGCTTCGCCCCTTGTAGAGTGGCCTGGCCTAAAGCATGTTTTACCAGGCTATCGTTCTTCTCTATTAATTCTCTACATTCGTCCTCCAACGTTTTCCTTTCGCTCTCCCTGTTCTTGGCCATGTCTGCCAAATCTTCATTTTGTTTCTTCAGACTAGTGATCTATAGGGCCTTAAGACTTACTTGGGACATGTCTTGAGAGGGGAGCCTACACCAAATATCTTGGAAGAAAGGACCACATGCATAGGATGATCTCAATCCTTCTCCTTCATTGCTTTCAATTCTCTTTCTAATTCATCCTTCCTTTCCACGAATGCTCTTTTTTCCCCGACTCAGAGCTCTGCATCTCTTTCCCACTGTGTAACACCCCAGTTTGGACCTCATTTGCATTTAAATAATATGATGTAATAATCATGGTGTGGAGCTCAAGGCAAAATCCCCACCATTAATTTAGTGTTTATGTTTCAGCGATTAAGTTTGGGAAGATGGCGTTTTTATGCTAGTTGAATGTTATAAGTTTGGACATCATGTTAAGTTTGCAATTTTTTTTAATTAAAATCCTATAGCCAGCTATGTCAATGCAACAAAATGATATGGTGGCATGACTTTTCCTAAGGATAACGGGGGTGGCGGAATGGAAGAGTGGGAAGAAATTTGAAATGGGTAGAGCACCAGTTTCTAAAAAATGTTTCTTAATTTTCTTGGGAAAGAAAAACAACAGAAACGCTTGCCTTTCCCTCATGCAATGGAATTTCACCTTCCCCTCACGATTTGGGGTAGGGTGTGGAACATTTTTGGAATCCAATCTTCATTCATGCAGCAAGAAAAACTGCTCCGAGTCTTGATCCTTCAAGAATTTTTCCTATTCTGTGAATGGTTTTTCCTTTTTATGATTTTCTTGTCTGTTAGTCGTTTCTTGAATGCAAATGTCCAGAATCCGATTTGTGTTTTTGAATTGAATGACCAGCAAACATTTTTGTTTTTGGTAATTGCAGTAGTTGTTATGGCTCAGGCAATGCTTAGAAATTTGTAATTGTTGTGTGTGTGTCTGTGTGTATTCCTTGGCTTCTGTTACATTTTGTTAATCCCAGAACTAATATTGTTGTGTGTACATCCTCGGTTGATATATGAACTGATTTGGGGAATGGACTTGCTTGATAAAATTAGTGTGTGAAGGAATGAGTTAAAAACCAAACTAGAGGGCTTGTTTTCTTCTTTGTATACCCTGAATAGCACTGGAAGGGAAGGCATGTCCTGAGGGAGTGTGTAGCAGAGAAGAGTTTTCTTCCTTGTGTTGGGTGTGTAAATGTTTAGAAGTTAGGCTAGATCTGGTGTAGGTGTACATAGCTATGGGATTGATCTCACTAGCTTAGCAATCAGTCTTTCAACCTCCTTGGAAGCTTGATAAACCCAACTCTATTGGCTTGGTTGTGTCTGATGTGAGTTTTGTCTAAGTGTAAATCATTGCCTATGTAAGTTTGATAAACCCAACTAGAAGGATGGCTTGGATAGTAGCCTGATAAACCCATCTGTTGGCTTGGCTATGAATTCTATAAACTTTATCTATGTGTAAATCACTGCCTATGTAAGTCTAATAAACCCAAATATGTTTTCTTGGATGATATTTACTGTATCCTTAGCTATGGGGAATTCTGCTATTGTTCCTTATTCCTTGGGGAAATCATGCCCAGCTCGGGGGTGGAAGTGCTGCTGAGAGATTGATGAGCACACTAGTCCATGGTTGGGTGGAACGTTGCAGCAACACAGCTGGTTGTGGGACAAGCGTCTGATAAAGATAAGTATCTCTTGTCTTTCAATCCCCGCAATTGTACTTGTTTGTAAATTAATATGAAAATATGAATGCTTGAATGAAATGTGTTGTGTTTCATCTGTATATTTCATGAATGATGCATCTATGTTTGTAATTAATTCAATGAATTTTTCTAAGTTGTTATGAAGTAAGATCAGCCGGATTGGTGATGGCATGGATGTTGGAAAACATTTTTATACTTAGAAATTTTCATGAACAAATTGAATTTTTGCATATTTTTCCCTTCCGCAATTCCCTTTTAGCAACTTGCGGGATGTGGAAATGCACCTTGCTGAAGTTTGGACTATGCATTTTCCTTTCCACAACTTATGAGATGGGGGATGTGGAAATGTCATTTGGTGAAATCTAATTTCCGCAGCTTGCGGGATGCGAGATGCAGAAATGTTGTTTGGTGAAATATGATTTCCGCAATTCCCTTTCCGCAACTTGCGGGATGCAGGATGTGGAAATGACTTATGGTAAATTTTGATTTCTGCAACTTTGATCTCTGCAACGGCCATTCCGCATGGGGGATATGGGATGCAAAATGCAGCATGCGAGGTGCAGGATGTGAGGGTGAAATTTTGAGATGTTTTTGATTCTACAAGTGAAGCTCCCCACACCATTGATTTTCTGTGGGATGATTCTCATCCGTTGATCTGATTCTGGATGCAAAATAGACTATGACCATTGATTTCCGTTGCGATTCTTATCAGTCATTTGATATCTCAATGGTTACGGAAGATATAGATTTTACAGACAGTATGGATCATAATGTTAGTAGGAGAAATTCTTGCTTGTGTATATCTTTAAAAAAAAATTAGGGATCAAGAATCATCACATGAATGCAAAATCAGAGATGGGTAACTTAGGTACAAGAGTTGGGTCCCTTTTTCTCCTCCGGGGTGGGAGGGGACGTGACAGCATGGTATCATATTTGTTGGTTGCAATGTTGGGAATGGATGGGTTGGAAAATAAAAGTGGTTATAGTATTGGGCCTCAATGGGGCGATTTGGATAGTTACATAGGTATTGTTTAATATTTACAACGTATTGTTGGCCGTATAACAGAGAAAAACTACCATGGGAAGTGGGTAAGTGATTTTGGTTTTGATTATATCTATGAGTTTTGTTATCTAACACATTTTTGTAGAATTACAATTTCCTTCAGAAAGGGCAGTGTGATTCTGAATAGTTGGTTCAGCCATTAGGACAAACGATATGAATGATTATGCACGGGACCCCAATGTGCACGAGGAAAATGCTATGGGGGGGAATGTCAAAATTGGAGATGCAGAGACAGAGTCTAATGGGAGAAGGTTTCAAGATAATCCCCTAGACTTTGTAGCCACCATGAGAAGCCTTAGGGTGGATCTATAGAGAAGACAATGAAAGACCGACTAAGGGTTTGGAAGATCAGAATCAACTGAATGTAGCCATATTGCACAGTTTAACAGACATACAGAGAAGGATGAACTATGGGGACTGGACAATAAAGCCAGAAGGAATTAAGAACACTGCTAAAGGAGGAAAGCAGTTTCCTAGTAGGTCTTCTCATTCTTAAAAACCCGCTGATGGTTCAAGTTTTTCCTCTCATGAGAATAAAAGGAAGATATCTCCTAGTGGGTCGTCTAAATCTGAAATATCCACTGAAGATTCAGGCTCTTCATCTCATAGGAGTAGGAGGAAAATGTGTTACCAGCACTGCTCATGAGATGAACTGAGGAAGGAAAATATACTTACCTTCAATGGTGAGGTAAAGACTAAACAAGAAGTTGAATCTTGGCTTCTGGGAATAAGAAAATATTTCCAAGTCCAAGATTATTCTGGAAATATGGAAGCTCAAGTAGCCATTTTCAATTTGACATGAAGAGCATCTATTTGGTGGGAACACTTTAGGCAAGTAAAGAATATAAATGAAAGGAATATTTTTTGGAAATAGTTCCTGAAATATTTCAAGCAGAAGTACCTTGCTAAACGGTATTATGATTATAAAATCAAATAATTCCATGAGCTAATATTGAGATGGCGGACTATGGAGGAATATGGAAACAGGTTCTTGGAACTGCTGAGGTATGTCAGTTATATTAAATATGAGAATGTAAAAATCCAACTCTTTCTTGGTGGACTGCTTCAGTCCTACAAAGACCGAATTGAGTTCTATGAACCCAAAACTCTAGAAGAGGTGATAAGAAAATACAAGAGAATCGCAATAGAACAAAAGGCCTCTCTAGTGTTGGAAATGTAGAGGACCCCATCTGCATAGGTTCCGTCCACTAGAGAATGAGAATACAAGGCCAACATTCAATATTCAAGAGGAATAAATAGTGGGACAAGTAGCAAGGGTCGTACCTAGAATTTATGCAGCATTGGAAGACCGCTAGGAAGATCACCAGTCAACGGTGGTTGAAGTTGCAGGTAATATTGTTGAGAAATCTATTTCTATTTTGATTGACCCTAGTTCTACTTACATTTATATTGCTCCTAGAGTAGTGTAGGTTTGTGCTCTTAGGAAATCAAAGCATAGCATGTCATGGTTAGTTCAACTAGCCATTGGAACTAAGAGAAAAATTAATGAAGTTGTGGAGAAATGTCCATTGGTGATGAATGGAATGAGCACTTGCATAGATATGAACATTATACCACTCGGTTCCTATGATGTTATCATTGAAATATATTGGTTAGAATCTCACTGGGTGAAGATTGAATATTATAACAAGGCTTTTGAATGCATGGATGGAGAAGGGAACCCAGTAGTTGTAAAAGTCATACCAAAGGTAATTTATGTAAGGAATGTTTCAGCGATGCAATTCAAGAAGTTTTGTAAAAAAGGTTGTCAGTTGTATGCATCCCATATTGAGGAGGTAGCAGGGAATGAAACTCTCAAGTTGGAAGACTATAACATGTTGCAAGAATTCAGAGATGTTTTTCCTGGTGAGATTTTAGGGCTTCCTCCTTAGAGAGATATTTATTTCATGATTGAGATTGTGCTAGGAGCAGCACCAGTGTCCAAAGCACCTTACAGAATGAGTACACCAAAAATGTTAGAGCTAAAGATGAAACTGCAAGAATTATTGGAGAAAAAGTATATCAGGCCGAGTGTGTCTCCTTGGGAAGCACTAGTTCTATTTGTGAAGAATAAAGATGGTACACTCAGATTTTGTATTGATTACATGCAGCTGAACAAAGTCACATTGAATAAAAAATATCCCTTACCGAGAATTGATCACCTCTTTGATCAAATGAAAGGAGAAAAGGTATTTTCCAAGATTGACTTGAGTTCTAGTTACCATCAGGTGAGCATAAAGGACAAATACATTCATAAGATAGCCTTCAAAACAAGGTATGGACATTATGAGTTTGTAGTGGTACCACTTGGGTCTCACAAATGCACCAACAACATTTATTTTCCTTATGAATAGTGTCTTCAGCAAGTATTTGGACAAATTCGTTCTTGTTTTCCTTGATGACATTCTTCTTTATTCTAAAAGTTAAGCAGAGCATGAAGAACATTTGAGACTAGCATTGCAATTGCTCAAAGAACACCAGCTATATGAAAAGCTGAGCAAGTGTGACTTCTATAAATATAGAATTCAGTACTTGGGTCACATTATTTTATAAGAGGGTATATCTGTGGATCCTGACAAGATCGAAGCTGTCAAGAATTGACCTACTCCAAATAATGTGACAGAGGTAAGATCTTTTATGAGGATTGGAGGATACTAAAGGAGATTCATGGAAGGATTCTCCAAGGTTTCACATGCTATCACTTCTTTGCAAAGGAAGGAAATAAAGTTTGAATGGACCTCAAAGTGCGACGAAGGTTTCCAGCGGTTAAAGTATCTTCACACCAGTGCACCGGTATTAAAAGTTGTAGACCCAGAGAAATATTTTGTGGTATGTATGGATGCATGCGGTCAAGGACTTGGAGGAGTTCTTATGCAAGACAACAATCTGATATGCTATGAATCTAGAAAGATGAAGGAGCATGAAAGGAATTATGCCACTCATTATCTAGAAATTGCAGCCATAGTAAATGCTCTCAATATGCAGAGGAATTACTTGATGGGAAAAAAATTGAGTTAAGGATAGACCACTATGGTTTGAAATATTTGTTTGATCGGCCTACTATAAATTCTAGGAAAGCTAGATGACTAGAAGTTTTATGTGAGTTTGATTTTGAAATCAAGCACATAAAAGGAAAAGGGATCAAGGTAGCTCATGCACTCATCAGAAAGGTGCAAGAGATGCATGTGGCATCTATTAGCATTTTCTGATTATATTTGAGACAGTAAATTATTAATCATAATGCTGAAGATGAAATGTATGTGCACGTAAAGGACAAATTACGGCAGGAAAGCCTTGAAAAGAAGTATGAAGTTTATAAGTTAGAAGAGGATGGACTTCTTACTTATAAGAGAAGAATGTATATTCCAAATTTGGAAAAGTTGAGGAGGGTTGTTATGGATGAAATCCATCAAAATCCATATTCTGGTCACCCAAGATACTAGAAGACAAATGCTAATGCAAGGAAGCAGTACTTTTGGCCAGGCATGAAGAAGGAAATGGAAGAATATATTTCAAGGTGCATGAAGTCTCAGAAGGTAAAGGTGGAGCATCAACACCCAACAGGTTTGTTGAAGCCCTTTTCCAGTTCCATAATGGAAATGGGAAGTTATTTCCATGGATTTTACTACAGGATTTCCAATGACTTGGAGACAACATGATTCCATCATGGTTTTGGTATACAAGTTAATGAAGGAAACTCATTTTATACTAGTTAAGTCCATGCACAAGACAGATGAAATTGCTAAGATTTGCATGAAGGATATTTTTAAATGCATGGATTGCCTAAGGCAATAGTCTCTGATAGAGATGTCAAATTCACATCTAATTTTTGGAAAGGATTATTTGCAGACTTGGGGACAAATTTGAATTTCAACACTTCCTATCATCCACAAACTGATGGTTAGACTGAGAGAGTTAACCAAGTGCTTGAAGACATGCTTCGCATGTATGTGATGGAAAAACCAACCAAGTGGGAAGATTATTTACACTTGGTAGAGTTTACACATGGGCATTACTGAAGAGGGTAACGCCTCTTGTATTAAGGGAAAAGGTGGTGTTGGACTCAAATATGTAAAATAGGAGTTTAGGCCAATTTTCAACTTCACAATTTGGTATTTTAGGGAAACTTATTATGTTTTAGGCCTCAACAAATGATGGTAACAAGATTTATGTGTAATAGAATGCCCCACAAAGCATGAGGCTAGAGGGATATGATAGGCGAGAGATTTCAAAGAGAAATTTATCACTTCGAGGAAAGAAATTGCATGATCAAAGATCATCATCAACCATGCTTCTACAATACATCAATAATTTTTTGACACGTGACCAAATGCCTACAGAAAGGCCGCCGAATATC
The DNA here is from genome assembly GCA_001517045.1 of Pseudotsuga menziesii. Classification (NCBI taxonomy): domain Eukaryota; kingdom Viridiplantae; phylum Streptophyta; class Pinopsida; order Pinales; family Pinaceae; genus Pseudotsuga; species Pseudotsuga menziesii. The sequence goes on along the minus strand of LPNX011002100.1, from coordinate 234,507 downwards.
CTACGGCAAGGCGGTTGAATTTCCTACAACAATGTTGTTAGAAGATCTCCCTAGGATGTCAAAAATGTGATGACAATCTACCATCAGAACCATGGCAACTTCGTCAAAATGACATGAAATCCGACAATAGCTGCTAGGCATTCAACGCCAGATAACTGATGGGGTACAGTATATTAATAAATAAATAAATGTATTCATAGTTAAAACTTGTTCACCTATTCTTTCAATAAATACCATAATGCTATAGTGTGTGTTCCTAATTCGAATTAAGGTTTTACACGTCCTTACTATGATTGGGTCAGGGTTTTTTATCAAATAATTCACAAACATATTGTTGTAGAATGCTACTAAAATAAGTATGAATGTAAAATTCCATTGTTTGTAATAGTGTGAGTGTATATTTTATGCTCCACTTGATAACATCAATTATTACTAATGATTATTTCATATTACATTGGTTCTCAACTTGTAACTATCATATTTCAATGTGGTGACATTCAATAGTAATTTTGTCATAAACATTACAAAATTGCATAACCCTAAATGAAGAGAAAATACATATGAGCTACTATATTATCTAACCTATAGTCATGAATATGTAGACTAGAAATGCATTTTCCATAAGTGTTGGTTACTCAGGGGCAGACCCGGGTTTACTTGTTATGTACCAACAAAACCCCTAGCTCACTGGCCCTTTAGGCGACAGACTGCAAGGCAGCCTGAAGTCTTACCCGAAGTGATCTTAGATGGGGTGGCTGAAGACTCAATTGTCCTCAACCAGGTTCTGTAGCATCCTATCGATCTTGCGACTCTTCTTAGCCAGCGAGATCTCTCTCTGCGATGGCGACCTTTCTTACTCGTTGGCTCTGGGAGGGAGCGGTCTCTTATCGCATCACTACCTCTAGAGTGATGTGCAAACTATCTCCTCGTCTACCATATTACGCTACGATATCTCACATCGCGGTTCCTCCAACAGTGCGATATCGCCTTTCTATGCTACAATATCCTTTATGGCAGGACTCCAATATGGCTCTCATGGTCCAAAGGCTTCTCTCTTAGTATACTTAATTAGAGGAAATTTCAACTCAAAATGCACCTCCTAAAATGAACTAATAAAATAATAGTTAAAATAATAAAATAATATTTATTAATTTTGGAGGAAGAAAAGAAAAAAACTACTTTTTTATTTGTATTTTCGACATATCTCCCTGTGTTTTTACTCAAATTTCGATCGGGAGAGATCGTTGGATGCAGAATTAAATTCCGCATCCAACGAGTACCCACTTAGCATATTTTTGACGGACCCCGCTACCCCAAAAACAAGAAATACCTAAAAAAAGGAATGATGACATCATCATTCTATTTTTTCAGGTATTTCTTGTTTTTGGGGTAGCAGGGTGCATCAAAAGTATGCCAAGTGGGTACTCTTTGGATGCGGAATTTAATTCCGCATCCAACGAGCTCTCCCGATCAAAATTTGAGTAAAAAAATAGGGAGATATGCCAAAAATACAAACAAAAAAGTAGTTTTTTTTATGATACCTATCCCCAAATTTATATTAAAAAATTATTTAATACCTATACGGTATTTCAAATTTAAATCAATTTCATTGGCTAACACATGATGACATGGAATTTGAATAAAAGTTAAAAGGCCCATTTTGAGTTGAAATTTCCTCTAATGAGACTCCTATAGTCCAATATGCTTAAAATCAACTATACTGAACTCTCGAAACTCATATACCGGAGTCACTTAATGCAATAACTGTCAACTAACATGAACCAAGCACTGATAAACTCATATATAGGCTACTTGATACATTCAACTGGCGGTTAACCTTCTACGTGCTATAACTGAAGCATAACATTCATACATTCATCACTGATAAGCAACATTCATGTAATAGGTAATAGATAACACATAAGTAAAGCACAAACACATGAAATAGTCGCACCACACACAGATTTTATGTGGTTCACCTCTAGGGGGGAAGCTATGTCCATGGGAACTGGTTTTTATATTAAATCTTGAGAGGGTAAACACAGTTCCGCTGCAACCTACTATGCAGCCTGAGATCTTCTGGGAAACTCCACACACACGACCAGGAGCCCTTCTCTCTTAGATCTCTTCTTCTTCTTATATTTCCTTCTTACAATATACTCCTCCTCTCTCTCTCAATCCCTGCGGATTATTCAATCCCTGGATATTGTTAAATACATGCTCTTAGAGCTAGCTACTGGTTACAGTAAGATAACTACAACCTAAATAATAGAACCAGAGCTTAACTCTTACAATATTGAGACTCTAGAGACACTTGACTAGTTAAATGACTGCGTGCCTACTCCTTGTCTAACTGTCTAAGTAGCTACCCAATTGTCTAACCTTTTACATTACAAAATACATGCTTATATAGGTGGCCTGAAGGTCTCGCCATTACAAAACTGTGGGCCTTTACCAACAGTAACCCAAAAACCCTAACTGTGATAGTCGGTGCATCTGTACTATGGGCTACCGCTTACCGTCAAACCACATCTTTCTGCAGTCTTCCACGCTTCCCAGCGTTGATCATGGGTATGGGCACTGCTTCCTGTTGTCCTTAATCTTCAATACCTCGGTCCGTTGCTCCTTTTCCTTTATGAGGGTAGCTGAGCCCTCCTATCTTCACCGCTACCTTAAGTGCAGTGGTTGAGCTCTCTCTTCTCGGTCGCTCAGGTACTGTTCTTCTTTTGACTTCTTCTTCTGATATAGTAGCTTTTCCTATAGCTGCAGGACCCTGCTCCAACAATAAGTCCTTCAACACCTAGGTTACATGATACATAAAAATTGGTATGAGTTTCTGACAAAAGTATGTGCTAGAAATGTTACAATATACATACATACATATATATATATATAATGTGCTACTTTATAATTAGCACATTATATTGAAACTTTAAAAGAAAGTAGTATGAATAAATGAGAAAGAACAATTCAACAACGAGCATAAGAGTTGTTTCACAATCACTTATATTGGTATCCTCATCATTAGTATCACCCTCTTCCTCCTTGTCTATCCTTTCCCCTACCTAGATCCTCGAGGGACATCAATCAACACTGAACACCATCCAATTTTGATGAAATTTCCTAATGCATGCCTTAAAATACGGTACAAAATGCTTACCATGCCTAATCAGTGATAAGGCCATGAAAAAGGAGCTCAACAATCATCACCACCAACATCGGGGTACATAAAGGGCTTGGTGCTCTTGATTAAATGTGAATCCCATATTTTCATAAATGATAGAATCCAATTGCAATGCAATCATGCCATCCTAAAAAGTGTAAAGTCTACTAAATTCTGAATGGGATATGAAATTCTACTTTATCTATATGAAATCCTATGAAGTTGGAATTGTTCCCAAACATCCTAGAACAATCAATGGCAATGTTAAAAAATTAAGTAGAACGATGGAAAATAAAAATAAAGGAAAATGTTGACTTTTACTTTGAGAATTTAAAATTAGCAGTAATGACAAGCACTTTGGTCAAACCCAATCAAAATTGCCCAATTTCGATGAGGAAATGGATCATATGGATCCTGGTATGACCCAGAAACACAAGATCATATTTCCATACACATTTTCAAATCGTAAAACGTGTTTCAAGGCCCTACTATGTGTGCTACATTTTAGGCTATTTATGTACATGGTAAACCCTAGCTCCACATTTCCTACAACATTACAATTGTCTTCCCCAAATTCCCACTTTTAATACCATGTAGTGCAAGAACCAATGTTTCAGTTCAAAATTGTGCAATGGATTCACTAAACTAAAACAACAAATGTATTCAATGAGTGAATTAAATAATAGCAAGCTTAAAACTTAATACAAACATTTAATTAAGCAATTATGTCCAACTCCACAGTGAATGCGATTTGATATACAACAAAATTTAACACCACAAACTCTGCATTAGTATCTTATTAAATAAACAATGGGCAATAACCTCATCCTAATTATATCTACAGGATGATTATACTCCATATTTTATTGGGTGATTAGAATATTGTTTTCCCATGTTTTGCATGCTTCCTTGATAATTGCTTATTTCAAAATGCACCCCATATCATTCATTCAATCCCGTGGCTTTAACAATTCCTCAATATTGCTTCCTTCTTGAAATGGTCAATCACCGTCATGTCCTTGGAATCACAATGCACTAATATGTCCATCATCCTCATTACAGTTTCTTCACGATGGATGAAATATCCCATGGATCATAACCATGGGACACTCGTACCAATTGACAGAAATATAGAACAATTGATAAATGAAACCAAGAAAGGATGTGGTGGAAAAGGTTCAAAAACAAATAAATCATATTCACATAATGAATTACATTAATCATAACACCATATAATGTCCAACCATAAGACATAACTAAGTACATAATAGTTTAGATAAAGACTATATCCCAAGGTGTAAATGAAGGTGGTTAGGGACTTAGGATTAGGATCCAAAAGGCTAAGAGTTTGAACTAGTTGAAAAAGTTTAGTCATGTTTTAGAGTCAAAGTTATCATGCTAAGAGGAATACTCTTTCAGTGCACTTGATTCTGATTGGAAAAATAGTGTTCAAAGTTGCATTACTCAACAAATTAGAATTTGTTACAATATGCCAACAATTCAAGAATCTGAAGGTTTGTTTATCTAAAAGATATCTTGAAAGTTAAAATTTAAAACCAATCATGAAACCACTAATAAAAAAATTTCTTGATATAACTACTAGCATTATAAGATGCAATAAAGTGTTTAAAATTTCAATTAACTGTAATCTCAGGTTGAGAAACATCGAAAGGAAGAGTATTATATAAAATCTACTCTTGTAAATCTGTTCATTAGATGAACATTGAGCACATTCCAATTAAATCAATTCAGGATGTAAGCAAAAACGACTAATGTCAAAGACATAGTAATCACAAAACAACACTTGTTCAAACATATAAAGAAAAAAAAATAGCTAATGCTTAGGGCCACAACCCTTTGTAATATATAGGATCATAAAAGAACATGATAGGGCCCAACAAAATTTATAAACAACATCGTGAGGAGATAAACTACATAGATGATAGTTAAAACATATCAACATGGATATTGTCTAGCTAGTAAGTTGTGCCCATTGCCAATGACATTCTTTCCAACATATTCCTGTATTTATATAGCAATAAAATATGAACGCATCGGTTAGTTACAAATCTCTTTGGATGAAAACATCTATGCAAAAAAAGATAAAGCTTAAATGGATAATTTCAATGTGAGCTAAGATTTCAAGGAAATGTGACATGACGCTCATGTGAATAAAGCTTAAGGCTTCAAAACATAAACTCAATAGAGAAATGCAGATGAGAGGACAAATTTTTAGAGAAAGGAGAGACTGAAAATATAATCAAAGGCATATCAACCCAAGAGATAGGTTATCAATAACTATATTACCAAAGGAAATAGTTGTTCAAACCAATACATTAGCCACACAATTATGAACATGCACGAAACAAGCATTCAAAACCCAAGAAGAAATGTATACATAATTTGTTTCATCCTTTCCAATATTTTTATAAAGGAAAACTTCAAAATTACTTTAGAACATATTAAAGATATGAAAAAAGCACTGGAAACCCTATATTGATATGTAGTATTATTCCACCAAACTCTAAGCAGCAACCATTATATTGTTCTTATCTCCCGTACTTACCATAAAGTGTTGTATCCATGCCCTTACCACGTGATTCACAATGGACAAATGTAAAGCCTCAATTTTGTTTCTAGTTTGGAGGAATTTTATCCTATAATTGGATGCACGAAATTTTCTACAGATGCAACATGACAAGCCTAAAATCACACCCCATAAGAAAGCTTATCATTGATTTCAATACAGTCAACATAGGTTCTAATAAATATAAGATAACCTCATCCCACTATGTTCTCAAGTTGGCACTCTCATTTAGGAAGTCCTATGAAACATTAAGGATTAGAGAAGAAGGCCCCAGAGTCAACCTCCAAATTCTAAAATAGAAAACCAACTTATGATTCCGAGCTAGTTTCATAGCCCATGAAAATTGAAATTACAGCTCTATGGTTGTCAATCAAGAGAAATCAGAGATTTGTTGCATAATAAAAACTATTCAATCATTTTTATGTTTGCAACCATTTTACTATACAGAAAATGATGATGTATCTATACATGCCTCCAATCATTAAACAAAGAACATAATTGCTCAGTATTTCTCACATGTTAGTATTCGCATGATAAAGGGTCCCAGCAAAGGCCATCTAGAAATACCTATAATAAAAAGAAAATTAGCTTAAATTACATGAGAGGATAATTTAATATAGCTTTATAAGAGGAACCTGATACGTAACCACAGGATGAGAGATGTTTGGCTCACCGTTAAATTTCGCAGCAGCATATGGATAAGGAGCCACACATATTGCAATTATCGAAGGATGGATGCCATCAATTTGACTTGGCTCCTCAACATTAAAATCTAAAGAAAAATTCTCTATTTGACTCATTCTTCCCCACTGACTCAAAATTTGAATCAAACAAAACATCTTCACTTTCACTCAAATTGATTAGTGTGTAGGTGTTTCTAAGGAAATGCAAGAAATAAAATTCAATCTCAATTTTAAATTTTCTAATGCAAGAAATAAAATCAAATTTGTTGTTTTATAAGGAAGATATATAGAAAAAATGAAAATGCATATCAAGAAAAGCAGATGAAGTAATATTTGATCAAAATGTTGAACTAGAAAAAAATACATTCTAAAAACTCTAACATGGGAATGACCCCGGGAATTTGATATGCATAAGCTTGCTTCATCCTTATAAAACTTTAGATAATTTTGATGCCTTGTTTTCACTTCAACATAAAGCATGACTATATTATTTAGAAAAATTAGAAAACATAATATAGACACTTGAATCTGAGGATTTCCAACTCAAGTAAAATCTATACAGTTTTGATACCTTTTTGCGATGCTAACTTATAATAATATATTCCTAGTTTCTATTACAAGAGTTCAGATGCTCATTAGAAGTTGTTACAAAAAATTCCTTGATATTAATTGAATAAATCCTATAAATCCTTATTCCAGTTAGGTTAACATAATGGAAGAATGGAAATCACAAGGAAATTGTCAAACATTGGGAAGAATCATTACACTGACAGGGAAACTATATACAAAGATGATATGCTGGATGACTGAAAGAGCTACCTAAAACATGAAATTCCAACTCGGAATAGGTAAAACCTGCCGCAAATTCTTCGTAAACATTTCCATGTACCAACCATCATACCTATACATTTAGTAACGTTTCATACCCACTCCGAAGCCCCCAAGAGCATGGAAACACTAGGTATGAGCTGGCTAAACCCAACATTATTAAAACATATTTCTTTGGTGGGGAATCAAATGTCACTTTCAGAAATGAACTTGTTTTGAATAATTAAAATCCTTAATCAACCAAAAGTTTCATTCCTTGACCACAATGAATAAAATACCTACCACAAACTCTTGCTGCAAACTACCAAATACAAGGTTTAAGATATTTCAAAACATACCAGCAGGTACAAAATATTGCAATCCAAATAAAAATTTTTGTGTATAGTTACAAATTTTCAAACATGTAAAAAACACATTAAAACCAACACAAAATCACAAACGTTCCTTAGTGTTACCCTCCATTTTGTATGGGTGTCCACCGATGATTCTAATCACAATCTTCAGGGGTGAAGTTTTCATGATTGTAATATTGAAATCAAATCTAGGAAGTTCTAAGTTGGTTTTGAAATTTGGATAGTTTATGGAGTGTAACAGTAGTGAGCCCTTTCATTTTTAGTTATGAGCACACTAGGAGCAATGTTGGGCAATCCTATGGGCATAAACAACTCTAGAATCAAGTATGAGCATCAAATCGACAAATCTGAGCACTTTGGGAGCATTCTGAAGGTCACAACAAACAATAAAGCATCTCAAATCAGCTATAATTAGGTCAACTTTAGATTTGGGCACATTGTAGCCCTAAAAGATGACGATCAATGGCAGTAGGAGGCGGTCTTTACAATTCTGGATGTGAAAATGAGAAATATGTGGGTGAAGGCAACTCTAAAATCTCATTCATCCACATGAATTTTGGGAACAAACAAAACTGTTTAACAGTAAAAAAGGGTATGAAGCATCCATATTTCAACATATTAGGCACCCTTGTGCACTTATCCATCACCAAACAAGCCTACCTCTATATATGGACAAAATTGGAGGGGTAAAAGGCATTTTTGGGCATGAATAGCCCTATGAAAAGTGACAAACAAAAAAAATAGGATTTGAGAAATGTTGGGTTGAATTTTAGGGTTGCATGACATTAAGAAACAATTATGGGCAGATATATGGACATAAAGAGTAGACTTGGGCACTCCAACGGCCTCAAACCTTCATTCTGGGCATAAAGAAGGGTTGTTCCAACCTCCTAATCAACAATTTATAGCAGTATCATGAATTCTAGGTGCTTTTTTCTCCACAAAAGGGGGGTAAACAAACCTAAATAAAACAAATATCATTTAATTTCAGACCCTATAAACCAATTTTGAATTTGATTTAGGTGATTCACGGCAGTCTCTTAAAGGATATCAGTAGAAAATAACAATCTTTGGTGGCTTTCCTTGCAACTGTAGGTCACAAAACAACCCCAAAAATAGCTGGACCTGTGCACAAGAGAAGTAGTAACCCCAGTTTCCTATAAAATACCAATTGTTTTCTACATTAATGGCCCCTATGCATAAAATGGAAGCCCTAAAGAGGGCCGATTCACCTTGGTGTATTTGTTTGTTGTTAGAGGAAGGCCTTCTCTAATTATTTGAGGAACATTCACCCTTGGAGACACATGCATAAGGGTAGTGTTCAACCCTACTAAAGGAGAAAGTCATCATTTGAAGCATGCTTACACTCTTTTATACACCATTTCATGAGAGACATTACATGCTTGGAGGTTAATCATTGAGTTGGTCCACTTGGAAGGTTGTTCACATGGTCCATGGTCTATTTTGTGAAGAAATTTTTTCTATTTGGAGGCTTATTTATAGGTTGACGATTTTTCACTTGGGTGGCATCTAGGGCCTACAAAGCAAGTTTTGTTTTACTCCAAATAGTGTTATGATCTATAGGAATCCTAAAAAGATAGTTGACTCGACAATGAAGTAGGTTTAGAGTCTCAATGTTTATATTTCTAGGTTAATTTTTTTTTTGAATTTAAGTGTCATGTGTCTGACCTGTGCAGTCCCACATTGAGTTAGTTGAGTTAGTATAGATTGGGCCGAGTTGACCATTTTGTTACCAATCCAGTCGAGTCATACCCTGACTTGCTTGGTTTGGTACCAAACTTGTCACTCGAATAATTTCAAAGGTTGAGTTAGCTCGGTTGGGGGTGAACTCGATTGACTCGGTCAAGTTTGAGTCTGAGTCACAAGGCTCATTGTAATATTTTTATCGATCAAGGATTATTCTATATATTTTATATATGTGTGTAGAAGTCTTCTTACAATCAGTAATAAACAGGGGATGTTTACTACATTTTGATAGTTTGTAGCTGAAAAATGTTGGTAATTCATATTGTGAGTTTGAGGAAAAATATAGAGTTATTTCTTTCCACTTTTGATTCCTTTGAAGTAACTTTCACTACAAACTAAATATCTTACATGAATAGAATGGAAAAATCATAAGAAAATTACATACATTTTATTTTCATTCCCTTGTATTACTTCATTACATTCATTTTTAACAAAAATATATGTCGCAAAAAACTATAGAGGGTGAGCTCTCAAAATTGCAGCAGGAGAGAGTAAATATTAGAGTGGAGATCAACCGATTGAAACTAGCACTTGAAAATGTAGCTCTTGATGTGTTTTCAAACTGGCATTTTAAATGTTTTGAACATTGGCATGGAATGGTTTTATACCACATACTTTTTTCCCTGTGCAGTTGAAAGGACTTATTTCCAATAGAAACAGGAACATAGCAAAAATTGAGAACATAATCAACGTGATAGTGGACAAAATATACACAGATTAATGAGAATAAATTAATTGAGCTAAAAATAATAAATTGTACCCTCCTATTTCAGTTCGATGTGTTGTCTTTATATTTCGTCGAAGTGTGTAGTACATAAAACATGAGGTAAATTCTTCCCATTCTTACTACCTCTCTACCTTGATTTGTTCATAAGGATCCTCAATTACTTTGTATTGTAAATTCATCTGCGATGATTTATTTGTGGTTGCAACTTAGACTTTATTTGCTGATTTTGTTTCTTGTGACCATGGCATGCATAGATTTTGCTACATGTTTTTCTTGATATGCCTGGTCTGCTATTTTTTACTACATATACTCTATTGGTCCTATTTTGTGCAGAAATATACTATCAAGTTTCTTCTAAACTCGTTACTCATGTTCTGCTTTATTCATGTTGTTCCAAAGCATTATGTTTATTTGTTCTTTCACATGTATTTTGAAATGAATTTTTTTGGTTATAATTTAACCATGGAGAATGTATACTTTATACAGGCACGTTCCATATTAGTAGATGGTTATAGACCTGCCTTTATGAAAATCAATGGTCTCATCTATCTCATTCAGGTAAAAATCAGTCATCAGAACTGACATCTACACTATTATAACAATATGTTGTACCAGATTATATTGAAATTCAATATCCAATAATAGTTGAAGCAAACAAGAATAAAAGAAGTATCAGTTGTTGTAATCATAAAAATATAGATAAAAGAACGTTGTTTCCAAAACAAGACTAATTTCAAACAACCAGAAGGTTTCATAGACCAATAGGTTGAAATGATGTTTAAAATTATAATTATATTTATTGTGATGTTTGAACCTATACTTATTGATAAGTAATTTACTCAGGTTTTGACATAGCAGAAGATTGTTTTCACAAACCATAAACAATATAATATGGGAAATAAAATCCACGTGTGATTTTGATCACTCTTGAAGAGGGGGTGAAACTATTCTTGATAATGCCCTAATATATGTTGTTACTGTTGGAGGTTAAAGGAAATAGTAAAATAATGGTGGAGCATGTGATGGACAGTTGTGAGCATGTTTTAGGATATTCATGGAATCCTCGAACCTTATAGCCCCACCAACATCAGTTATGGGAATTGTTTTTAATATTTCCACCGTTTAATTAGAGGTAAGAGATATAATTCCTAAATAGGGGTTGGTTTTAAGGAACTATATGCTAAAGTATGAAAAATTGTCAAAATATAAGAAATGCAAGAGCTGGAAGATTAAACATCGAAAAGGATGCAACTACAATGCAATGCAGTAGCCGTGACACTCACCTCACATAGAGAGTGAGAGGGCGATTCAGGGAAAGAGAAGTTCATATTTTAAACTATATTATGAACATCGTCTATTAAGTGTTTCCATACCGGTATAAATCCATGCCAAACAAATATTTCTTCTACATAGAGAACTTTTTTGTTATAATTCCAAATCAAAATTATCTAAGCAAAAATAGATTATTAAGAAAACAAGTACCTATTCTTCAGAAATCTTGCACAAAAGCCAATATATATGACAAACAATAACTATTAGTAAAGAAAATTTAAAAACAACATATTAAACCCAAGAAAATAATAGAAGCAACATAGCTAACCAATCTCTCACAGGAGCCAACATAAACAACTACTACTACTATCCCTCAAACCTTAACAAGTATATACAAAATCTCAATAGATGAATGTGGACAAGTGAGTATAGCACTAAAAACTCTAAAAAAATACCAACAGAGATTATATTCCTTGTTGAATAAATGTTAACTATTACAAAGGACCCTCCTCATATATAAAGAGATTTGAGAGGTTAGGGTTAGGTGCAATCCCTTCGGTCAAAAGAGACTTGAGTATTTACAAGATACTCATCACTTTTGGAGAAGTGGCCATTTTTATAAGTCAAATCACTTTTAACTTCCTTCAAAAATATATTTTTTCCCTATATGAAAATTTTAATATGGTTTTTCTCAAAAATTTATAATTCTAGAGAAAGAAATGGATTTGACAAAAGCCTTTGAAGATACAATTTGGAGTTCCATGTCATCATTTTATTTGGGATTTGTTCCCTCCATGGCACTTGTGATGGCTAATCATCGGTTGGATGGTACAAACTATGGAGCTGAAAGGCCACAAAAATGCTATCAATGGATTCCAAGGCAGTTCAAGTCATGGCACTTGCATAGGGACATTCATCTATGCCTCAGACGGAAAGTTGTTCTGTCTAATATACCTTTCACAAATGATCTAAAACTGAAATTTCCTAAGTTCATTATAAATAAATTACAAGTATAATTAACGCATTGCATTTTGTTTGGTGAAAATCTAGCTAAAATTGAGTGAGATTTGGCCTCCAGAAGGTAAATAATAAAGGTTTTTCTAAGGGAGATGAAATCAAAATCTAACATCATTATTTAAAATTTATGGTTGAAAACCTAAATAAACTATATAGTACTAATATTCACTTCTCCAGATCAACTGGGTCTCTTTCAAAGTAAGAAAAAAATCAACCTAGAAGGGGCCTAATTAACACACTTTTCTAGCTGGATTATGGACCCAAAAAAAAGGTTACTGGGACTTCTGGAAATTTCTTGGTTGAATCTTTGAGTCAAACCCTACATATTTTTTTCAGCCTCAAAATCCAAATGAAGGAGATAATTTAATTTTGGTTTAGGCATTTTGTCAAACACTTAGTGGACAATTACTTTGTTGAGGACTTTTGTCAAACAATTAGTAGATAGCCACCTACAACTCTTCCTTCTCTAAGTTCCTTTCAACATTTCAAAAGCTACCAGAAATGAAATCAGACCCATACACATGGAAAGAAAAACACCCCAAGGGAATCTACGTTTTCATAAAAATACCCAAATCATGGGATTTGGTCTCACAAAAAATGTTTCTGGAATTAGAATGGGGGTACCAATCCCATATGGTATGGATACCTTCCTCCACGACATCTCTGCTAGGTATTTTATAAATATAATTGAAATTCCTAATTGTTTATTCAATAATGGTTGGAGAGGCCATGTACCCTTATTGGTGATTCAATGTAAAAAAAAAGGAATCGTAAGTCGATTCAATCTCAGAAGAGAAAAAAATAATGTTTCCACCAAAGTCTAAATGAAAGGAAACTAGAAATGCAGTTTGGAAATGAGGGCGGGTTTCTTACTAGGCATGTTGTTGTAACGCTAGTTCCTCATTCTGGAAACCCCAAGTGAGTGTATCAGCTAATTTATTTTCCAAGTAAACTCCTGTACAATATGAAAATAATGAGTAATTTAGTGAATTGTCGAGTTCTTCGAAAGTCACTCAACACAGTCTACTCAGTTCCTTGAAAGTCACATCTCAGTGAGGGGTCACAAGTTTGTTTACCATAGACACAAAAGAACAATAAAATGAAAAAGAACAAGACATTGATTTGGTGAGAAAATAGAAATGATTACAACAAAATACCTGATCAAATACATCTCGCTTAGCCATCTTATCCCAAAAGCGGAGGCAAGAAAGAGCTACTAAAGCCATGAGAGCTGCTGCTATTATATCATGTATAATTTGGATCTGTGGGAATTTAATAGGAATAGTGAACCCATCATTAAACCATTCCAAATCCATCAAACTCTTGGTTTTTGCATAGTAGGTCCCATGTCCGCCATTCTGAGAGCATCCCACTTGAAAGCTATCCATAACAGCTCTGAAAGGACTGCCCTGATAAGTAAAAACCCACTAAAATATCTTGTAGATCCACTACTAAAATGGTTTATTATAGAGGGACTTGAATGGTTTTTTCAAACCAATTCAGATGAGGGAGTTCATTGGGGGATTTCATGCACTAGATGCAAAATACATGCTAAATAAATATTTCTATGTTTCTTCTGCATAGAGAACTTGTTTTTATAATTCCAAATCATAATTATTTGAGAAAAACTGGAGCATGCTCAATCATTCCAGGTTACTCACCAATTTGGGGGAATTCTGTCAACCTCTACATGACCTACAAGCCCTCCTCTTCCTCTGCAAACCCTAACCACTACAAACCCTCCTCTGCGTAAAAACACTTGACCTCCAGAAGCACCTTGGGTGACCTCCTCTGCGTGACCTCCGGAAAACCTCCTTTGTGTGACCTTTGAATGTGGAGGTATATTCTGTCACCTCCGCTTTGAAATTATTGATTGGGTTGTTTGTTTTGCGGGGAAATATTGTGTCCGAACGGTTGTGGTTTTATATTTTGTTTTTATTTTATTTTGTTTTGTGTTATTATATTATATTTTTGTTTTGTTATTTATTTATATTTTATTTATTTTATTTTTTATTTTTTATATATTTTTGTTTTGTTTTATTATTTTATATTTTATTATTTATATATTTTTGTTTTGTTTGTTTTTTTTTTATAAATATTTTAAGCGTATTTTATATTTTATATTTTATACTTTACTAGCCATCGAGATGTGACTTGACCCTTTAGTCCCCAATAAATCTAAAGTGTGACAATGTTTCAACAACTACGGCTATAAAAAAAAAAAGAACTACTAGTCTACTACTATGCCTAAAACGAGCTCAAAACTTTGTGCCTACTACCTATGTGAACCTCGCTACCAATGTCCACTCTTTTTTCATCAAAATGAAATTCAAAAGGCCGGTTTGATGAGTCCTCCTCTACAAGACTTCAATTATTTCATGAATATCATTGACTCACAACAACTATAAACAACACTCAATGTCATGCAAACGCAAATAATGGCATGTAGCTAGCTGGATCACAAATTGTGCAGAGGTCGACTTTTGCATTTCTATAGAGAGGTTTTTTTTCATTGCATGGATAGGATTATGTTTTTATTATGTTTACTGATGATACATGCTTATATCCAATTCCAGATGAGGTCCATAAGCAAGCTAATAATTTTATGAGCTTCAGTAACACCACAACATTGAAATCAAAACTAAAGTATGTTTTTTATGATCAATGAAGGATCAATAATAGATAATATAATACTTGAATGTAAATTGGTTAGATTCACTTAGGCATTAGGTTTTCAAAATTTCAATAAGGGATGAAATAACAACACTTCCTAATTCTATTATTATTGACTAAAAAAGAGTCAATAGGATTGAACACGTTGAGTACATCCACTCACACACAAATAAAAATAGTTACTACAATATTTATGTAGAAACCCCCTTCAGATAAAAGGTAAAGATACACAACACTAAAGGAAATTATTAATTTTTAAAAATGAAATTACATTTGGCATATCTTTTGTATCAATTTTCTACAAATGATCTTTCATGATATTTAAATATCATATACTAATCAGGTGATAAGGAATGTAAAGTGTTGTATAATAGAGTATATTTGGAGTCATCGAATCACTCATGTATAACACATGATTGTGATAAGTAAATTATTGAAGTACAAGACCACATTAAGGAAACACCTAAAACCATACTAAATTTATAATTGCATTACATCAGGTTGACCTTAAAGTAGTCATGCCTAATGTTGAAATTCCCTAACCCCACACTATTAAGAACAACTTGCGATAGGATTAAAGGATTTACACATGATAAAATTAGAATTCTGAAGGAGACATTAAAGCTCATCACCCCTCAATTACAACTTTCTTAACTTCTAGCATAGACCAAATATCTAAGAACTTGGATTTATTTTAGTGAATTTGTGAAAATGTCGATAAATTGTTCATATTTAGGATTTGAGTGACTTCGATTAGTTTAAATGCATAGAGAATATTGTTATTTCCCTATGAAGTGCTAGGTTGGTCATATGAAGTGTTAACTTTAAGATAATCAATTCCATAGTACAAAGTACAAAGGGAAAGGATAATATAGCCTAATTATTTCGTGTGACGATGATGATGATGGTGATGTTGATGCTGATGATGATATCCATATTCTTCATTAGCATCATCATCATCATCACCATCATCATCATTGTCAGCATCATCATCATATTCATCACCATCATCATCATATGCATCTGCATCATCATCATCATCTTCATCATCATCATCATCCTGATCATCTTCATCATCATCGTATTGATGGACGTCATCATCGTCCCCATCATCATGATCATCATAATCATCATCATAATTTTAATCATGATCATCAAAATCACCATCATAATCATCATTATCATCATCATTGTCATCATCATCCTCCTGATCATCATCATTGTCATCATCATCATCATCACCACCACCACCATCATCATCATCGGCATCGACATCACCATCATCATCATCGTCGTCGTCTCCATCATCATCATTGTCATTTTCATCTCCATCATCATCATCATCATCACCATCCTCATCATGACCATCATCCTCATCATCATCATTAGCATCATCATCATCATCATCATCATCGGCATTGACATCACCATCATCATCATCATATGAGACGGTGATGATGATGACGATGGCGACGATGATGAGGATGATGACGACGACGATGAGGATGATGATGATAGATGATGCTAATGATGATGTTGATGATGATACTGATGATAATAATGATGATGATGATGATGATGATGATGATGTTGTTGTTGATGATGATGATGATGATGATGACGATGATGATGAGGATGATGAGGATGATAGCGATGAGGATGATGATGATGGAGATGAGGACGATGATGATGATGATGCTAATGATGATGATGATGGTGATGATGATGACGATGATGATGACGATGATGACAATGATGATGACAATGACGATGATGCTAATGATGATGTTGATGATGATATTGATGATAATGATGATGATGACGATGACGATGACAATAATGACGAGGATGAATATGATGTTGATAATAACAATGATGATGAGGATTAGGATGAGGATGATGGTGATGGTGATGAGGATGAGGATGATGGAAACAAGGATGATGATGATGGAAACGAGGATGATGATGATGCTAATGATGATTTCGATGATGATGATGATGATGATGATGATGATGATGATGATGATGATGATGGCGATGGTGATGATGATGATGATGATGATGGGATGATGATGACAATGATGCTAATGATGATGTTAATGATGATATTGATGATAATAATTATGATGATGATGATCATCATCATCATGACGATGATGGAAACAATAAATATGATGATTATAAAAACAGTGATGATGAGGATGATGATGATGGAGACGATACAAACAGAAAGTGGTGTAAACGAAAATAGACTATTGTATAACAAAGAAAAAGTTAAGCACCTGAATTTCCTTTTTCATGGTCATAAGAATATTAAGTTTATTATAGTGTGATCTAACACATTAGCGCATACTACGTCACATCATCAAGGAATCAACCTCACCACATGCATAGGCACATAGTTGGGCCACAAGGTTTGTTGATTTACAATTATTTTCAAGGTTTATTTTTATTGAAGATTAAGTGTTTTTGGCTATGATAATTATCTATGGGACTTCTATGTGTGAAAAATTTGAGAGTTATATCTGATAGATAGCTGTTGAATATCCTACAAATAGTCATCGAACATCCTACGCATAGCCATCGAATATCCTACACCTTAGTGTCAGAAATCCAATGACATAGCCATCGCAAAACCTACGTCATAATGTTGGAAATTCGACAGCGCTAAGGCTCAGTACTTTTCATCATTGTTTTCCTACACATCTGTACAATATGTCGGATGTCATCATATTCTATCATCGTATTTTGGGTTCAAATCCTATTGTGCCAATATAAGGAATATCCATGAGAGAGATGAATAAACATGGCTACTAGAATACAACGTAGATCCATGTGAAGAAGACTCAAACTTGGACATAGATACCAGTAATACAATGTATATCTATGTCAAATGGACACAAATTTGAGCACGGCTATGACCATAAAAAATGTGGATCCATGCTAGGACTTATACATAATACTCCATCGCAACCTAGGAAAGCAATGAGCACTTAACAGATTCCCAGGTTCTTCATCTCGTCTTCCACAAAGTATGATTCTATCCATGTGATTACAATATCTTGATGTCAAACATGGTAGAAACCACTTGACTACTGGTCAATGATGAGAACCATTAACAAGTGCAAGGGAGATCACCATTGATTTCAATGATTCCCAAGGTACCCTATTACAATCTATTGAGTGTGAATAGATGATTTGATGTCAAACACTCAGTCGAATATTTTGATCAAAGGTCAATGATGTTAAACTATGTCGAGAGTGAGAGAATTTGTCATTAATGCATACAAATATCAAGGTACTATCTTTTTTGTTTCTAAGAGTAATTCCTAGATGATGATATGATGTTGACAAGAATAGTCTCGTCGAAGGAGGGCCATGATGAATCCCACATTGACGACATGAAACTTGGAACAAAGTTATGGAATTTTGAGTATGTTGTAACCATAAGACTGACTCAAAAAGTATTGACACAAAGGCTATTTTGACTCGTAGAGGTAACCTTTCAATTTGACTTCCCTTTGAACATCAGGTATCACGACCGAAGACTTGGTAGCATTGACTAGACCAGGAAAATACCAAGTCATAATGCAAAGATAGACGTTGCATTCTTTGAAAGAATTAAAGGAGTGACATGACTCATGAAAGTGGATCGACTTGAAGGAAAGCTAAATACCCAATTGGCTGAATGAAATGAAGACAAGTGCCATGTTCAAATGTGACTACATACTACCATCTATTTGTAAAATGAAATAGTTCCCTTCCCTTAATTTCCCCACCATGATTGATGAATGCCTCATTTCATTTTTACGATTCCAAATAGGGTAACAAAAAATCATTGTAGCTTATCTTGAGATAAGTCTATTCTCATGTATTTCATGAACCTGAGATAGGAGGGGTTCATTCCCAAAAGAGGGTCTCTCAGTGTTTATTTTAATGAGTCCATTGAAAGTTAACTCCATATCGTTCATGTTTAGAGAGTCTAAACGAAAATGGAAGAAGACTCCAAAGCATCCTTTTTTCATACAATTTAGTCTCTAGGGCCCAAAAAAGTATAAAATAATACCCGAGAGAACTCTTCTAGTAATGAATGGCTGGAGCGCTCCTTTTTCATAACAAGTCAATATGAACCAAAAAATGGGTAAACTATTGTCGGAAAGACAACTCTTCAAGTAATTTTATGAGCATGAATAATACAAGTTCAAACGACAATCTTTTCACATTTAAGGAGTCCAAAAATAATTTAAAGAAGACTCCATTAGGTTTCTTTTCATGATGAATAGGTTTAACGAGCTTGAAAAGAAGCAAAAATGACTCAAAACTTTGATATTAAGTTTAAAGAGCACGATTGAAGTATCGAAATTAGAGCTTGATGACTTTTTCCATTTGATGGAAGTATGAAAAAGTTAGAAACGAACTTACCCATAACCAATACTATTCATTTTTATCCTTGCAAAAACTTTTAAAAAGACTACTAGCTTTCCAAAAATATTAAAATTGACTTTTATAACTATAGAAAAGGACATTTTTTAATGATGTAATTAAAAATATTAAAATAATGCCAAAAAAACCTAAAATATCTCAGATAAAAGTCAAAGGAAATAGTAAAAACATTTCATTTTACCATTTACCAAGTTTGGAGAGCTACTTGGAGAAATTGTGTGCAGATTTTAGGTGGAGATTCTGGAGCCATTACTTGTCTGATTTTCAATCCGTCCATCCTAGGTAGGAGCTAAAACCATTCTCATCATTAATATGGTTAAAAATTTTATTTTTAGGTGCATTTCAATGAGTTTTGGGGATTTTTACCCAAGGGTAAGATTCACAACCCAGGTAACACGCTTCTCCTTTGCGGGAAAAGTTGTTCCCGTGGAAATTCACATTTTTTACGCCTGCATAGGCGGTGGCACTAGTTTGTCTCAAGGAGATAGAATATGTGTCACAAAGCACACCCAAAAAATGGATTCCCTAGAAAAAATAATGATTTTGAATTTGTTCTAAAGGTTGTTTATGTGTCTAAATACTTCAGATTTGGTTTTTGGTAGGTTACTTAAGTCAAAATGGTGGTGTGGAAGGAAAGACATCATGAGGAAGATGATGTCAATGTCAGGGCAGATGCGGCCTCTATAGATGCATTATGGGGTTCTATCCTTTTCAAATTATTCCAAGCTACCAGTATGATTACTCATGTAATTACTGGAATACACATTGTGAATGTGGAACCCGGAACAACAATAATTTGAGGTGGGGGCCACATTCTAACAGTGGAGGTGGAAGATATTTATTTTCTTACCATATTATCTAGGCATTGAGCACTAATCTCATTGATACATGCTCAAGGGAGAGGCATCATGACATAAGAACTCATAGTTCGCCACTGTTTCGCTGGCACTAAGATGTCAGGAAAAAACATCCCTATCAAAGAAGTAATGGATTTCCAACTTTGGACAGTCCTCTTCACTATCCATAGGGTTGTAGGGAGCCAACAGGCTCATCAAGATTACTAGGCGCATGTTTTGTATGCCCTGGAGGCTATGCCACCCACTTTTTTCAACTGGGCCAAAGATTTGCTCAGTGTGTTCAAGGATCAACTCACTAAGTGTCGGCAAGGAGAGATAAAAAAATTTGGTATGGGACTATCTTGGCATGTTTATTTTTCAAGCAGGAACCTCTCCTAAGACAACAGGTGGTTTTTATCGACCTGAGAGCTTGAGACCCCAGCATGCTACAGTGGGTAGAGATCATGGCCCTTACTAGTGGTTGGGGAACCAAGGTCAAGTACAGGAACCCTTTTTTCCATTGGTTGGACAACCAAATCCTCATGATTGAGTATTATTCCTATGTTGGGACTGAATTCCAAGGAGATCCATATCTACCTTTACCAGCATATGCCCAATGGGGAAATATTAGTAAGAAACAATGCTCAAGATGTTGATTGTTTTTATGTTTTTATGATTTTTTTTTATACATGATGACAAGACCTAAATTTTTTATGCATATGTAGGAGATGCATGACCTAGGTGTTTATTCCCAATAGATAGGAACGCGGGGGATTTATTTGTACATAAAGTTGATGATGAGTTAACCGAGTTGGAGGACAACCTTAACTAGTTGACTTTGGACATTCCATATGATGCTATGGATGACCTCCCTAGGAGCTAACAGAGACACACAGCTGGAGTTTCAAGTGAATTTAGTCTCTTGCTATGGAGGGTAGCCAAGGCTATCATGTGTTATCATGATCATCACTAGATTTCCTACATGATGTATTCACTGAAAGCCAACTAGCTTCAGGATTTTTGTATATCTGAAAGCTAGAGTGCTTCAGGGTCTCGTGACCATGTTTTGTAAAACATTATGTATATATATATATATATATATATATACAGACTTATCTATGGTGTTTATATGTGTTTCAAATGGAAAATTATATTTACATGAGTTTTATGTTTCTTTTCCTGTTTATTTTATTTTACAATGAACCATGTTATATCTATAAAATTTATGTCTAAGCAATATACTAGTTTAAAATGTAGTTTTCTAATGACTCAGAAACCTTATTATAAGACCTAGGAATGTTCCTGTAAGTGATTGATTCAAATGAACTTTCTAACAAATGCACTCTTCAAAAAAGACAAAGAAGCGTAGGGTTACTTATGGTATAAACATGGTTTAAGTGACAAACCAATAGCTATGATACCATGAATACTACCAAGTCATGAATTTCCTGAGATGTAGCTTCGATCAACAAACCTATCACTATTTGATACTCGATGATGTTGTTGGTAGAGGGACCAATACAAACCACTCATGAACTGACTAAGTCATGTGCCAGGGAATCTGAAACACAAGCAACCAAAGCGAGGTTCAAGGTATGATGGAAAGCACCATCAACGAAGCCATAAAAAGGCACCTGATATGCATAACCAAATCATGGTATAAACAATACTGACAAGAAAACTCAAAACCATATTGAAAATCCAAAAACACACCAAACAATCAACAATATACATATATACAAGGTACCATACAGAAATGACTTCAAGAACAGTAACTTTTCAGGTACAACCCATTGCGAGGCTTCCCAAAAGGTATCACATTGTAGTATACGAACCCGTAGGACCATTTCTCTAAAAAATTATTGATGATAAAGGGACCATACGACATAGATTCAAACTTCCCCTTCCCTAGCTTATTATGTCTCTGATCGTAAGTTAGAACCATGTCACCTTTTTTAAAGACATGAGGTTGAACATACTTATCGTAGTGGGCCTTAAAACATTTTGTGTGTGCCTTTTTAGCCAAGGAAGCATCTCTTCTATTTTCATCAAGGTTTGTTAAGTACAAAAACCGTTCTTTATCGACAGAAGTGTTCAGGAGAAGTTCTACTACAAGTTTTAGAGATGGGATTTGACAGTCGATAGGAAGGACAACTTCTAGTCCATGAACCAACTAAAAGGGTCTGAAACCAGTTGTTGTTTTAACTGAAGTCTTATAATCCCACAGTGTAGAAAAAAGAATCATACGAGTAATATGGAGTTGAGTTTTCATGACAAAAACCAACTTAGCACTCAACTCATCCATCATCTAATTGCAAAAATGAGATATGTGGTCACTGACTATTGCTTGCGGAACTCCAAACCTAGCTATCACGTGATTAAATAGAAAGAGAGCGACAATACTGCTATCCTATTCATATGTAGGAATTTCCTCAGTCCATTTTGTAAACTAATCGATAGCTACGATGATTTAACCATGCCCCCCCCAGTTGAGGTAGGATTACAATGCATGAAATCAATACCCCATTTGGTGAACGAGAGAACACCAATGACGGGGTGTAAAGGAATAGGGTGGGTGCACTTTTTAGGATAAAAGAGTTGACATGGTGGGAATTTCTTAGCTGCCTCATGACAATATTTGAAGATTGAGGGCCAAAATACCCACCGTGAAGAATTTTCTGAGCTATCGCCATCCCAAAAAGATGACCTCCACATGATCCATAGTGGCAATAATTCAAAACTTGTTCAACCTCTTTGTGTGGAAGGAATCATTGAAGAATGGAGTTAGTACCATGTTGATACAACCTATCATTTAAAATGAGATAATAATTTGTGTGGTGATGGATGCGATGACGATCATCATGGGATATGCCGAGCTGAAATATCTGGGTATGGAAAGAAATGATTAAATATCCATACCATGGGTCGGTTGTGCTGATTAGGAATAAGAATTAAGTCAGAAATGAATCATTGGGCTCAGCTTCCATCAGAGCACAGGAAAGATCACACATCAACTCCACAAAAACCAAGGACTTATTTGATGTAGCCTTAGCGCCAAACTCAAGATCGAATTCCTGTAATATGATGATCCAATGGGAATAATTTCCCCCTAGTACGTGACAAGTTAGAATGTAATACATGGGGTTTGATCCATGAGAACAATCATGGTGTGAAGTAAGATGTAGTGACGGAATTTCTACACAACAATGACTGTAGACAAAGCTAGCTTCTCCACATGTGAGTAATGGGTTTTAGAGTCAATAAGGATCTTACTTAGGTAATAAATCATGTGTTCTTGGCCATTAAGATATTCCTGCACTAGAACTATACCAATGGTAGTAGTGAAGGAAACAACATACATCAAAAAGTCTTTTGAGTAATTTGGGGGTTGCAACACTGGTGAATGAGTCAAGGTGCGTTTCAAATTATCAAAATATCATTGGGATTGGTCATCCCAAATGAACGGAGTGTCCTTTAGGAGACACATATAGCCATGCATTTTTTGTGAAG
The DNA here is from genome assembly GCA_001517045.1 of Pseudotsuga menziesii. Classification (NCBI taxonomy): domain Eukaryota; kingdom Viridiplantae; phylum Streptophyta; class Pinopsida; order Pinales; family Pinaceae; genus Pseudotsuga; species Pseudotsuga menziesii. Next base: position 210,648 of record LPNX011002100.1, on the reverse strand, counting down.
ATGCATACAAAACGACAAAGAAATTTTTCCTCCCCCTACAAAATTTGGATTTTAGTGATATTAGACATGGTGGGTTGGGCCAAAATAGCAGATATTTTAAAAGGATCTATCCAAATCACATATTTGGAAACCACAAAGCCAAGAACATGTCTAGTCTCAACACAAAAGACATATTTTTGTGGATTAAGCCCAATATTATAATGACTACACCTAAGGAAAATGTCTCTAAGGTGCCCTAGGTGGTCATCCCATTGCTGTGAATGAGCAGGGAGATCGTCCAGAAATGGCTCCATGATGTGCTTAATATCATGAAAAGAATAGGACATGGTGCGCTGGAATGTAGCTCTGACATTTTTTAAATCAAAGGGTAACTTCTGATATGTAAAGGTTCCCCATGGATAAATAAATGTCATTTTATGCTAATCGACGAGTAGAATTTCTATCTGATTGTAGCTGGAAAAGCCATCCATAAAAGCAAATATGACACTCCTAGCACAATTGTCAATGATTTGATTGATGTGTGGAGTAGGGAAATTTTCCTTGGGACAAGCCATATTTAAATCTCAGAAATCGATACAAACCCTAATATTTCCCTTCTTCTTAGCTATAGGGACAATATTAGACACCCATTCCGTTAGTGGTACGGGATATATAAACCATGCTTTTAGAAGTTTCTCTACTTCAAATTTAATAGCCGCAGCCTTCCTAGGATGGACTTGATGTAGTTTTTGTCGAACAGGCCTTACTATGGGATAATTTTTAATCTCGTGTACAATAGTGAATGAATCAATCCAGGAATTTATTCGTAAGTCCAGGAAAAAACATCACGAAAATAATTCAAAAGGGCTCTATAACTTTCATTTTTTTATGTTGAACAGTTCTTCCCTACATGAACATGCTCAATAGTTCCAGGCTTGATTGATATGTCGAGAGGGGTTGTTTGAGTAATGTTTCAAAGGTTCCCTTTGGAATCAGTATCTTGCAACAATACAGATGTTTGAGGATTGTTGACAATATTAGTAATAATAAGAGACACAAGATCAAAGTCTACTGAACTGGAATTAGGAAGGAAGGAGGATCTATGATGATGATCTTCCCATATGGTTTCATTCGCACTCATGATATTCATAATGGAATCATCCGATGGAAAATTCTGTGAGAGATAGTCTAGAGTGGGGAGAGAGGGCTCTAGCCAATAGGGAAGGTGGTGGGGATCCGAAGCCACCATATCAAGATCATCAGAATGGGTATTGGAAGCAGATTGAACATCATCATAAAGTGCTTCATAAGGGCCTAGAGAGGTTGACTCAACAACTTATTTGTATATAGGAATGTGTCCAATCGTGGAAATCATGTTCATAGTTTTTACTTCCATACTAGGATGGTTTGAGGGGAACACTCCCATGAGGGTTGAATACTTCAACATACCTACCCCAACCGACTGATAAGGTGGAGGGGATCAACCTAGCATAGGTATATTATTTGCAGTAGGGGTAGTAACATTTGGTGAAAAAAAATCGTGTTGATCGATGGTCACAATATTCCCTAAATGAGGGAATTGGAGAGTTCAAAAAACTGTCAAGGAGACAGCCATCATAGCATAGAACTAGTTTCTCCGCAATATCATATTGTAATCCAATGAGGCATCGACCACCTCCACCTGAATGGAAATATTCTTTCCCCCAAGATCAACTGAAAGGGCCGATAACAAACCATGAGGTTCCAAACCTCATCCATTGAAATCCTTCAAGGTTGTGGGTGACTTTGTAAGTTTAGGAGAACAGATGGCTCTTCAACACGCCATAGACATTAATGAGGTGGAAGCTCCTTCATCTAAAATGGTCCTATGGACCTTTATTCCAACTACTCTTGTTGCAATTTGAAATGTGAGCTGGTGGGGTAATCTAGTCTTGTAGTTCTCTACATTGAAATGAATCAAATGAGTGCTATCTGGGTATAATTCCCCCAATGTTGTAAACCATTTTTTGCATTGTGTGGGACAACCTTGGAGTACCTCCAGGATGGACATCACATAAGGTGCTTGAGCCAAATCTTCAACAACATTATAGAATTGTGCGGTTCGAGCATTTGGGTTAAAAACAGACTTCCTGAGGGTACTCTTGGGTGGGTGCAAAATCAAGTTGACATTAGGTTTCTCAATTGTGAGAGGACCATTAGATGACGACGGAGAAGCACTAGTGGAAGGAACTTTCTCAGAAGAAGGATTCCCATCCTTCTTTGTAGGTTTTTCATATGGCTGACTATGAGTAGTCAAGATAATAGTTTCTGAGGACATCATTCTAATTTCTTTTGTATCATTTGAGGTTCCTTGAGAAGACATATGATCTATCAATTGTTATTGAGATAGAAAGGGATCAATAAGCACTATCGGTGTGGGGTTACTTTTCAAAAATTTATTAATTTCTTCACGGTGAGGGCACTCCTTCATGAAGTGATCACCACCACACAATGGGAAGGGATACTTAGCCTTCCTCTTTCCTTTATTATTAGTCTCTGGGGCCATAGCCTTGGGAGTCTCCTATTGGTTTCAAAGATTATATTTTTTCCTTTTCCTTTTTTTTTTATTACTGGGTGTCCTCATGCTTTTAATAATGTTCACCTCGGTAGAAACCGTAGGAGCAGATGTTATACACCAGATTGGCACCTCTCCGTCTAAGTGATGACATTCCTCATATTGGCACACAAAAGGACATCTATGGATTGAGGTTTTCCCAGAACACTATAGCTTGGCTTATTATGAAATACATTCTGCCTCTATCTAGCTAATTACTTTGCCATTTTTGACATGTTAGGATGTATTTGCGACTATCCTTCTATACAACTCGCGAGTCTTTCACGGGTCTCCTTTGTAGCAATTCGCGAATCTATGTATTCGCGGGTTTCCCTTCTACATAGTCGTGAATCATTCGCAGGTTGCTCTATTACATACCCGCGAATGTGTCTCTTAGCATTTAAATATTAAAACACGCGTTAATTGCAAATTAGTTAAGTCATTTAACTTAATTTCTTTAACTGCTGTAACCTCTTCAACCTCCGAAACTACCTTATTTCACGCATATAAATAGAAGTAGGAAAGGCCATGAGAGGGGACTTTGAATTTATGCATTGTTATGCTGGAGGAATCGGGACTCTCTTTTCCCACACCTTTGCCCTGGAGGTCTTCCCCTTGTGATGCAGAGCTTGGAGGCTGAGTTCTTTGGAGAAGAGAAGCAGCAGAACCAGATCAAGGTTTCATTAGGTGCCAAACTTGAAGAGAAGGTATATTTGTACTTGTTTTCAAGATTAATAAAGATGTGATGTCCTTCTTCTTCCCAAATCATTGTTCAATGTGTGATTGAATCTCTGTTTATGATCATATGATGATGTTATACATATTATTAGTTTCATGTTTATTTGATTATCATTGTTTTATATGTGGTCATGATGGTTTGAGGAAGGTATAACTTGTTTTGCAGGTCTCTTGGAGTGAGAGGAGTAAGAAGAGGATTGAAGAGAAAGCTTGGACCAGCCTTCAGTTAGTCAGGTATGGACCTTTCTCATCTCTGACCTTGCTTATATATGCTTACTGAACATTGTGCATCTCTCTTTCAACCCCACTATGTTGATGGCCTCTTAAACCCTAGCCATAGGATACTTTCCTTTACAACAGAACTGGCGACTTTGTTGGGGATTGCCTTGTCTGTTTAGGGTTTTTCTCTTGATTTTTTTCATCTTTTTCCATTGTTTCAAGTCCTTTTTTCCACCTAGGAACACCTTTCCAGTCTGATTACACACTTCCCTTGCCTTCTTTGGGTAGTTTTTGACCTTTTTTGGGATTTTTCTACCTATTCGCGAGTTGTTGTTCTAGACAGTCACGAATACAGTCTTGTATTCGCGGGTTGCTTCACTGAACAGTAGTGAGTCATTCACGACCTGTCCTTATAGATAGTCATGAATACTCCTGGAAGTGGGGATTTTTAAAATTAAAGTTTGCTTAGTCTTTGCTTTGGGTAATCCTTGTTTTTGAGTGGATTTTATTTATAAATGTTGTTTGGCCTATCTGGGTGCCTCTGTTGATCACATTTTGTGCTTTTTTGGAAGCCCTTTGATCCTTTTTGCTTGGATTTTTTACTTTCTACATGCTGAAGTATTTTGGCTGGTTTGGGTTGTAGGTTAAAGTGTCTTTGTTCAGACCTATGTTCAGGATCTTGGGCTCTGTTTTTTCAGTCTGTCTTCTGACAGTGGATGACTCTCACTTGCCTTTGTAAGCCTGCATTGATTCTTGTCATTGCTTGCACCCAAGCTAGGGTTCCTAGCCTTCCTTAGTTGGTTGTATTTTGGTTCTGTTAGCCTATGTGTTTCAGTTCTTTGCTTTTATACATTTTATTTGATTCAAGTTCGCTCAAGTCTAGTGCATCTTAGGTGCATGCTAGAGTTTTAGCCTTTTATAGCATTTGGTTTGTTCTTTGCTCTTCCTCCATCTCCTTTGCTTGGTTTGATTTTTGGCCTATGTTTCTGATCAGCCTCTGTTAGTGATCTTTGGTTTGATTCCAGAAGCTTGTTGGTGTTGTTTTCTTTCTTGTTTTGTAGTTAACTTCACCTTGCCAAAATAGTTGACTTGTCTTTTATGCAAGAATTCCTTCCAAGTTGGGTTTATGCTGACTTTAGTTCAGTCTAGAGTTTGTTTGGTGGTTGTATAGCAGAGTTCCTTTTTCCTTGTTCTTGTTACCTGCATGCTTTTAGTTTGTAGATAGTTTTTCTTTTTCCTTTATAAAAGAAAATTAAAAAGAACGTATACTAGTTTTTACTGCTTGCCCCCTTACCTCCTTTTTTGGTTTGACCTTCTTGGACAAGGTATTGAGCAGCCTTCATTTGTGGGTTTAGGTTGATACTGGGGACTTCTTGACCTTTGTTTATGTCAGTGTTTTTGCTCAGTCTCTTCATTCCAAAGTTGTTGGCTTGTTTACCTTTGTAAGCCTTCTTTTCAAGAGAGGTTATATTCTAAATTTAGGGAAACCTAGGGTTTGTTTGTGGGGTGTAGAGTAGTTGTCTATTTGCTTTGCTTACAATACTTGCTTGCATTAGTTGATAGACTGTTTTTTATTTTGTATTTATAAAAGAAAAATACAAAAACATATGTTTGCTTTATGTGCATGTAGATTATTTTTTTAGTCTAGATTGCATCGCATATCATTGTTTTTGAAAAAATATAAAAAGATTTGATCTTTTTTGGCTTTCAAGTTTTCTATTTGAAAATATAAAGAGAATAGTTTTTGCTTTTGCATTTCATTTCTCTTTGCTTAGTCATTTTGTTTCAATTTTTTGAGTCAACACCACATAAGTTTCATGCCATTTACCCTCTGACTAAAAACAACCCTTAAAATAAACGATATAATTTAAAATTATTAGTAAGTTTTATTTTATAGGGTCATACACCAACTAGCTTAGGATAGACTTGTGGGATAGGGAGTTTAAACTCCCCACAAGTGTTAAATTTAGACGTAGTTGGCCTATCACTAGGTAAATCCTTTTCTACTTTGATTGTATCTGGGAAGCTTCTCTCAAATGAGAGTTAAGCACTAGGCCACGTGGAGGCTTGGACAAAGGAGATAACCCTATGAATCCTTGTCAAAACGTAACCCCGGACTTTTACGCATCTGGGGATTCTGTCCTAGACAGAGTTTCGAGCTCATCTACCCTGCCCATGCGTACAAGTTCGGCTGACGACTGTCCCCCCAGACTATCAATTTAGTTAAGGTAGCCTCTAGTCTCTTTGACATCTAGGGTTCATACACAGGTACACCGGAAGGTTATTTCTGGTTGACCTTGGACGGGCTTGGAAGGTAACCCTTGTGGAAAGTATAGGAGGGTGGTGGGTGATTCCTCCACTTGTGCCTAAGAACCACCTCAAGGACGCCATGTAATCATTCATTAGCGTTCTTCTGGAAAGTATATCTTATACATGTTTGTCTGTTTGGCTTTAGGAATTTTTAGTGAGTGTTGTGTGGTTTGTCTGTACTTACTGTGCCTTTAGGTTTATGCTTTGTAATTTTGGTTGCTTATAAACCTCAGAATTTGCCTCTAGTTTTGAAACTATGGCTAGCACCCCTTTGAACACCAACCAAGAGATCCCCATGCCGGGAACTCCTTGTATTATTCCTCTCATAGAGAATGTTGGTGTTCCCTTGATGGCCACCTTGAATCTTCCTGGATTCACCCTAGGGCTACCGGTGTGGTTTTTTTCCACTCCAACTGTCCTGAATGCTCCTGATGCTTCTCAAGTAAGCTCTTTATATCAAGATCATCAAAACATTGTTTCCCCTTCACCTGTAGTTAATTCTCCTCCTCCTTCTACCTCATGCGATGAAAGTACTGATACTAGTAACTGGCAGTCTAAAAGGAGTAAAAGAAGGAGGAATAGGAAGAAAGCACATAAGCAAGGGGGCACCCGTTCAACCTCTGCAAGTCAAGTTGAACCTCACCACCCAGCCTTTGTTTTTCATGCTGGGGGCACCCATCCAACCTCTGCAAATCATGTTGGATATATCCATCTAGCCTCTGTTGTTCACGCTAGTGGGATCCTTCCAACATTTCCAGGTCATGTCAGATCCTCTCACTCAAACTCTGTTGTTCAAGCTGAGTGCATCCATTCAACCTCTGGTGTTCAACTTGAACCTCCATATTCAACCTCTGCAAGTCAAGTTGATCTTCACCATCTAGCATCTGTTGATCATGATGGTAGGATCCTTCCAACCTTTTCAGTTCATGTTGGATCCAGTCTCTCAGCCTCTGTTGTTTATGCTGAAGACACTCGTTCAACCTCTGGTTTTCAAGTTGAACCTCCTCATCCAACCTCTGTTGTTCAAGTTGGATCCATCCACCCAGCCTCTGTTGTTCATGCTGGGGGCACACACTCAAATGCTGCAAAGCATGTTGATCCTAACCATTCAGCCTTTGTTGTTCATGTTGATGGTGCCTGTCCAACCTATGCAAGTCATGTTGGACCCAATCTCTCGGCCTCTGCAAGTTACGTTGGGGGCAGTCTTTCAGCCTCTATAGTTCACGCTGAAAAAAATCTGTCAACCACTGTGAGTCATGTTGACACTGTTGAAAAGACTATCCGTTCAAAACATAATCCCAAGTTTCATTGTAAGCTTTGTGAGGGAGACCACCTTACTTATAAATGCCCTTCTATTGCTGAGGTGTGAAGAGTTTGGGCTCATGGTCCTCCCGTTTTTTAACATTCTGAAGTCTCTCAACAACCAGCCTCTCTTAGTGAGGTTGGATCCAGTCACTCAGCCTCTATAGTTCACGCTGGGGGCAAACTCTCATCCTCTGCTTGTCATGTTGAGAGTAAACATTCATCCACTACTAGTCATGCTAACACCGTTGATAAAACTGGTCGTTCGAAGCATAGACTTAAGTTCCCTTGTGTGTTATGCAAGGGAGATCATCTTACTCATCTATGCCCTGCTATCCTAGAGGTACGAAGGGTGTGGTCCGAGACTCATGGATTTTAGTCTTCTGAACACCCTATAGTTTCTCAACAACCTATTCAACCTTTGGTTGATCAAGTGGTCAAACAAATCTCAGATTTGGTCGATCCCACTCTTCTTCCGGAGAGTGTTCATTATGTGATTGAACCAATGTCATCTTTGGTCAATCCCACTCTCCCTTCAGAGAGTGACTTTCATGAAGTGGTTGAATCGATCCTAGTATCGATCAATCCCACTCTTCTTTCGGAGAGTGAAGTGTCTACTAGTCACATTTTCTTCACTGCCAATTCAGAACTTACTAAACAAGGGGGCACTGAACTTGCTTCGGATCAACCCCCACCAAGATCTCGGATTGCTTCCTTTGATTGGGATATCCTAGTTGAGCCGCGCCTTCCTTCCCATGCACCTTTCCAGATAAAGGTCAAATTTGAACCCTAATTATTGCTCGTTGTATTGTTGATGAAGGAGCCTCAGTTAGTATTTTGTCTGCTCGTGCTTGGCAAGGCATGGGATCTCCCAGCCTTGTGTCGAATACTAGTCAGTTACTGGCATTTGATAGAAGAACTTGTGTAGCCTTGGGAATTCTTGCTCAAACTCCTGTTACTTTGGGTGGGAAGACCGTCTTAGTTGACTTCATGGTGATAGAAGACCCCTTGGATTTTAATATGCTCCTTGGACGTCATTATGTCTATGCCATGCAAGCTGTGGTGTCAACATTCTTTCGTGTGATGTACTTTAATCATGGTGAAGAAGTTGTCACTATCGATCACTTGGATTTTCTTGATCCATCTCCTGACTCGACTAGAGACCAGGTCTTTCCTTTATTGATTCCCAGTGTTTCTATAGACACCACCCCACCACTGGTGAACTATGTGGCCTCTTGTCTTTTGTGTTCAATTGCTACTGAAAATCAGCCTCTGTTTTCATGCTTACCTTCTCGGGACTTGGTCCTAGCAGTTGAACTGGTGAGTCATCCTATACATACTGTAGAGTCTTCTCTCTACTCTTTCGATCCATTTGAAATTTTAGACATCTGTCCTATCTCAGATGATCTCCTTCCTTTGGATGAAGTCTTCCTAGAGTATTTGATACAGTCTGACCTTCTTTTGGATGTTGTTTTAGGTGTGATTAAGTCTAACCCTGATTTTCCTAGTAAGCCTGATCTTTCTTCTTATGTTGGTCTTGTTGAGTCTTTTGACTCTTTTTTTGAAAAGCAAGTCAGTGATCCTGATGAGTTTGATTTTTCTTATGAATTTTTCAACTCCTGTGATACTGAGTTTGTTCCTGCAGACTCTATCTCCCTTGTTGATTTTTCCTCTCCTTCTGAGGTTGATCTTTCTGATTATAAACCCTCGAGCCTTGGTTCTATAGAATCTTCTTCGGTTGATTCTACCTTGAATTTACCTTTTATAGAAGATAGCAAAGTCACATGTGTTTCTGCCAAAGTGACCCGCATCAGATCTTTTCTTCTGAATATGATCGTGATGTTGTTGTTTCTTGGAGACAGGATTTGTAGTTGGATTCACAATTGTTTACTAGCCTCACCTTGTTGTTCAAGATGTAATTGCATTTGCATGTGCCCTGCTCGTGCTTTTGAGCCTGATGCCGACTTCCACGCTTTTAGCTCGTTGTATAAGCCCTCATCTTTGTTCTCATCATCGCTAAGCCTTGTATCATTTTGCCTTTGCAACTTGACACCCTTTACCTTGAGGAGACATTCCCCGAGTGTCCTTATCTTGATCACTTTCCTTGCATTATGCATAGGTCTGTTCCTTGCGCTTGGAACTAGTTTTTCCTGCCTATGACACTCGTCTCCTCGCATTTTGAGCATTCTTTCTTCTTTCGTTTGAGCTCGTTAAAAACAGTAAGGAGGCCGCGAGTTGACTTTTCCAGACTCGTTAAAACTAAATGGGAAAGATTATGAGTTTCTTTAGGCCCAAGTCTGACTCCTCAAAATAGACTTGACTGCCGAGTAAACTTGTCCATGCAGGCTCGTTAAGAATATGTGAATGGGCATCCACATTGGTGGTAGGTTATCTCTTTCTCTGACCATGTGGAATAATACGAGAAAGGATCCCTCTCTTTTCTTTCGAATTGAGAAGATTATTCTCAGGCATAGGTTTATCTCTTTTCCGGACCCGAGGGACTAAATTTACGAAAAAGGAACCCCCGGTATGAGCTTAGTTTTCTCTTTTTTGTGCTCTGGACCAAAACATGAAAAAGATTTCGAGTGTACTTTATGTCTTTGTCATGCTCGTTAAAACCCTCAAGAACAAAGAATCAAGTTTATTGTTGTAAGCTCCATTTCTCATAATCAAATGGATCTTTCAGAGTGATATTGCCTTCCTTCACACTCGTAAAACTCAGGATTTATCTGCTGCTTTTGAAGGAGCGTTGGGTAGGTGGTAAATTAACCTTTTTCAGACCTTCCTGACTAAGTACGAAAAATTTGTGCCTTTTATTCTTCGGAAGTTAAGAGAGTTATTCTTTGGTTTGTTTTATACTTTTTCGGCCTCACGAGATTAAATTGTACGAAAAAGGACCCCCTTGGAGTCTTCTTTGGAGTTTTCAGACTCTCTAAACTATGAAAACACCGTCGAGCATGTGCTAGTTTGGCCTCGTAAAATCCCCAAATCAGTGCTTTATCAAGCATTCTTCTTTCTTTTCTTCGAGCTTGCCAAAAAATGAAGATGGTCCTGAGTTTTCTTTCTTGGACTCGTTAAACCTTTACAAGAAAGAAGGGAAGGGGAAGGTTTATTTTCATGTCTTTTTACATCATGGAAGCAAGTCTTGTTTCCTTGAACAAAGCACCAGTTTTGAGTCTATCAACAATTGGGTCCTAGTATTTTGACCTTATCCTAATTCAGAGTTTCTTACTCCTCCAGTTGGTCTTTTTTCCAATTATATGGGGAATCTGTCAATGTCTCCTACATTGCAGATTTGTTTCGTTGGTCCTTTTGTGTCAAAAGATGCCTAAGTCACTTTTGTGTCATGCTCACTGTTCAAGGATTAAACCTTTGTCGGCCATTCTGCAGTTGCCTTGACCTTTTGTGTCGGCCATTCCCTGGTATCCGTTCATTACATCATGTTTTCAGCAGTCCTTTTTGTGAAATTCAGTACCAATTCCAGATCCAATTAGTCTTTGAATTACCTCGTGTTGGATGATGAAGGATGCCTTAATTCCTTCCTTCCAACGGATCTCTTCCTATCGAATACAACACATCTTGCTCTGGGGACGAGATTTAGAGTTTTATGACAGTACCTTGGGAATTGTTGTTCTTAATGGCAATTTCCCTCGCTATTGGGTAGTGGGGATACCTTAATGTTTCCTACTCGATAGATTCTTCAAGTGTTCGACTTCGAGTCCTTGTAATCACACTTGTTAGAATGTACTAGGTACCTTGGGGACCATTTTCATTAATGGTGGTTTCCCTCGTGTTTGTTAACGGTTTTCATTATTGACCGGTAATCAAACGGTTTCCTCCATGTTTGACTTCAGCTCCTTTATTCGCATGGTTAGGATTTGTACCTTTTTTGGGTGGTTTGGATTGAAGACCTTGGGCCGACAGTAGCATTGTCATCTTTTTCTATTGCCCAAGTTGCACAAGACCTTGTTATACTTTATATGACATTTTGCTGAGACATAGATCACCTTGTATTTTTGTGGCTATGATCGATTGTTGAGCATGGATCCACCTTGTTCATTTGTGGCCATGGATCCTTTAGATTTGATATGGCACCTTTTTGTATATTGTGTGACCATGATAGTTTCATCAGTTATACATATGTTGGATCCGCTTATATCTTTATGGAAATGTTTTGTATATGGACGTGTATGTTCCAGAGATCAGTTTTTCTGACATTTATCTTGTACCTTCACTTGAGCCTTTCAATCTTGGATTCTCTACTCTCTCCATACTCAGTTTTCCTTTATAATGTATTTTGGCTATCATCTTCCCCTCTAACCTCACACATTAGGGGGCATCTGTTATACACCAGATTGGCACCTCTCCGTCCGAGTGCCGACATTCCTCATATTGGGACACAAAAGGACATCTATGGATTGAGGTTTTCCGAGAACACTATAACTTGGCTTATTATCAAATACATTCTACCTCTATCCAGCTAATTACTTTGCCATTTTTGACATGTTAGGATGTATTCGCGACTATCCTTCTATACAACTCGTGATTCATTCGCGGGTCTCCTTTGTAGCAAGTCATGAATCTATGTATTCGCGGGTTGCCCTTATACATAGTCGCGAATCAATCGCGGGTTGCTCTACTACATACCCGCGAATGTGTCTCTTAGCATTTAAATATTAAAACACACATTAATTGGAAATTAGTTAAGTCATTTAACTTAATTTATTTAACTACTGTAACCTCTTCAACCTCCGAAACTACCTTATTTCACCCATATAAATAGAAGTAGGAAAGGCCATGAGAGGGGACTTTGAATTTATGCATTGTTATGTTGGAGGAATCGGGACTCTCTTTGCCCACACCTTTGCCCTGGAGGTATTCCCCTTGTGTTGCAGAGCTTGGAGGCTGAGTTCTTTGGAGAAGAGAAGCAGCAGAACCAGATCAAGGTTTCGTGAGGTGCCAAACTTGAAGAGAAGGTATATTTGTACTTGTTTTCAATATTAATAAAGATGTGATGTCCTTCTTCTTCCCAAATCATTGTTCAATGTGTGATTGAATATCTGTTTATGATCACATGATGATGTTATACATATTATTAGTTTCATTTTTATTTGATTATCATTGTTTTATATGTGGTCACGATGGTTTGAGGAAGGTATAACTTGTTTTGCAGGTCTCTTGGAGCGAGAGGAGTAAGAAGAGGATTGAAGAGAAAGCTTGGACCAGCCTTCAATTAGTCAGGTATGGACCTTTCTCATCTCTGATCTTGCTTATATATGCTTGCTATACATTTTGCATCTCTCTTTCAACCACAGTACATTGATGGGCTCTTAAACCCTAGCCATAGGATACTTTCCTTTACAACAGCAGAAGGAGTAGTAGCAGGAGTATTCTATTGCTTGGAAGGATTAGTTGCTGATGAGGGTTGGATTTAAATTGATGACCCCATCAACAGGAGTTTCTACGGGTGGCTTAGTAGGGTCTGTTATGGGATGAGGAGCTTGAGCAATTAGGTCATAGAGAGTTTCAGATTAGCATGACTAATAGCCTTCTCTTTAGTAACAACACCACCCATAGCCCCATCACCGACGATGGGAGGCAACAAGGATTTCATGAACCAATCAGCAAATAATTATTCTGGGATAGGGTTGTCTCCTCCACTCATGAATATGGTTAGATATGTGCATGGAAGCATCCTAGCGAAGTGATGTCAAAATATCTGTACCAATTTTGTAACGGATGGGCGGCTGGAAATGTGTAAGAAAAAATGTTGCCAATGAGATAAAGTAAACAAACGAATGTTGTGGAAGCTCAATGTACCACTTTGCAGTTGTACTAATCAAATTTTGTTGGAAGAGCCTTAAATGGACTGAATCATCCATCTTCTTAAGATAACAAAAAAAGAGTACTAAGGAAGAGTGGTATAAAGTTATACTAATCTACTCTATAAACAACTACTAAATGACAAAGATATGGACAATGTGAGGATAAGGAACTATTCATTATAAGAAGGTCTATTTTACTCATATAAAAATTTTAAAACTGGTTACACAAAGAAGAATTTACAACAACTAATTATGTTTCCTAAAAACTATACATGCAATTAATAGATGGACACTAATTCCATTCTCCTTGATTATTTTGAGGGTAAGGGTTTACTGTAATTGGGATAGGAGTGGGAGAAGTGTCAAAATGGATTTAAAATGAGGTGAAGAAACTAAAGGGAATTATATCTAACTTAATCTCTACAAAAAATGTAGATTAAGAAATGTCCAATTACAAGCTATGGTAAACATGATGATATATAAACAAATAACTCTTACTTGCAAAAAGATAAAATAATACAACAAGAAAGCAGACATGTTTTATGAACAAGCATAAAACTTTTAAAGATGACCTAAATTCTATCCTATAGATTCCTTTAATAACTATATAATTGAGAATATAAATCATATTACTATGAGCAATGTATGAGACACTTAATCTATTAATGCATTTAAGATTAAACCTCACATATAAAGGAACAAATCAAATTTAATTACAAATCAATACAAGAGATCAAAACACATGACATAATTCTTAGGCATAAGATGAAAATAAAGGAGAAATAAGAATAAGGTTTAACAAGTAGTCTAAAAAATCTCATCTAAGGTTATTAAGAGAAAATGAAATCAATATCTAACCACTACTATCAAAACAGAATCACAAAACTAAAGAGACAAAGTCAAAATAGATTAAAAACGCACAGGGTTAAATGAAATATTGAATGGCAGACTAAAACGAAGGTTTGTATGAGAGGCAAAACAGGTTGTCTGAATGATAGTCTGTCCAAAGAAAATATAAAAACATAAAGAAAACAATGAATATAAATGATTTGTTTGAGAGCAGCTCACTCATTCATATGCTAATGAAATGTAAAAGAGAAAAAAGTAAATCTACTTAATGATTTAATTTCATAGAAACATAATCTAAACTAGTTCATAATTCAAAAATGAAATTACATCATTGAACAAACTGAAATACTCTTGAGCAAATTCATAATAAAAGCAAAAAGAAATAAATCTAAATTCACTGTGACTTAACCAAAGGAATCTAGTCTAAAAACCAAACAATGAACTGTAAATATTTTGAAAAATAATTTGGAAACTATCCTATGCACAACTGGTTGCTAAATTGTGAAGGAAAACTGCATAATCAACATGATATTAAATTGAAATCTATGCTACACGAAGTAATTAACATAACGATTACAGGAATGGAATTTCATAAACAACTTATAAATAAGACTATACTAGTTACAAAGAAGGGAAATAACGAAGAATACATAAAAAATGTAAAACTCTGGTTGTCGGGGGGCCCTCCCAACAAATAGAGTGATGCCTTGCTAATGGAACACAATCATGCACATCATAATAGAAGTTTAATTAAATCAAAAGGTAGCATTACATAGTTTTGTAGTCAACTGATAAGATGGCTGAAAATATCACTATCCTTACTAACTCCATTGATCCTATTAGCTATTAACCATTAACCACGATCTATCAACTATAAACATTCAACAATTAACAATTTCTTGCATGAGATCATATGTATATATATTGTTTTTATAGAAGGTGAGAAATTTGACCCTTTCAGTGGTCGACTTCTCTTAAGATAAAGCATTCATTATGATGAGTCGGTACATTGATTACCAACATATGACATTTCCTCCTTCTTCACAAATCTAGTTCTCCTCTGGCGTGCGATGTGGCATACGAACTCAATCTTAATTGGAGCTGGCGTGAATATGTCACATAGATTTTATGGCCATTACATGCCTTTAACGCTCAGGAATCAATTGATAGAAATGCGCGGTTGATTCAGTGGTTTGAACGGTGAGATGGATGATGTGCTGGATATGCTCTGCACACATCTAGGATAGATGCAATACTGCTCGTTGGTTCACTAAAGACCATGATTCTGCAACGACAGTTTTGTACATTAGAATATCACTACATATTATCGAATTCAAACAAGAAAATCATGAAATAATGAAAAATAAAACATAACTTGCATAAATTAAAATATGACCATACCTGCTATTGAATGGTGAACTATATGGTAGAAAAGACGCCAAAAGGTAACAAAAGATGTGTTCAATATGTAAAATATTTATCCAAAAATGGTGACAAAATGAGGACCAACATTCCCCCAAACTGAAGGAATTCCAGGTCCCATTGGTCAAAATAAAATATAGCATTAGTAAGGAGGCATCACTGCATTAGTAACTTCCTCTGACTTTGATGAAACACATTGTTTGAACTTTAATTTCCTATCCTATGCTTTCAAAAGGGCATGCCTTGCTTGTTGATCGCTCTATGACAAACTAATAGTCTTATGGAGGTCCTCCATATTTTTAATCTGTAACCATAAATCTTTGTTCTCCTTCCAAAGATATGAAATAAATTTAACATATCCTTCATTCTGCTTCGTTGGTTGATTCAACTCATAAGTTAACTAGTCTATTGTTGGCTGTGGTGTTGTAGATGGCTCTGCAAACTATTTGGAATCTCATGGAGGACTCATTTCCCGTGATGGTAGTTTCAAATACATAGTAGTAATTTGTTCTTTAGGGATAATATCCTGGGAAAATGCAGGAATGTTCATTTGATCAACATCCTTTAGTAATTCGGTAGAAATAATAGATAATGCTAACAGGGATGAATTTGGGTTGTTTTTCTCTAATTTGGCCACATTGTCAGAATGATTGATTTGCACATTAGACTTAACTATGGTCTAGGTACTAGGATGAAGCTATGGAAATTGAACCCAGTTGTTAGAACAATTACACTCACAAAAATTGCCAATTACACATGCAAATTACACACAAAGGAGACTGAATGCGAAGCAGAACACTAATCTATATTGTATAAGTGTACAATAGCCAAACCTATGAATTCATAGGATGCCACAATAAGTAATTACATGATATATTTTAATGCATTGGGATTCCATTCAAATTGGTCAAAATAAAGCTTACTAAATCTAAGCAAATCCCCCATAGGTGCATAAAGCAGCTTCCAAATCTGTCTAGGAGCTCAGGAATTGGAAAAATCAATTAGGAAAACTAATAGGTGATTGAAGGACAACTCATACATGCTTTTATTAGGATAAAAGAGTGGATGATGATGAGGATAAAAAACAAGTTAACTTCACCTAGTCAAACTTTCCCAATTGCCTTAAAACTCAACAAAAGTAGGCAATAAAGCAAAAAAAGTAGACATGCACTAGGAAGGCCAGGAATAAAGAAAAAATGATTCCAAGAGGTTTCCAAAGTGCTCCATGACTTAATTTTAGCAAGTTTTACCACTTTGTACATGTGGAGGATAACTTGCATAAGGTGGAATATGGAAACTAGGAAAATAAGACAAAAATGGATTAATTAATGTCTAAGGTAGCTAACTATGGGTTGATTATTATAACACCCTCCCTTAAGCTTGACTTATGAGTGAAATATCATAAAATTATAGGGTCTAGCAATAAGGCTTAGTCACCCTTTACATACTGCATGTCCATTTAACCAAGGAAAGAGGCAAAAACCCAGTGGGAAAAATACTCCCTTAAACATGGATAGTAAAACTAAATTTGAAAATCTTGTCATCAATCATGCTTCATAGCATGATTAGAAATCCCCAGTAGCGATTTGAGATTGTTGAATTTCTTCTCACAAAAACCTTTGGTGAAGATATATGCTACTTGTTCTGAATATTAACAGAAGAGTAGGTGAATGGTGCCATCATGCACAAGCTATCTGATGTAGTGCATATGGATCTCAATGTGTTTGGTTTTCTATCTCTAAACTGGATCATTACAGATTTGAATGGTACTCTGATTATCACAATAGATAGTAGTTGAGTATTCTTATTGGAAGCCACACTCACCAAGTAACCCTTGCAACCATAAACATTGAGTTGCTACATTTACAACTCCTCTGTACTCTACTTCTATAGATGAGAGTGCAATGGCACTCTGTTTCTTGCTTGACCAGCTGATTGGTCCTTCAGTAAGCATGAACACATATCCTGATGTTGAATTTTGATCTATGTTGTCACCTACCCAATCACTATCAGTAAACCCAATCAAATCAAGATCAGATTTAGCTTTGTAGAAGATCCCATGAGTCCTTGTTCCCTGAACAAAGTTAAGGATCCTTTTGGCTACTCTCCAATGGATCTCATGAGGCTGATCCATTTATCTTGAAGCCACACTCACTACATAATAAATATCAGGTTGAGTATGTGTAAGGTACAAAAAACACCCAATCAGTTGCCTATACAGTGTATTATTTACCATAGGAAAAGAACCTGCTTCTTCAAGCTTAACTCCCGAAAGGAAGGGAGTCTTGATTGGGTTGCAATATTTCATGTTGAACTTGTTCAGAAAATCCAAATCATACTTGGACTGATGTACTTTTATTCCATGTTTGTTTTGAGCAATATTGAGACCCAAAAATTTGCTCAATAACCCCAAATTAGTCATAGAAAATGCATGGTTCATTGCATCCTTCAAGGAGGAAATTTCATCCTTTGAGCTTCTTGTAATGAGAAGGTCATCTACATACAAGAAAATAAACATCAAAGAACCATGAATCAGCTTCAAATAAACACTAGGATCAGACTTGCATCGAACAAAACTCAATGATAGCAAAAATCCATCAATCTTGGCATACCAAGCCCTGGGGGCTTGCTTAAGCCCATACAATGATTTCTTTAGCCTGCACACAAGATATGGATTAGTAGCAAAGAATTGAGGCTGATGCATGTAAATTTATTTAGTAAGATATCCATTCAGGAAAGAACACTTCACATCCATGTTGTTGATGTAATTGTAACTTCGGAATGTATTCACTTGTATTTCTTATCTATTGTAACCCGATGTTCATTTCGGGATGCATTGCAATGTATTTGAGTCATTTCATACCCCGATGTTTATTCTAGGAAGTTTCTATAATGTTAAATTCATGTCAAGTCATTGTGGGTAACCCTCTTATTGGTCAAGGGTTAAAGTCTGCATAGTTGTGGGGCCCTTGGGTTATTAGACTATGCTAGTGAAGTCGACCCTAGGTGATTCATTGTAAGTTAGGGAAATAGTCCCCACCATTGTGTTACCCTCCTATTGGTTGGAGGAGACAAAGTCCCCACAAGTGGTGGGGAACTAGGGTTATTAGACACTCCTACAGATGTCGGCTCTAGTAAGTAATTGTTAAGTGAGGCCGACATGTTGGAGTGCACCTCAAGTGAACGGAAGAATATAAATAGAGAGTGAGAGCCTATATATTTATCACTTGCAACACTCACACTCACTCATTGGGTTGCATGAGTGAGAGAGGATAATCTCTCTCAGTGAGAGAGAGAGAGACTGTTGCTATGTGGAGATCATCTTATTGTTTTGGGGCTTTCACTGTTTTGGTGTTGATTCTATCTCAGAGGAAGTTGCGGGGTTTTCTCTTTTATATTTTCCCTGAGGAAAAATATTTGTGTCTCTTGTCTCTTATGATGTGCTTATGTTTTATTGATGTGCTTGTTATTCTCTCAGTTAAAAGATCCTAAGATCATAATGCTAGCTTATATGATGATAAACTAACACATGTGATGTACCTCCCACTGCTTCAAAGCTACAATGGCTAAGGCTAGTCTGATGGAGTCCATCTTTGTCACTGTTGCAAAGGTATCATTGTATTCTATGCCTTTACCTATGAGTAGCCCTTGGCCACTAATATTTCCTTATATTTCAAAGGTGAACCATCAACAACAAACTTGGTTTTGTAAACCCACTTACATTGAACTAGATTGGTTTTGTAAACCCACTTACATTGATGATGTGCTGCATCTTCATATGTATGTGGGTCTGATTCAACCATCATATAGCATTTCTATATAAACAAAGGGTATTTCATACACAGAGCACTCTCAAATTGACATCTAGTCCGCCTAGGATCACTAGGATTTCTAGCTACTTCTCCAACTGCATGAATGGTCTTTGCTTCCCATTTTGGTATTGTAGGATTGTTAGGATCTGCAATTAAATCATCATTAGAAGACATATCAGAATCATCAAACTCAATTATCTCTTCACTTACATTCAATGGTTCTGGTGGTGAAGAGGATTCTCCAACTTCCATTGGTGCTAAAGGATCTTCTTGGAACTGAACACTCCTTTCAATGAAGGCTTTGTTTGTGCTCAAATTGATAAGCTTGTACCATTTTGAATCTTTAGAGTACCCAAAAAATAGACACTCTTGGCTTTGGGGCTGTAAAGCCTTCCTCTTTTCTGTTGGAATTCTAGCCCAAGCCCTTGAGCCAAAAATCCTGAAATGGGTCACATCTGGCTTGTGCCCACTCCATGCTTCAAAAGGAGTCATACCATAAAAATATTTATGAGGTTCCCTATTCTATGTATAGGCTGCATATTTTATATCTTCCACCCAAAAATTTGGTGGCAAAGTCTTAGCCTCCATCATGCAGGTTGTCATCTCTTTCAATGATCTGTTCTTCCTCTCAGCAACACCATTTTGTTGTGGTGTGTAAGGGATAGAATGCTGCATATGGATACCTGCATCTGCACAATATTGAATGAACTCAAATTTTACATACTCACCACCATTGTCATATCTGAGGACCTTGAGTTTCCTCCCAGACTGGTTTTCAACCAAACCCTTAAAGACTTTGAAGAGGCCAAAAACTTCAGACTTGTGTTTTAGGAAGTAAACCCAGCAGAACCTGGAAAATTCATCTATGAATGTCAATGCATATTTGTCCTAACTCATTGACATATGAGGAAATGGGCCAGAAACATCACTGTGGATCAACTCAAGAGGTGCAGATGTTCTCTCATGACTAGCTTTCTCAAATTTATGCTCTGGGTGTTTTCCTAAGATGCAACCTTGACAAACTCCTTTGGAAAACTTAATCTTGGGTAACCCTATGAACATTTATTTTTCACTAATATAAAAAATATAATTATAGTTAATATGGACAAATATTTCATGCCAAAGCTTGCTTGCCTCATTAGCATGAATCAGAAGAGCAAAGGGGTTTGAGTAGGGTACGAAGTGTGAGAACATGTATACCTTCGAAGTGTTATTTGCAACTCCTTTTGCAATGACTTTACCACTTGAGATCTCTGTGATCTCAACTTCATCAGGGGAGAATATGACCTTCTTTGGATACCCTATGTGGGTCATCTGATACACTGATAATAGGTTAGAGGTAAGACCTGGAACATACAATACATTGCTAAACTTACCATGATCAAGATCAATCCTCCCTTTGCCCAAACTTTCAGTGAGAGAGTCATCTCTTAGTACTATTGGTGGACCTTTTTACATGTCAAGTGAGGTGAATTCCTCATTGGTTGAAACCATATGTCTTGAATCTCAAGAATCAATGAAGAAACTAGGTGATCTTGATGTGCCAACAACCAATGCATGAACTCTCTCTCTGTCTTCTGATTTTGATCCTCCTTCCCTCTTCTTTGAGCTATCAAGAAGGGATATTCCATTCTTCTCCAGGAGTTGGGTCAGCATGTCAATTTGCTTCTTCATGCAGGAGATTTTAGGATGATTTCCTTTACTGCAGTATGCACACTTTCTCATTTCTCCTTTGTTCTTCTTCTTCTGGGGGTTCTTATTGGAACCTTGGGGCTCCTCTAGAGACTTGTTCTTGTCTCTCTTTTGATCAGGTGGATTCTTAGCTTTCCTCTTGCCTTTTGAACCCACCCTTGAATCTCCAGCAACCATAGCTTGGTCTTTGGAAGGTTTGATGGTTCCCATCATCACCAATTTATCTTGTTCTTGTGTGAGATATTCCATGAAATCTGCAAGGCTAGGCATTTTCTACGCTCAAGCTGTCAACTTTGTGGCATGGAAGGTCAAGAAAAACACTAAATAATTAGGCCCATGATTTGAAAGTATGGCCAAAACCAATTGCTCCTCCTTCTTTTCAATTCCACACTATTTTAGCTAAAAAATAAGGGCTTTGAACTTGGAAAAGTAGAGTTGCAGGGATTCGAAGTTGTTGGGACTCAAGGAGATCAATTCATTTTTGATTTGATGTCCCCTCATCTCATCTATCTTACCAAAAATCTCAACAAGCTTCTCCCATACTTCATTTGGTGATGTTAATCCATCAAGATGGAAAAGGAGGTCTCTGGATATGCTCAGACACAGGAGACCATAGGCGTCATCCCTCCTGTTGTGCCATTTAATTTTCTCTATAGATGCATTGGGATCTGCTTCCATTTCCATAGTCACTCTGTAGATGGATTTCTCTCTCAACAGTATCTCCATCTCTGCTTTCCATTCAAAGAAATTAAATGGAGTCAAGATGATCTTCTGAGATTGATCCATAGCTCAGAAATTGTCCCTTCAGTCAGCTGAATGCTCCCAGTCAATGAAGTTGAACCTGTAATAAAAAATTGGAAGGAGAGAAATTGATCTAAAAAGGCTCTGATACCATGCAGAAATTGAACCGAAGTGTTAGAACAATTACACTCACAAAAATTTCCAATTACACATGCAAATTACACACAAAGGAAACTGAATATGGAGCAGAACACTAATCTGTATTGAATAAGTGTACAATATCCAACCCTGTGAAGTCATAGGCTACCACAAAAAATAATTACATGATATATTCTAATGCATTGGGATTCCATTCTAATTGGTCAAAAGCAGGCTTACTAAATCTAAGCAAATCCACTATAGGTGCATAAAGCAACTTCCAAATCTGTCTAGGAGCTCACGAATTGGCAAAATCAATTAGGAAAGATAATAGGTGATGGAAGGGAAACTCATACATTCTTTTATTAGGAGAAAAGAGTGGAGGATGATGAGGACACAAAACAAGTTAACTTCACCTAGTCAAACTTTCCCAATTGCCTTAAAACTCAGCTAAAGCAGGCAATAAAGTAGAAAAAGTAGACATGTGCTAGGAAGGCCAGGAATAAAGCAGAATTGATTCCAAGAGGTTTCCTAAGTGCTCCATGACTCTATTTTAGCAAGTTTGACCACTTTGGACATGTGGAGGACATCTTGGATAACGTGGAATATGGAAACTAGGAAAATAAGACAAAAATGGATTAATTAATGTCTAAGGTAGCTAACTATGGGTTGATTATTCTAACAGGAGCATATGCTGAACATTTTTCTTCTTTTGTTTCCTGGTGAGAGGTCATGAGAAAGGTACGAATTTGGTGGACATAGGACTAGCAGGGGTATTTTGTGCAGATGAGTTAGATTCTGAGATATCTTCGTTGAGGTGGATGATGTTGGGGTTTTCCTCTTCTATAGGTGAGGTTTGACTAGTCCCATGGTGAAGATGTCGAGATCGTTTGCATATATTGAGATGGGGATTAAGAACCTTGAATAAAAAAGTCTCCCAAGGTTGGTTTCAATCCTTGAGCTGGTACAGGATTAAAAGTTTGATCAAGTTGTGTTGGTATAAACTACTTTTGGGGTGAAGGGTATTTTTGCGAACTAGGTTCGACATTTTTTCTAGACTTCGAAGGAAAAATAAAGGAAAATTAAGACATCTATTACCGACGAAATGGGCCAATAAAAGGAGATGATAGGATTTGAAAACACTAAGCCTACCTTCACAGGTAACTAGATGAATAATGTCCGTCAGTGGATTGATGTATTCAAGATTTATCCAACTATGGTGATAGTGTTTTACGCCTATCACATTCTGAAATTCAGGCTTGCGGGCAAAGTTATGCAATTCCCATGGAACGAACCAGTGCTTATGCCATCACTCACCTTCTCGGGGAAGCTTAGTGGCGCATGTAATTGATTCCTCTATGACTTGGAAGGAAATATGTCCTACCCTAGCCATTCTCCCATCGAACCCCATTGAAAAACGCAATGATATTTCCTCATCGTATCGTTGTAGTAGATGGAGGAACGGGTTCCAACCGGCATGGAAAAATAGTTCCCAGCATTATTTGAACTCTGTCATTTGGAACAAATATTGGTAACTTTCAGGCTTAAATCGGTTCGGCATGGTTTAAGCAGAGGGGAGAATACAGGGTTTGCAGGGAAAGATGGCTAAAATGCTCTATAGTGATAATGGTCAGTGAAAACGATGGAATGGGAGAAGGTTCACATAGTGTTGGTTTAAAACATGCCACATTCAACCTACCAAATGATCATGAAAACAACTCGACATGCTTAGACAATCATGCCATTATGGAAATCTTCAAAACGTGTGTCGTCAAAAATGCATAATGGAATGATTTTCTAAAGTTTAGTTCGTTCATCAATGTCCAAAGTGAACTTTGGATAGGTTGAACATGTAACTTAATATGGATGTATAACCAAATTCATAACAATAGCCTTAGTTCCACAAGAAGGTCGACTTATCTGATAGCTCATGCGTGCGAGCGAAAAAAGAGGATAATGGTGATGGCAGAGTCATGATGACTAGGAAGTACCCTATGGTCATATCATATCCATATGAAAGTAAAATAAAATCATATTAGATCTAATTCATACTATCATGAATTAGAATTAGTCATAATATCCTGTGGATGTGACTCTAATGATATGACTCAACTTTTTACCCAACTGAAATTAAGCTAACACTTAACCATAGATACGAAAATATCATAATTTTTATTCAACTTGTCATTTGAATTTTTATTCATACCGACATTCGACCCTTCATATGATCCTTCATACAGATTTCCATAAAAATGAGCTTGCTGGATTAGACTACTGCTAATCGTGGCTTTTCCTAAGTTGTCGGGCCACAAAGAAGTCATATGAAATAATTCTCTAGCGTTCTTAACTTCTTCCTTATTCATCCAAGATTTTAAAACCAAATTCTCTATTTTCATTATCCTGCAAACACTTTGTCATTTGGTAATGAGTCTCTTTATAAGTAAAAATAAAGACAAACAGTCAGGATAATCCTCCCCCAAAACAATGATATGGCATCTCCCCAAGCCATACAAGGAAACTAAGTAACTTCCAAAATAAATTAAGAAAAGTTCAATCATGCTGTTGTAATTTTGTAAAAGATTGAAAGACTAACTAATAAATGAAAAGGATGTAGATATATACATTTATCCAAAAATAAAAGTGCTTGAATATGTAAGTATATAAATTTATCATTTATCATGTGATGAAGATATAAGTGAAAGTACCACAGGGAAAAATAGTCATCCCTGCACTGTTGTAAATATGTGTTGTCATCTCAAGAATTTTTCAGCTCACCTTTGGATTTGTAGGAGTTTATAGCTATGGGTCCCATTTCTAGGATAAGCTTATCCTAGATATTGATTGAATTTAGATTGTCGGATCTAAGGCCAACTTACATTTATTATTTAATGATATCAGAAACAATAGGTATAAACATATTTTTCTTTTAAACCATGTTCATAGTGGTGCATTCACCAGATCTCACTCGATATTGCCTTACTGCTAGCAGGCCTGTTCAGTACCTCGACGGGTTTATGTTGGTACCATGCAAGCATATCCCCACTGCCAGCGAGCCTGTTTAGTACCGCAACATATTTACTTTCATTTATCGAACTTCCTTATTTTTAAGTTGTTACTTAGCATTGACTCGCTACCAATAGGCATATTTGGTACCTCGGTGGGTTTTCGTTGTATAAATATTATGAGTATATGCAATTCGATTGGTACTAGATCATGCTAATCCCTTCTAAACACATGAGTTACAAAAACAAAATTCATAAAATGGCCTTAACTATAGATCATGTCAATAGAGAATAACTTAAAGGTGTTCCTAGTCCTCTTAGTCTATCTTCTTTATAAAAGATAATGTTCCCCACAAATAGAATTTCCACTTATCCTGGAGTGTTCTCAAAAATATGTAAGAGTTAAGTTTTGATAACAAGTGTAGATGAGCTAGTAACCTCTAGGTGTGAAAATTATGAAGAAAATGATAATGAAAGTGAGTCTTTTGAGCAATTCTTCAAGTAATCGGGAATGTACATGTATGAAGCATAACAAAATCATAAAATAAGTGGTGTGAAAATTATATACAAGAATTCTAAAACTTCAAAGTTAAGATATGTTTTTAGTGTTGTTAGATTACTTTATTTTTCAAGTAATATCCCATGAGTTGTTCAAAAAAATAGAAAGACCCATTTGTAACCAAATTTCAAAACCATTTGTTAGATGATTTATTTTATTCTTGAAAACATAGAAAAAGATTCCCCTACAAAGAAATGATTAGAAATGACTCTTATTTATTCAAAGAGATATACACATACTGACATATTTACAAATGATGATAACCCATAATATTTTTAAGGATCAAGAGGAGGAAGAGCCTTTGGAGAGGGGATTCCAATAATTACCTCTATCTTGGTAGGATCCATCTTGATCCCTTGGGGAAAAACATGATGCCCCATAAAAATATGACATGTACAGGTTTTGTTTAATGGACATTCCTATGGAGGATGTTTAGTTTTACATTTTGGACAGAAATCACTTTTTGTTGCTCATTCTTCTTCCTGGTTCTTCATGTAAGTTTGGTTTCTAAAGTGAGTGTACCTAGAAGGTTTCCTTTGAGGTGAGAATGGGGCAAACAAATGTTCTTTTATAGGATAAATATTTCTCTGATCACCCATTCTTTTATTGGTTCTTATAGGAATAGCAGATGCTACTATGGATGTTTCTATTTGTGGGATTACTATGTTTATTGAATTGCCAAAGAAAGCTTTCACTAGGGAAAGATTGAAAAAAATAGTGAAGTTTAGCTCCTCCACTTAATAAAAGTTGTATTATCTAATTTTGTGACTTATTGGAATATTTAAGGGTTCCCAATGGTTTCTTATTTTGAACTTTGTCAGGAATGAGGCCCTCAAGACCTCTTGCCGGGATCTCTTCTCTTTCTATGATTTCCCCCCGTAAGAATCTCTTTATGTTTCCAGCAAAACTACTTCCTATAAGTGCTTTGTTTTTCTTTTTTTTTCGATGCCTTTTCACTGAGTTGATGGTCAAGGTTTTATGTTTTCTATAAAAAATTAATAAAAATTTTAACAAAGTTTTACTATCCTCATGAATCTATCCTAAGAATCTCTAGTTTTTCCTGTGCTACTGCTACTACTAGATTTGGGGGTGCCTTTTATAACAGATGTGCAAGTTCTTACCTCTCGTCTTACCGCTCCCCCCCCACCAGCCTATATCTATTCTACCTTACATAAAAAAGTCCCCAGCAACGACGCCAAAATGTTGGGTAAAATATTGTCTTGAATAATTCATCTAATATTTAATTATCAATCGAGGTTGGTAGGCTTAGAGTTGTTACAAAATATATGTGAAGGTAGAGGGATTCCTAGGGTATCGTGGTAATACTTTAGTAAACAAAATATTTAATGGTATTTCAAAATGAAAAACTGAGTTGAACTCCTAAGAATCCAACTTCTTAAGATAACGGAAACATAGTACTAAGCGAGAGTGGTATCAAGTTATACTACTATACTCTATAAACAACTACTAAAAGACAAAGATATGGACAGTGTGAGGACAAGGAACTATTTGATATAAGGAGGTCTATTTTACTGATAAACAACTTTCAAGAACTGGTTACACAAAGAAGAATTTACAACAACTAATTATGTTTCCAAAAAACTATACATGCAATTAATAGATGGACACTAATTCCATTATCCTTGATTATTTTGAGGGTAAGCGTTTACTGTAATTAGGACAAGAGCAGAAGAAGTGTCAAACTGGATTTCAAATGAGGTGAAGAAACTAAAGGGAATCAGATCTAACTTAATATCTACAAAAATATGTAGACTAAGAAATGTCCAATTAAAATCTATGGTAAACATGATGATCTATAAACAAATAACTCTTACTTGCAAAAAGATAAAATAATACTATAATAAAGTAGAAATGTTTTATGAACAAGCAGAAAAATTATAAAGATGATCTAAATTCTATCCTAGAGATTCCTTTAATAACTATATAATTGAGAAAATAAATCGTATTACTATGAGAAATGGATGAGACACTTAATATATTAATGCATTTAAGCTTAAACCTCACATATAAAAGAATAAATCAAATTTAATTACAAATCAATACAAGAGATCAAAACACATGACATAATTCTTAGGCATAAGATGAAAAGAAAGGAGAAATAAGAATAAGGTTTAACAAGTAGTCTAAGCAATCTCATCTAAGTTTCTTAAGAGAAAATAAAATCACTATCTAACCACTACTATCAAAACAGAATCACAAAACTGAAGAGACAAGGTCAAAATAGATTAAAAATGCACAGGGTTAAATGAAAGACTGGATGGAAGACTAAAGCGAATGTATGTATGAGAGGTAGAACACATTGTCTAAATGACAGTCTATCTGAAGAAAATATAAAAACTTCAAGAAAACAATGAGTCTAAATGATTTGTTTGAGAGAAACTGACTCATGCATATGCTAATGAAATGTAAAAGAGAAAAAAGTAAATCTACTTAATGATATAATTTCATAGCAACATAATCTAAACTAGTTCATAATTCAAAAAGGAAATTACATCATTGAACAAACTGAAATACACTTGAGAAAATTCATAATAAAAACATAAATAAATAAAGCTAAATTTATTGTGACTTAATCAAATGAATCTAGTCTAAAAACCAAACAATGAACTGTAAAGATTTTGAAAAAGAATTTGGAAACTCTCCTGTGTGCAACTAGTTGCTAACTTGTAAAGGAAAACTACATAATCAACATGATATTAAAATGAAATATATGCTACAGGAACTAACTAACATAAACGATTACAGGAATGACATTGCATAAACAACTTATAAATAAGACTATACTAGTTACAGAGAAAGGAAATAATGAAGAATACACAAAAATGTAAAACTTTGGTTGTCGGGGGACCCTCCCAGCAAACAGAGTGATCCCTTACTAATGGAACACAATCATGCATAGTGTAATAGAACTTTCATTAAATCAAAAGGTAGAATTACATAGTTTTGTTGTCAACTAATAAGATGGGTGACTATCTTTCTATCCTTACTAACTACATTGATCCTATTAGCTATTAACAATTAATGACGAGCTATCAACTATTAACATTCAATGATTAACAATTTCTCGCATGAGATGATATATATATATATATAGTTTTTTTAAAGAAGGCGAGCAAGTAGACCCTTTTAGTGGTCAACTACTCTTAATATTAAGTAGTCACTATGACAAGTAACTAAATTTATAACTAACATATGACATTTCCTCCTTTGCAAATATGGTTCTCCTCTAGTGCGTGATGTGGCATATGAACTCAATCTTAATCGGAGATGGTGTCAAGGTGTCACACATATTTTATGGCCGTTACATGCCTTTAACACTCAGGAATCAATTGATAGCAATGTGTGGTTGATTCAGCAGCTCAAATGGTGAGCTGGACGATGTGTTGGATATGCTCTGTGCACATCTAGGATAGATGCAATATTGCTCATTGTTTCGCTGAAGACCATGATTCTGCAACGAAAGTTTCATACTTTAGAATATCACAACATATTATGGAATTTAAACAAGAAAATCATGAAATAATGCAAAATAAAACATAACTTGCATAAATTACAATATGACCTACCTGCTACTAAATGGTGAACTACATGGTAGAAAAGATGCCAAAAGGTAACAAAACATGTGTTAAATATGTAAAATATTTATCCAAAAATGGTGAAAAAATGAGGACCAACAGTCAGCTGCAAACATATATACATGTCCTCATTCTTTGAAGGGTTAAAAAAGGACGATCTGGTAACCCCAACTTTGGAAAGTGCTTGACCCATAGAAGCTCTCCAAAAAGGAGCATTAGGGCCATAATATGTCCCCTCGGTATCATCAAATGGGAAATCAACCTAGTTTGATGGAACAACATGACCTTCCATTGGAAAATGAAAGGCAGTTTCAGCCATAGGAGGTTGTTCAATCAAGGGATTATCATACGTAGTGAATTATTCGCTTACTTCCACAGTTGGATTCTCTTCCACATGGGAATAAACTGTAGCACCTTGAACTATGGATTCCATTGGTCTCTCTTCCATAATAGGAGGGTAGTCAGGTGGCAAGCCTTGCATCCTCTAAGAACATCTCAAAGGTAACTTATCCAGATTTGTAATCACTAAAACCTAACCTAGGGTTTGAAAACTAAAAACACACACAAAACCTCTCCTACACAAACTACAAGTCATAAGAAAACTTAGCTTATAAGAGGGACTGATATAAGTTTGTTCCTTACTAGGATTGTCAAGTCTTTTCAACTCACCATATACCATAGGGTCCAACAGTAGAGCTCAACAAGGAGGATTGGGAGCATCCCTTTTTTGAATACCTGATTACCTTGACAATACGTGTGTATTAGTCTCCCCAAGTGTTGTTCTCGGTGTATTGAGCTGACAAGATGTACAACAGGTTTTTCTCATATGGTTTAGGGAATCCTAGAAGGTTCTTATGATATACACAAGGTATGTGGGAGATCAAATCCGTGTTAGTGTTTCCTAGTGCACAACTGTTCAATAGGGGCCTTTCAATATACAATTGATTATGTGAAGTACCTTTTGATATACCTCAATGGTATGTGAAATGTCATTCGATATATCGACGATACAAGGAAGAACCACACATTTCTCGGGATGCAGTGCAGGCAATAGGACGACGGGTCTTATGTTTTAAGACGTCACAACACATCTCTATCCTATCACTCAAGTTACTAATAATTTTAACCTATAGCTACCATTAATTTTATCTTGAATGATTACATGAAGTGTGTACAGAAAAGTAAAAGCATGTAGCATGGGATGCAAAATTTTCACTTTATTGTTTCAAAATATTCCCTGCTTACAAGAAGGAGAGAGTGATTTCATTTCATTTAAAACAAAAAATTCCCACATAGTCACACTGAAACTTATCTTTCAACAATGCAAGCAAGCAACGAAACTTGAAAACTAATCCTTAAAAAAGGAATAAAGTGAGATATATTTTCCCAAAAAGAAAGACAGTACTAACACTAAAAGACACACCAAGCTCCTTTTCAATATTCTTCAAAAAATGAAATGATCTAACTTATAACTATAATATATATATTTTACGAGACAAGAACATGTGGAAGAAAAAATAAGAAGCACAAATATCTAAAATATTTTGAAGCTAATCAGGGGTCCAATGATTTGTCCTTAAACACAATTATGATCAAATCTCAAATATTTTCTTTGAACCAAAAGAAAAAAAATAGTCTTTCCTAAACTGATGAAGAACAAAAGCACAAAGACAAAAATCAAAGATTCCTTTTCAGTTTGATCAGACAGTAGAAAGAGATCTAACTCTATTGATTTATAAGAACTCCTTTTGAAAATCACAACCAAGCATACAGGCATCTAAACAGATGGATGTAACCTAGCTCTTTGAACCAAAGAAAAATAAGCATTTACCACTTTCATACTTTGAATTCAATAGTCCAGATCTCAAACATGAAGCCCAAAAAACACACAAAATAGAAAGAAAACTTAACTAAGCTTTGAAATCACACAGTTGTGAAAACCCTACCTGGAACCGCTTGAAGAGGGTTGGTGATAGAGTGTTACCTCTTGGACACCACCTTTTGTACATTGTGACAGAGTGGTCACACCACTTAATGACTACTGAGCAAGCATGGTGGCACCGCCTATTTCCCTCTATGCATGTGTGGTGACTGTTTTAGATGTCAAAACAAAAATCACAGTGAAACAAAAAAAGTTAGGTGCTAAAAGACTAGCATCAAATCATGAAATTAAAAGGAAAAGTAAGTACAAAAAGTAGATGTGTCTTGAATCTGAGCAAACATGGTTATACCAAACCAAGATATCACTAGAAAATCTAGTAGTTCTGATCACCAAAAGGTTGGAGATTGAATTTCAGACAAGAGTTGGGAACTAAGGAAGATCAGATGTGTTGAATACATTCCCCAGTATGGTCACTAGATTTGTTGCTAGGAAAATGCACCTCCTGCAGACAAGAGTTATTCATCTACGTCTGAGTGGTTCAGATCTAGAACAAGTGAGTGATGACAAGGATGGAAGACTTCCCCTAGAGATTGTAGATACCTGGAATGAGTCCTTTGGCTATTTTGAAGTGTGATGTAGTTTCCTCCTATGGTGATGAATATCCATAGATGTACCTTCAAAAACACATCAAATAAAAAATCATGATCAAAGGTACCAGAACATAATCTACAGTTCTATGTTAGTGACTAAGGAATCCAACAATAAAATGAAATGATTGCAACATAACAAATTTTACAGGGAAGGAACCATCTTTGCATTAGAAGTGAAGAAGAAATATTGAAACCATTTCTTTAGTGTTGTGATGCTCCTTCACTTTCCATGCCTTGACCTCAAAAGCTCCAACTTGCTCCTTCTATGCTCACCCTAGATTTGGCCAAAACCTCAATGCAACAACATAGATTTTCTCCCCCTAAACCATGCGGAATGAGCAAGGGTTTATAGGCCTTTGGAGGATAGGGATGGTTGAGTAATTGGTGGGTGAGGTGGAAGGGAGATCCAAAAATGAAGTATCTCGAGCTCCAGGTGTTCCATAAAGGTAGGGATTATGGTTCCACAAAGTATTCCTTTGAGAATTTTTATGGCTCTTTAATTTTTCTCTTTTTAACATGAGAATCACTTCTCCTTCATGTAGACAAAGCGTTACCTGAGTGGAATCGCTCCTTGATCAAAGGTCATAGGTGGTGGCACTGCTTATTGTCAAGAGAAAATGGGAATTATTGAAGAGGGTAATGCCTCTTACATTAAGGGAAAAGGTGGTGCTAGACTCAAATATGGAAAATAGGAGTTTGGACAATGTCCAAGTTCACAATTTGAGATTTTAGGGAAACTTCTGATGTTTTAGGCCTCAACACATGATGGTGATGATATTTATGTGTAACAAGTAGGTCATCCTATGTCAAGATACAAGGTGCATCAGAACTCCTATAATTTGTAAAATAAATATCCAAAGGATTTCTTTTCCATATCACTTCATGGGATTGAGCATAGATACCAATTTCAAGTGTAACAACAGACTAATAACTTCACCTTCAGAGACTGTCTTGACAAACCACTCATATGGTTAGATGGAAAAGACAACAATCTATATTTCTATATCCTTGTAATCATTTAATTCATCAAATACAAAATATGTCATGTGTTTTAAATAGGCCCCTTAGGAATATTAAGAAGAATTTATACTTAGTCAAAATTTCAGAGTTTCATCAAGTTGTCATACTTTTACAGAAAAGTGTCAAATTGTAACAATGGCTTAATGATAGGACTAGAACACCATCATATGAATTTTAAACCTCATCACACATGCCACATTCCATGTCATCACTTCCTTTGTTATTACGTTGTCATTAATGAACTCTGATTTTCCTAAGTCAATTTTCAGAGTTTCATCAAGTTACCATATTTTTACAGAATGGTGTCAAATTGTAAAAATGACTTCATGAGAGTACTAGAAAATCATCATATGACTTTGCAACCTCATCACACATTTCACATCATCACACATGTCATTTCATTTCCTTTGTCGATAATGAACTCCTTTGACATCAATGGAAACCATACTCAACATCCTCTTCTTACAAAGGCTTATCATTAGCTGACTAACCTTCCTTCAATCATTTGCTTCTTTCAACTTATTTCGAATTACAATATTTTTTATATAGCCTAAATTTACTACATTACCAACATATTCTTGTCATCATACTAGGAGATTATATCTGGTCTCAAATATACACTCATATTTGATCATATATCAAAGGATTTTCCTTTTCCCATGTCTACTAGTTAACCTATTACCAACATAACATCATGGTTTGACCCTTCCAATTTTTCCTACCTTGTCTCTTCCAAAATCGTAGATGTAACCACATCATCGATCTTCAATGTGGTAGTATTAGTTCCAATTGGTGTGACCAGACTATACCAAGGGTCTAGCAAAGAACACAACATATTGATACATTTATCCTCCTCAATTATTTTAATATCCATAGACAACAACTGGTTAATCACAGTGTTGAACTCATTTAGGTGCTCAATAACCAAGTCACGCTCACTCTACCTCAAAAGATATAAATTCTTTAGAATAAAAAAATGGTTAACCAGATATTTCAATTAGTACAAGTTCACCAAAAATTTTCATAGCTTCTTTGCAATGTCTTCTCTTGAGAGTTTTAGCAATATAGAATCTGCTAAAAAAACTCACATTATGCTCCTTACCTTCCCATTGATTTTATTCCAATATTCCGATGAGATACCTATTGGATTTGTGTCAAAGCTAACAAAAACATATTGTTCTCAATATACAGACAGATAAACTTCCTATTGTCATAGTGGCCTGGGAACTGAAAACACGGTCTCACAAAGAATATAGACAGATAATCATAAAATTGGCAAAATGGTGTTGCAATGGAAGTATCATCTCTATATAATCAAATGAATAATGAATAATAGAATACAATAACCATGCTGGAAGCATAAATTCCAAGAAAATTCGAATTCCCAAGGAGGTCATTCGAATTGAATGAGCGAGTCTAGCTTAACTGAATGTAAGCCACAGTCAACACTCAAGGTTAACCACTAATCAAAACCCTAATTGACTCAACTAAGCCCTAAGTGAAGTCGAAGTGCAATAAATGACTGAGTCTAACTAAAATTAGCTCAGACACATGTCATTGCAAGCCAACCAACAAGTGGTAGTGCATCAATGACTCCAATGAACCCCGATGAGGTTAACTGAAGTGCAACTAGGCATCAGAAGTGGTTGGAGGCACCCCTGTTGACTCCAGTTCATTAAATAATCATTAAATAATCAATTTAATGAGGGAAGGAACCTTCACTGCTCTATTTAACTTATTGTAACCATCAGTTAGAAATATGGGGCATTTATGACACTCATATCACCCCCGGAGTGCTCCAGTTATCCTCCCCAAATGTAAGAGAAGGCTTAGTTAGCCTCCTTGACTGAAGGTAGGTGTGGGTGTGCTCATGCTGATGTCATACAGTGCTCCTTTGATGTCAATTAAGTCAATAAAACTTAGGATAGTGGTTTAACTAGGCCAAATTGACCAAAATGAGTGTCTATAGTGGTAAATGTCTCCAACAACCCCCCTTAAACTATACTCAAGAGGAGAAGAAAACATAAAGTGCATAATAATTCTAGGGCCCCGGAAACAAAGGCCATAGGTCACCCTGTGTTGATGTAATTGTAACTCCGGAATGTATTCATCTATGTATATTATGTATTGTAACCCGATGTTTATTTTAGGATGTATCTATAATGTAATTGAGTCATGTTGGCATGCCCCCATGTTCCAATCGGGAGGATCAATAATGTAAAAAATTCATGTCAAGTCATTATGGGTAACCCTCCTATTGTCTAAGGATTAAAGTCCGCGCAGTTTCAGGGCACTAGGGTTATTAGACTCTCCTAGTATAGGTCAGCCCTAGTAGGGTTTTAGTCATGTCGGGATTAGTGTAAATAGAGAGTTGGACTCTCTATTTAACACACATCACTTACACACTCAGGTGTAGCGCATAGTTGAGCAAGGAGAAGACATTGGGGCTAGAGAAGAAGAAGGTTACTATTGTCGGGAGTGCATCTTACTATTTTGGGGTTTTACATTTTGTGCTGATTCTATCTCTGAGGAAGTTGCGGGGTTTTCTCCATTTATGGTTTCCCCAAGGAAAAACACTGTGTTCATTGTCTCTTGTGTTTGATTGTTGTGCTTGTTGTTCTCTTAGTTAAAGATCCATATAATGCTAGCTTAAATGTTGAAAAACTAACGTGGTATCAGAGCTAACTTGAGAAGAAGACACTGTGCAACTGCGGGAACTAGGGATTCCTACTTTGTGGATCTCTCTCCATAGATTTTCAGCAAAATTAAGGTGGAATAACTCTCCTCCTTAGGGTGCATCTCTCTGTCAAAACATAATCCAATTATCAGGTTTTTCATTTTTGGACCTGTCACTACTGCCAGAAATTAGGAATTTTCATAGAAGAGGAATTTTTCAGTGAGCCCATGCCTGGATTGATCTCCTCCCCAAACTAAAATTTAGGGATAAATTTCAAGGCATTTGGGTGGACAAAAATTCGGAAAAGCAAAACCCTAATTTGCTCCTGAACCAGCTCTGCAGGATTTCAGCTCAAAATTCAGATTCGACATCTTGACCAGGTAAGATCAAAAATATTTTGTATTTCCATTTGAGGTTCTCAGTTAATATGTCTCATCATACCAAGCTTGATGAAAATCTTGAGGGAGCTGATAGCTTCCGAGCCTAGAAGTATAGGATCTCCCTGGTCCTGGAAAAAAATGAGTTAGACTCCTACATCCATGAGGAGGTTCCAATTCCAGAGGGAGATGAGGCTAAGGCATTGCATAAGAAGAAGTTGGTTATGGAAAAGAGGATCATTGTTGATTCTATCAAGGATCACCTTATCCCATAGGTGTCCTCTCTTAAGACACCTAAAGCTATGTTTGATGCCCTAACCAAATTGTTTGAAGGGAAGAACATAAACCAGAAGATGACTCTGAGAAACCAACTGAAGAATGTGAAGATTCAGAATGTAGAAACAATCCAATCTTACTTCATAAGAGTTTCTCAGATCAAGGAACAACTAGAAGTAGTAGATGAAGAAGTGGAAAATGCAGAGATTGTGATGACTACCTTGAATGGCCTTCCTAGGTCATGGGATTCTTTCATCCAAGAAATCTATGCTAGAAAGAAGTTAGTCAAATTCAGAAGACTATGGGAAGAGTGCTCTCAAGAAGAAGCTTGGATAGCAGCTCGAGAAGAAAATATGGGAAGTGAAGATCAAGCTCTCATAGTACACTCCAAGTCACACTCCAAGACAACCAAAAGAAGATCTCATCACTTCAGAGGTAAGCACTCTCACAAAGATAACACTAGAAAATATTTACCTAGGATCATATGTCATACATATGATGAAGTAGGAAACTATGCAAGGAATTGTCCTAAGAA
Source organism: Pseudotsuga menziesii (assembly GCA_001517045.1). Lineage (NCBI taxonomy): Eukaryota > Viridiplantae > Streptophyta > Pinopsida > Pinales > Pinaceae > Pseudotsuga > Pseudotsuga menziesii. The sequence continues at coordinate 174,454 of LPNX011002100.1, read as the reverse complement.
ACAAAAGCTAACAAAGAGGAGAAACAAAATAAGACACCGTGCTCATGCTGCAGAGGATGATGAACCATCCAAGAAAAGAACCAGATATGAAAGTGAAGATTCTTCAAGTGAGGATGAATATGATTTGATCTCTTCTCTCACAGGTAACATTACTCATGGAAGTGATGATTGGCTTATAGACAGTGGGGCTTCCAAACATATGACTGGATTCAATAAATCCTTTGTAATACTATCAGAACATGAATCACCTCACAAGGTGAAGCTAGGAGATGACTACCAATATCCAATAAAATTTAGTGGGGAATCTTCCTATAAACTAGACTTTGGAAAGTCTCTAACAATGAAAGAAGTATTGTTTGTACCAGGACTCAATAAGAACCTCCTCTCCATATCAGCATTAGATGCAAAAGGAATGTGGGTTGCATTCATAGATGGTCAAGTCACCATGTGGCAAAAGGGAAAGAATATCGATGATGCGGTAGTGATTGGAGAACAAGGAGGATTTTACAAATTAAAGGGCCATCCAAAACAAGTCTTGGTCCATGAAACACTAGAGCCAAGTAAACTTTGGCATAGAAGGCTTTCACATGTGCATTATAGAGCACTACCTATTGCAAGAAAAGTTGTTGAAGGTCTTCCAGAAATACAAGAAAAACATGATGGCGTCTGCAAAGGATGTGCGAAAGGAAAGAATACAAAGAAGAAATTTCCAAGAAGTGAAAGCAAAGCAAAAGGAATCTTGGAAATCATCCACTCCGATGTATGTGGTCCTATGTCATCAAACTCACTATGTGGGTATGCATATTATGTTTATTTTATTGATGACTTTTCTAGGAAGACATGGGTTTACTTCATGAAGAACAAAGACAAAGTATTCAAGAAATTCAAGGAATTCAAAGCCTTGATTGAGAACCATACTAAAAAGAAGATCAAGACCCTTCGATCAGATAATGGTGGAGAATTCACTTCAAATAATTTCAAAGAGCTAAGAAAAGAATCAGGAATTAAGAGGGAGTTGTCCAATCCTTATAATCCACAACAGAATGGGATTGTAGAGAGGAAGAATAGAACTATCATGGAAGCTGCAAGAGAAATGCTTCATGATCAAGACCTTCCTATGCATCTTTGGGTGGAAGCTTCCAGAACATCGTTGTATGTACTGAACCGTACTCCACATAGAGTACTCAAGAACAAGACTCCTGAAGAAGTCTTCTCCAGCAAGAAACCAGAAGTCAGCCATCTCAGAATATTCGGCTGTCCAGTGTACATACACATTCCAAAAGAGAAGAAAAAAAAATTAGATCCTTCAGGAAAGAAGGGTATATTTTTGGGATACTCTGAAATATTGAAGGCTTATAGAATATATTTCCCAGGATACAAGAATATTGACATCAGCAGGGATGTAACATTTGATGAAGACATAGCTTATAAAAAATCTAGAAAGAGACCTGCTGAAGAACCTGAAGAAGCAGAAGCACCCAGAATTCATGATACAACCATGAACGAAGAAATTCAAGAAGAATATTGAGAATTTGAAGAACCACAAAGACCTGTAGATCCACCTCTAGAGAAGAATCCTCAAAAAGGAAACTTGCTTGGGTACAAGAACTTATCCAAGGTGTAGAAAGATATGGGGCTCCAGAAGAGAATCACAGAGAAAGAAAGAGGACCGGATCCTGCTCTGGGTATGTAGCATTACTATGTGATTTCATTGATAAAGAACCTTCCAGTTATGAAGAAGTGGCAGAATGAAAATAATGGAAGGATTCTATGATCGAAGAATACTTATCGATCATGAAGAATGATGTTTGGGATGTTGTCCCAAGACCAGATAGGAATTTAGTTGTAACTTCCAAATGGATCTACAAGATCAAACATGCTGTAGATGGTAGCATTGAAAAATATAAGGCAATATTTGTGGCTCGGGGTTTCTCTCAGAAAGAAGGAATAGATTATGAAGAAACCTTTGCACCTATATCCAGATACAATTCTATCAGATTAGTACTTGCTCTGACTACTGTGATGAAATGGAAGATACACCAGATGGATGTCAAGATTGCTTTCTTGAATGGTGTAGTGGAAGAGGAAGTGTATGTAGAACAACCACTCGGTTTTGAGACACATGATGTGGAGTCTCATGTATGCAAATTGAAGAAAGCCATGTACAGTTTGAAATAGGCACCAAGTACATGGTATGGAAAAATCAATAGATTTCTATCCAGTTTGGGCTTTACCAAGAGTAAAACAGATTCCAACCTTTACTACAAGGTTGAAGATGGCAACCCAGTGATATTTATACTATATGTAGATGATCTGTTTGTGACAGGTATGTATGGGTTGATTGTTGATACGAAAATAAAGCTTGTTGCTGAGTTCGAAATGAAGGACTTCGGTATCATGCATTATTTTCTAGGTATGAAAGTATGGCAGAGTGTGGATGGAATCTTCCTAGGACAAGGGAAGTATGCATTAGAGATCCTGAAGAAGTTTGGGATGATGGACTGCAAGACTATGGCCACACCTATGGAATCAAACCTAAAGCTATTGAGTGATGCTTCATCAGAGTTGGTTGATGCTACGATGTATCATCAGATGATTGGGTCATTGATTTACCTGACGAACACAAGACCAGACATTTGCTTTGCTGTGAACACCTTGAGCCAGTTCTTGACAGATTCGATAAATGTTCACTTGATTGTTGCAAAGCATATTCTGAGGTACCTGAGGGGTACAGTTGATTATGGGCTGAAGTACAATGTGAATCAAAATATTAACCTAGAGGGTTATGTTAATTCAAATTGGGTAGGCAGTGCCAGTGATAGGAAGAGCACTTCAGGGTGTTGCTTCAGTATGGGATCAGGTGTGATCTCTTGGTTTAGTAGGAAGCAATCTTGTGTGGCACTAAATATAGATGAAGAAGAGTATGTCACAGCTTGTTCATCTAGTTGTGAGGTAGTATGGCTGCAAAATCTACTGTCTGATTTATTTGATCTCTAGATGGATGCTACTTGTATACATTGTGACAACCAGAGTTGCGTGAAGTTGTTAGAAAATCCAGTGTCCCATGACAAGTCGAAGCATATCGAGATCAAGTATCACTGTATCAGGGATACAGTGTAGAGGGTAGATGTGAAGCTCCAGTATGTTGCGATGGAGGAATAGATAGTTGATGTGTTTGTTAACCCAAAAATCCCCCACATAGCTCTCAATGGCCTACATCACCGAAGGACACCATCTCAAAACCTTCATATCACTCCATAATACCCTCCATTGGACCCCCACAACTCCAAATAGCCTAAGGATGAAGCAAAAGGGCTAAAAACCCCCAAAAGGAGCCCAAAATAGCCCCCTAGGAGCTAAAGCCCTAAAAAGGGGCTAAAACCCTAAAAGGGGCTAAAGTTAGGGAAAAAGGGGCTAAAGGCCCAAAAAAGGGGCTAAAGCCCTGACCAAGGGCTTAAAACCCTAAAATCCCTTTGAAAAGATATAAAAGGAGGGTGGGGGGTCACTCTCAAAACACTTCTCCCTTGCATATTGTTATGCTACCCATGGATGCCTTGAGACACATTTGCCTCTCAAGCCACCCACACTCCCTCCATCTCCATTTCCATTTGAGCCATTGCTCCCCCAACAAGAGAGGTGCTCCCATGAGCTAGGGCATGGTGTCCCATTTCCACCCAAGAGAAGGTATACCCAATGGTTTATTTCTGTTTTGCTTAATGTTATTTTCTTTCTAACTCTCATTTTTATTTGCAAGTTTTGTTATTGACATTGTTTTTGTAGGTTCCCCATTAGAGCTAAGGTTTGTTTGTAGGTTTTAAGGAGGAAGAACCCTAACCCATTTTCTGCAGAGGGGTTCACCAAAGCTTGATTTTCTTCTTTCTTCCATTATATTTAGTTTAATCTTCTTGCCATTTGCTTCTTCTTCTTGTTTAGATTAGCTTAGCTTTAGTTTAATATTATGTTCTGTCATTTCCGTTTTTGTTTTATTTTCTGCATTTACCATTAGCAGGAACCTACCCTTGTTCCCTATAGGAATAAGGGAGCCATTCCTACCCCCGTACCAGGGAGAAATCATTTCTACAGAACTAGCGACCATACTAGGTCGATCCCACAGGATCCCTAGGTCAAACTTTTTATTCTCAATTTTTTAAAATGTTTGCCCTAGTTTTTCAGAAGTTTCATGTTAAATCTATCTTAGATTATTGTTTATGTACATTTATAGTTATTTATGAACCTCCTCAAGGCCAATCCAATCCCATTTGGCAACAGTACCAGTTACCGTTGGCCATTCTCTAGTTTGCAAATCACTCAATTGTGCAAAAATGGCCGAACCGAATTTCTGAAAACTCACCTATGTTCGGGCTTGTTTTCTACCCAAAGATTTGATCCATTTGTGAATATTCTCATAATTAGGGGTAAAAGGGCCCATTTTCGAAGTGGGTTTTCAACTGTTTTATGTAATTCCTCACAGTTTGATCAGAATCCAATTTGCAAAAATGAGACTTTTAGAGCTGCGCAACCCATTTTTGGGATTTTTAATTTTCTTGTTTTTATTTTCTGCATTTTATTTCATGAACAATGTGTAAATTTTAAGTAAATCATTATGGCTTAATAAAATGAACCTAGTATAACTAAAATCAACTTAAAATCAACCATCTTGCTTCCCCCATCCTCCTCTACCTAGTCATCACCCTCCGGGGTATTCTGGGATATGATGAAGGGCAAGCTCGTATAGATTTAGGCACTCCATGATATTGTTCCAAGCCAATAAAACTGGGTGACATGGAAGGAAGAGGGGGTAGAGAAGGAGGGCTTCTTGCGGTGCTAAGTGTCCTCCCTGTTGAACAACCTATCATCCTGGAGGTGACCTGAGGATCTACGGATGGGCTTAATCCCATTGTGTTGAGAGCCCATCACCTTCTCTTGGTTGAAGAGGAATATCACTGTGAGGTAGACATATAGGTAGGCTAGCAAACATTTAGGGTTAATCAGTGTACTTGTTTACAATTTTTGTTTATGCTTGCATACACAACTACCATGATGAATTCATAAACCGTATTGTAGCAACCAAATACCAGAAAAACAACCAAACAACTACACCATACCAAAGAATTAACCCAACTCAATTCATGGCGCTGAGTAAGCCTTAAAATTTACTAATTTACACTAAGTCAAAACAACTCTGTAGTCTCTGAGAACATAAGTCCCTAACTGCTTCAAGTGTGGGAAGTGCTTGGGCTTTGCCGAAAAACTCATTGTGAGGAGTACCACAAGAACCCCAAAGTAGCTGGCTGCTAAGAGGAATTGCCAAGCGAAATGGGCAACGACCCATTCCGATTGAGTAGAAGCACTTGTGAGGAACAAGCCAAGCACTGTCTTCTGGAAGTCTTGGTGGCCGAGAGTCCACCTTCAGCTAATAGGAAGCCACTAAAACCGGGGTCCAAATATCATACCCACCAGTTTCACACACAAAATCAAACACAATTGATCCTCCACGCTCTTCCTCATGCCTAAGAGGTGAACCACCACTATTTGGAACACTCAATCGGCATTGTCGAAGCCATTCTCAGTGATCACCCACACCATCAGAGGGGCACAAAGCCTCTGATTCTGATTCAGACCCATATCAATCTGAACCAGACCTCCACACCGCACCATCAAGCCCCATGGCTAGTGCGAACCCGATCCATTTTTCGGCCTAACCTTAGCAAGTGGACCCATGTCCACATCAAAACTTGTCACCCACAACTTGGAAAGTGTCCTAAGCATAGTCATGCAGACTGTCATTAGCTAGCTACCACCACCCATAGTGACCAACCAAGTTGGCCCAGTGGTAACACATGGGGGTAGTGGCCCCTCCACACACACTACCCCTCCTACCACACAAGGGGGTAGTGCACTATCCACCTACATTGCCCCTACTCTCATACATGGGGGAAATTCCCCCTCCACCCATACTGCCCCCCACACAACACTTGGGGGAATTGGCCCATCTACAATGGTGCCATCACAAGCACCCCCAGCCATGCATATGCATTATGCACCTACAAACCCCACCACCATCGCAGCCCCATCCCACATCAACTTGGGGGTCAAATCTGCCCTTCATGGCTCAGCTAAACTTGCCTGATTTGGCTAGATTAACAAACGACCCCATCCACCACCAAGATTTTTGGCCACCCATGCCAACTAAATTGCCATTAGACATCCCAAAGTTTGAAGACAAAGTAGGGGAATGTCCCCAAAACCACATAATGACATTCCATCTATGGTGCTCATCCAACAACATTGTAGATGACTCCATCAGGCTGAGGCTATTCAAATTCACCCTTATAGGTGCCACGACCAAATGGTACATCAAGCTGCCACAAGCCAAGTACCCCAAATTCAACTCCGTAACCTTCATGTTCCTACAATATTTCCAACTCCCTGTCAGATATGACGAGGGGGTGGAGATCCTGCTATCCTCCCATCAAAGCACCACCACTCACATAACTGACCATATCCATGAGTGGCGCCGACATCGTAGCCTATGCAAAATCCAAGTAAATGATAGGATCTTCTTAGATTGCTTCCTTAATACTTTTCTCCCATCCATCGCAAAGGACGTCGCATCTAAATGTCCCCAATCTGAAGTAGAGGCCATACTAAAGGCCAAGCAATTTGACTTGATCTACTCTCATTCTGGATACCTGTACTCAAGTACCTCTTACTGCGATGCATCTAGGGCATACCACACAGTGGACAGCATCATAGGGTCAGTCTCCCAACAACCACAGCCGCGACTGACACCACCTGCCATCACACCACAACCAAGCAACACTACTAATATTGCTGACCGAAACCAAGCTCCGGACTATGCTAGAATGATGTCCCAATCCAGAGTGACAACTTCCTATGCACAACCTACACCACCACAGTAGGCTTAGGCCATGACTTGGACAGCATAGCAGTATGTGGGGCAAATTCCCACATTTGTGGCACCACCACCCCCACAAGTATACTATGCACCGCCAGTACAACAAGTTCAAGCCCCCGCCCCAGCTACACCCACTCTATTGGGACAATTTTTCGCACAACAAAACTGTCCCAACCAGCTTGCCCCCAACAATCAACAAGGGCAAGATAGGAATGACCAGCCATGCAACCAAGGCAATAACCAACCATAGGGAGGCAGTCAACACCTGAACCCTCCCAACAATGCCATAGCAAACCAGCCAGCCCAAAACCCCCCATGACAGAATGCACTAAGATGCAATGCTTTGTTGCGCACAAATAAACCATGTACACTCTGTGATGTTTATGGGAATTGTGTCCCTTCATGGGTCGATCTAAGCAGGCCATCTAGAACAAGGTCCAGCAGGCTGCCAATGCTGCTAATCAAGCCCAACCTAACCAGGCACCACAAGGACCTCCACCCATGGTGCTTCAAAACCCACTACCAGTCCAAGGATTGGTGGCAACCGCTCCCCCTTCCAAAGCCAATCCCAACACTCCAGGGGAACCTCCCATGGCCGAAACAGGTTTTCACCACCTGCTAGCCATGATGAATGAAGAGGTCAACTTGCAAATTAGACGAAATCAGTACGGTACAACCACCGAACCTGTTGACTCATCAACAACATCCATGTCTAAGACAGTCAACCTGCCTCTTCAATTACCCCCATTCGCATGCCCCTCCATACGTAGAATTGCCAATAATTCTACAGCTAGAGCTACAGTCAGCTATAGCATTGTGGATGATTTGGACCAAACACCAACCGCCATGTCCACTCTTGAGGTACTTAAAACGTTCCCAACCTAGCGTAAAGCCTTACTAGCTTCTCTAGGGGCAGTAGACCCCTCTGATTCCAAGCTGATCACCTTTGACACAGAGAACGGGGAACCACACATGCCCTCCACTATCGCCTTCCAAATCCCAATGTCCATCCAGAATTTGGTTGTGCACTAATGCATAGTGGATGAGGGGGCATTCACGTGCATTATGTCTACCTTGGTTTGGAAGAATCTTGGATCACCAATTCTACAACCGTCCTCCATGACTCTGCGGGCTTATGATGGACATCCCACTAAAGCCTAAGGAATCCTCCCCCATGTCCCCATCATGTTAGACAGGAAGATAGTCATGCTTGGCATCAAATTCATCAATGCTCAACTAGACTACAACCTCCTCCTCGAAAGGAGTTACATGTATGCCATGCGAGTCATCACATCAACTGTCTTTCACCTCATGATGTTCCCCCACAAAGGGAAGATTGTGATGGTTGACCAACTCACCTACCATGATCCGCAAGGGTTAACAGCACCGGCCAACATTATCCCTACCATCACCACCATTGAGCCACAAGGGGCGACCACACATGCTAACGTCATCCCTACAACAAACACTATGGTTGAAAACACACCAGCTTCCCCACTATTGAATGTGGGCCTTGGTTTGTTTACTGATCCCACCATGACAGCTCATTTCCCGTTGGTGTCACCACCACCGACACAAAAGAAAACTGCAGACTTGTGCATGGTCTCATCAAGCACCGCTGCACCCAAATAGCAACCACAACCACTGCCCCAACCACAACCACAACATCATCCGCAGCCGCAACGCCAATAGCAGCCGCAACATCACCTGTAGCAGCAGCATTACACGCAGCTACAACCACAACCTCACCCCCACATGCAACCAGTTGGGAGTTATGTGGGCTCATTTCCAGTCCATACAATTCCCTTCCTCTTTCCCCCACCTGGTGTCATGAGCAAGCTGGTCATGGCCACCTTAATCCTACTCGACTTTACGTTGGGGATCCTAGTGCGGTATCTTGATCCACCAGCTCAACCAGCAATGCCCTATGTTGTGTTAACTCAGGTGCAACCTATTGCGGTTGAGTCTCACCCTCAACCCAGTCCGCACAAGCCAACCACCGCACCCACACCTGCACTACCCCAACCCAAAATGGCTAGGGGTAAAAACACCAAAGCCACCACAGAACCACGACAAGTTCCACCTTGTGCCATCTATGAACAATAAGGCCATCCAACTCAGAATTTCCCTGAAATTCCAGTGATTCATGTGCATCAAGATGCCATGGATATGAACAAAAACATCCCTGTGGTTGAACTCCCATCCGTGCTAGTAGTCATGAACAAGGCATTGAGGACAAACCATGCTTGCACCCTTTGCGGCTTGTATGGACATTACTCCCACCATTGCTAAGACCTACTCGAATTTCGAATGGCTCTCACTAACCTTCCTCACCATTCCCTTGAGTCTGAGATCACCTCGATCGAAGAAGTTCACCCACCATTGCCTTCTTCAGACACCATGTCCATTTACATGATGTCCAGTTCCACCAACCCACTCATCTCCTCCTCCACCGGCAGCCCATCAAACATGTCACTTCGTTGCTTCAACAATGATGAGGAGATACTTGAAGCTCTGACCGCCCCAGAATACCCATGGGATGACATGCACCATCACTCATTCTTGAAGCTCTGACCACCCTAGAATACCCATGGGATGACATGCACCATCGCTCTGATTGGTTCAAGAACCCAATCCCAACACCTAATTCCTTTGAAGAAGGGAACATGGTGAACATTTCACCAACAATTAAAATTGACATCTCAACCAACTCTGAGATCGTTGAGGAAATCATGCTGGGGGCATCTTGCTCCCCTGAAGAGGTCGATGCCTACACAACTCTCTTCCAAGAATTTCATGACATCTTCGCCTGGTCATACACTAAAATTCCTGGCTTATATCCATCCATCCTGAAGAACAACATTGACACATGGCATGATGTGGCACCCGTACGCCAGAAGCAGCAGCCCATCCACCCATCCACAGTGGCTGCGGTGAAAGTCGAGATAGAGAAGCTATGCACAGCTGGATTCATTTATCCCATTGCATACACAACCTGGATTTCTAATCCTATTCCCATGAATAAAAAATAGGGTACCAACCGCATTTTCTCAGACTTCGGCAATATCAATGGGGCATGTCCCAAAGACAACTTCCCCACACCGTTCATTGACCAGATCATTGACGTATGTGCTGGACATGAGGCCTTCTCCTTCATGGACAGATTTTATGGCTACAACCAAATCCTAATCCAGAAATAATACCATTACAAGATGGCATTCACAACCCCATGGGGCACATTTGCCTACCGAGTCATGCCCTTTGGACTCAAAAATGATTGAGCCACCTTCTAGTACACCATGACACATTGTTTCCACGATTTAATTCACATCATCTTGGTCTACTTGGACGATCTCATCGCTCGATCATGAAAACAAGCACAACATATAGATGACTTGTGGCAAGTATTTTTATGTTGCTGCAAGTACAACATCCTCTGAAACCCCCTCAAGTGCATTTTTTGTGTCCCAGCAGGCCTTCTACTCAAATTTATCATCTCCCACAAAGGGATAATTGTAGATCCCCTCAAAGATTAGGCCATCCTTGATCTTCCTTCCCCAAGAACTTGGAACCAACTACAAAGCCTACAAGGCAAGGCCAACTTCTTTCGCCGCTTTATGCCAAAGTATGCAACAAAAGGCTATGGATTCATCTACCTACTCTGCACAAAAATCCCCTTTGTTTGGGATCAGCAAGCACAAGAATTGTTCGAGGCACTCAAACAAGCCCTGGCTTCTGCACCATTACTCTCACCACCAGATTTCACTTGAGACTTCATCCTTTGTGTGTCAGCCTCAGAAAACGCCATTGCTAGAGTCTTGGTCCAAGAAGATGATGCTCACCATGAGCACATGGTTTACTACATCAGTCAAAAGCTAATAGGACCTCCACTACGAGATTCACTCGAGGAGAAATCGGCCCTCGCCGTCATCTTCTCGGCTCAAAAATTGCACCACTACATCATTGCCAACCATACGCGTGTAGTGGCTGATTCAAACCCAATGTGGTACCTCTTAAGCCACTTCCTTCTACAAGGTCTAGTAGCCAAGTGGGTAGTCATCCTCCAAGAGTTTGACCTAGAGTTTGTGTCTCCAAAAAGCACAAAGGCACTAGCACTAGCCACAATCATGACCGATCTGCCCCCATTAACTGCATCATCACCCCCCAAGGATGATCTCCCTGATGATTTCCTCTTCATCAAATCCACAGACGACCCATGGTATGGGGACATTCTTCTCTATTTACGAACGCAAAAGTTCCCCATGCACTTCAACAGTGAGGATAGGCAACACATCCAACATCAAGCCATTCACCACTTGCTGATTGGAGAGGCTTTGTATCGTCGAGGCATCGATACCATCCTACATCATTGCCTCACCCATGATGAGGCCGATACCATTCTCAACGACAGTCATAGCGAAGCCTATGATGGCCACCTTTCAGGCCTAGCAACCGCCCAAAATATTTTCCACGCTATCTATTTCTGGCCCTCCATCTTCACTGATTGTATAGAGGCAGTTAAACATTGCCGCAACTGTCAGCTTTTTGCCACAAAAAAAATAACCCCCCCCCCACACCCTTACACTCCGTAGTCACAGTTGGGCCCTTCTGCAAATGGGCAATCAAATTCATGACAATTAACCCCATTTTGACTAATGGTCACAAATATATCATCGTGGCAATTGATTACTTCACCAAGTGGGTTGAGGCCATGCCCGCATTCAATTGCAAAGCAGAAACCATAGTGCCTTTCTTCTTCAACCATGTTATTACACTATTCGGTGTCCCTAAACAATTAGTCTCAGACCATGGGGCACACTTCCAAGACACCGTATGGGTTGAATTATCAACCATGTTGAAATTCGAACACCAGTACTCCTCTTCTTACTACCCTCATGAAAATGTCCAAGTTGAAGTAGTCAACAAAATCATCAAAACAATGCTCCAAAGGATGGTAGGAAATCACAAAACTAACTGGCATCACATGTTATTCTCTTCCCTATGGGATTATCGCACATCCACAAAAACCGTAACTGGTTTCACCCCTTTCCGTCTAGTACATGGCGTTGAATCAGTGCTCCCTATAGAGTGCCAAATCCCATCTCTCCACCAGCTTGTGGTGGAACTCCTTCCTGATACTTCACCTTTAGAAGAATGGCTCCTCCAACTCGAGCAAACCATAGAAGACCGTTGAGCTAACCTCAAATCCATCGAAGCAGCAAAAACACGATCAAAGATCCAATATGACTCCCATGTCCACCCTCGCACCTTCAGCGAAGGTGATATGGTTCTAGTATACAACCAACCCAACAATAAATTGGGCAAAGGAAAGTTTGAATCAGTGTGGTATGGCCCATACATCATGCACCATTGCCTCGAAAAAGGGGCATACACCCTCATTGACTCTGATGGACAACTCTTGGAGAACCCCCGTAATGGGCTCTAACTCAAGAAATTTTATGCTTAACATCACCAATGAGTCACTTCATTTTATTTTTCTTTTTTTTTCAATATTTTTCAGCAAATATCAAAGGCAGCACCATCAACTGCTAGTCAAAAGTCATCTGGAACCTGTTTGAGACATCTCTCACACCTCCGGGATCAAATTTTCATTTCCTTATGATACCATCGTCTCATGTTTAATAAATCAATTTCAAGACTATTTCGTCACCTCAGTTTATGAGCCATGACATGACGATGAAAGTGTCTATGGACTTGTACTTGTATCACACTTCTCTACCGCAACTCATGTGAGTTTTCGGGCCGCCTTCCGTTAAGGACTGTAATTTTACTTTTATTCTTGTATTTATAATTGTCTTTTTTCCCTGCACCTTACACCAACATCTGGACCATCATCCACAAAACCGTTTCTTTTTCTTCCATGTATTTGGCATATAAGTGTCCACAAACTTTCACTCACATCACATGTAGTCAAGTTCGTCCACCACAACACACACAAACGCTCTCCTGACCTTTGTCCAAGATCCACCTCGGTTTGCGTGCCTCTGCTACACTGACTCACGAGCCTCTACTATGATATATCCCACACATGTATTGGTATGTTTGAGAGCCTTCTTCTCTATCCATAGTGCACAGATGACCTTTACACCTCTGTCCACCGTCCTGACATGGGGCACCGCTCGTGCCACCGCAGTCGGCTGGCCACACTGGAGTTTTGTTTAAGCTATTTTCTGACTCCTTAAAAAAATGAAAAGATCACCTAGTGTAGATGCTTCCTTTCCCGCTTGCTAAACTACAGGAAAGGGCATCTACATCATCTCATTTACCTCCTTTTGCAGACCATGTAGAACATAAATTGAAAAGGACCTCCTTGGCACACTCAAGCCAAGACCATTCCCCTCTGCATACTTTAATGCTTTCTCGGGCAGAGGGGATGCACCTTACAAAAAATCTCACTACCGGTTGTTGTCAAGCTCTTTTCCAGCCATTTCATCAAGATAATATTGCCGAGCAAACTTGGTTTTGTTCATGCTCATAAAAGTATTTCAATGACCGTCCAGTCGGTATAGGTTTAACCTTTTCCGGCCTGATTGGACTACCAACGATAAAGAAGTCTCTCATCCCCTGCAGGATGGGAAAGCTCTCCTATGTAAACTTTTATCCTTTTTCGGGCACAGGAGACTACCAATGAAAAAGGGCCTCCACTAGAGTCTCCTTCATGCTTTCCACAGGGGCTTCACTTGTTGACCAATATCCTATCATGTTAGTTCATATTGTGGGTTTTAAAATTACAAAAAATTGAACCAATATATTGCAGGTATGGGGGAATGAGGGGTTTAAGGTGGGGGTGGGTAGGGTGTTTTATAAGGATTGAGGTATAAAAAGGGGTGGGAAAGAGGTTTTAAGTATTGGGAGGGGGTTTCAACAAAAATATTTTGGGTCAATATCTCTATAAATTAAGGGTATTCTTTAATATCCCACGATCGCACGTGCTATGTGAGAGGTTCACTAAGTGAAGTCCCCATGGCGCTTTCAGACTCTGTAAAAGTGAAACCACCATCGAGCATTTGCCTTCTCGGGCTCACCAAAAATCCATGAGATTGTACCATAATGGTGTCCATAGACACCACCCCACAGAAAATAGTTTGGAAGCATTCCCACATTGGGTTGCCTTTGTTCAGAGTACTTTACAATGTGTCTTCCTTGGATCCCTTCAGTATAAAAAGTGTCCACCTCCTCCAAGTATTTTCCATCTACATCAACATTCTCAGTATTACAGCTATGATCCCATTCCCATGAGTTAAGTTTCATTTGCTGCCTGGTCCACACTACTGTCATACTCTGAACAAAGGGATTTTGAGTCTCCCACTCCCCCCTTGCCCTTGTTTAGTTCTTTCCCTTCCCTCCCCTCCCCCCCAATTCAGTGAGTCATTCCATAGATTGCTTCACACCTTTTGGTTATCTCCCTCGCACTCCTGGTTAAGGAAACATCTTTCCTTGACTAGGGGCAGGTCTCCCTCTGTCGACACCAACACACATATTCCATAGGATAGACCTAGAGGTCCATGTACCTTGGTTTCATTAACATCATCGATAAGTTCCTTGGACCACTTGAGAGGAGTCCTTAGTGCCTCTTGGGATGGTTGTTTCTTGCATGCTCAACTTCAACTCCATCATCGCACCGTTGATATTCGTATAGGGTTTGTTCCGCAAAGTACTTGGTCGAAGACCCTGGATGTCACCTGACTCTAGAACATTGGTGGGTCTACTCGAGGGACCTAAAGAGGTTATGTCCCTTGTGATTTCTAGGCTGCATTGGAGACAGTGCTCAGAAGCCCCGCCAGTGCTTCGATATACCTTTATGATTGATGCAGCATACTTGTACCACAGAGACTCTGATTCTCAATTAGCGAGTCCACACAACTATGTACTAGATCCAGCAGACCGTAATTCACAGAGATATAACATTCCATGAGAATGCCATGGGTACAATGTACCAGATCAATATTGTATTCAGCCTCACATGGAGGCAACCATTATTGTAACATCAGTTGTATATGATCAGCTCTTGTATTTTAGAGCATAGATCAAATGATTCTTTTGACATTGTCATGAGCATGGGAATGCCTACCTCGTCCATATACATGTCACACATTTATTGTATCTCACCCATTTATGGGAACCATATTAATACAAAAACCAAAATCCACCATGCCTCAGCCCCGGAAGCACCACCTCTACACAACAAATCCTATGATGTTCGTCGGCCATATGTTGAGCTCCTGCCATCACACATCAGCGGGCAACCTGTTAACCCAAAAATCCCCCACATAGCTCTCAATGGCCTACACCACCCAAGGACACCATCTCATAACCTTCATATCACTCCATAAGACCCTCCATTGGACCCCCACAACTCCAAAATAGCCTAAGGATGAAGAAAAGGGGCTAAAAACCCCAAAAAGGAGCTCAAAATAGCCCCCTAGGAGCTAAATCCCTCAAAAAGGGGATAAAACCCTAAAAGGGGCTAAAGTTAGGGTGAAAGGGGCTAAAGCCCTTACCAAGGGCTTAAAACCCTAAAACCCCTTGGAAAAGCTATAAAAGGAGGGTGGGGGATCATTCTCAAAACACTTCTCCCTTGCATATTGTTATGCTGCCCGTGGATGCCTTAAGACACATTTGCCTCTCAAGCCACCCACACTCCCTCCATATCCATTTCCATTTGAGCCATTGCTCGCCAACCAAGAGAGGTGCTCCCATGAGCTAGGGCATGGTGGCCCATTTCCACCTAAGAGAAGGTATA
This sequence comes from Pseudotsuga menziesii, assembly GCA_001517045.1. Classification (NCBI taxonomy): domain Eukaryota; kingdom Viridiplantae; phylum Streptophyta; class Pinopsida; order Pinales; family Pinaceae; genus Pseudotsuga; species Pseudotsuga menziesii. Next base: position 158,771 of record LPNX011002100.1, on the reverse strand, counting down.
CCCAGTGGTTTATTTCTATTTTTCTTAATGTTGTTTGCTTTCTAACTCTCTTTTTTATTTGTAGGTTTTGTTATTGACATTGTTTTTGTAGGTTCTCCATTAGAGCTTAGGGTTGTTTGCAGGTTTGAAGGAGGCAGAACATTTTCTATAGAGGGGTTCACCAAAGCTTCATTTTCTTCTTTCTGCCATTAGATTTAGTTTACTGTTCTTGCCATTTGCTTCTTCTTCTTGTTTAGATTATCTTATATTTAGTTTAATATTATGTTCTGTCATTTCCATTTCTGTTTTATTTTCTACATTTATCATTAGCAGGAACCTACCCTTGTTCCCTATAGGCATAAGAGAGCCATTCATGCCCTTGTAGCAGGGAGAAGTCCTTGCTATAGTGTTTATGAAGCCATTGGCTAGAGTGAAGCTCGATTACTTCAGGGAGAAGCTTGTTGTTCTCCAAATCGAGGTTTCCTCCAAGGGAAACTGATGAGTCCCATAGCCATTCTGATGATCATGTCAGATATAAGGACTGAACCATTCTATCATGGTGAGAGGATTTGGTTCCTTCCATGTCAAATATGAGTGTTGATTTCCATTCTGTGAATGGAGGTATCTAGTCAGTTACCAGGAACACTCCATCTGGGATTGAGAGAGCCATTCTGATGAGTAGGTTAGATATAAGGGCTGAACCATTCTATCATGCCTAAAGGATTGGGTTCCTCCCATGTCAGATGTGAGTGTTGGTCATTCTATCAAGTAGGATAGATGTAAGGGAAACTACCACTCTATGGGAGAGTGGAGGCACCTGGTCCATTACTAGGTAGCTCAGTGTGGGACTGGGGGCCATTCTGGTGAGGGTGTAGGAGCTGGTTCCTACCAGGTCAGATGTGAGTGCATTCCTTTCTAACGAGGGTGTAGGATTTGGTTCCTAATAGGTTAGATGTAAGTGCAAAGCCCTTCCATCATTGTGAGTAGGATGTGTTCCATCATGGATGGATGTAAGTACATAGCCCTTCCATCATTGTGAGTAGGATGTCTTCCCGCATGGATGGATGTAAGTGCAGAGCCCTTACATCATTGTGAGCATGATGTGTTCCCACCTGGATGGATGTAAGTGCAGTTCCCTTCCATCATTGTGAGTAGGATGTGTTCTTTCCTAGATGGATGTAAGTGCAGAGCCCTTCCATCATTGTGAGCAGGATGTGTTCCGACCTGGATGGATGTAAGTGTAGAGCTCTTCCATCATTGTGAGTAGGATGTGTGCTATCCTGGATGGAAGTGTGGAACTCTTCCATCATTGTGACTAGGATGTGTTTCCTCCTAGATGGATATGAGTGCTGTGCATTTCTGACGAGTAGGTCAGATATAAGTGATGAAGAAGACCTACATGGAGGAAAGGCCTACAACCAGCATGGAAAAGAGCTGGCTCTGTAGAACTTCCTATGATAAGAAGAATCATGAGATAGCACATGTGATGATGATCTAGATCAAGCTATGATCTAGATCTAGTTATGATGACTCCAAGAGATCCAGATCAAGTGATGATCCTGATCGAGTAGTGATGATCTAGATTGAGTGATGATCCAGATATAGTGATGATGATACAATGATGTTCCAAATCAAGTATGATCCAGTGACAATGATCCAGATCGAGTGATGATCCAGATCCAGTGATGATGATCCAGTGATGTTCTAGATCGAGTATGATCCAGTGACGATGATCTAGATCGATTGATGATCCAGATCCAGATGAATATGGCTTGAATATGAAGATGAATTGAAGATGCAAATGACGAGAAGATCTAGAGAAGAAGACCAGTGATGAAAATTGTGTCGAGAGAATACCTTCCTAGTTAAGAGGGAGTGTTGATGTAATTGTAACTTCGGAATGTATTCATCTATGTATCTTATGTATTGTAGTTCGGTGTTTATTCTGGGATGTATCTATAATGTAATTGAGTCATGTTGTCATGCCCTGTTGTTCCGATTGGGAGGATCAATAATGTAAACAAGTCATGTCTATTCATTGTGGGTAACCCTCCTATTGTCTAAGGGTTAAATTCCCCATAGTTCCGGGGCAATAGGGTTATTAGACTCTACTAGTAGAGGTCAGCCCTAGTAGGGTTTTATTCATGTTGGTATTAGTATAAATAGAGAGCTGGAACCTCTATTTAGAACACATCACTTACACACTCAAGTGTAGCACATAGTTGAGGAAGGAGAAGACACTGGGGCTAGAGAAGAAGAAGGTTACTGCTATCAAGAGTGCATCTTACTATTTTGGGGTTTTACCTTTTATGCTGATTCTATCTCTAAGGAAGTTGCAGGGTTTTATCCATTTATGGTTTCCCCAAGGAAAAACACTATGTTCATAGTCTCTTGTGTTTGATTCATGTGCTTGTTATTCTCTCAGTTAAAGATCCATATAATGCTAGCTTAAATGTTGAAAAACTAACACCCTGTACAATACTGAAACTAAAAAAAATGCTCAAAACAAACTAAGTGAGGAAAAGAGGGAAAACCCAGTGGGAAAACCCCCCCTCAAGTTGAACACTGAAAGTAGTTGGATCACCCTGATGAACTCACCCCCAATAGTGAACGAATATAATTGAACTTCTTTTCTGAAAAGACCTTGGTGAAGATGTCTGCAATCTTCTCATTAGTTGGGTAGTATTGTAGAATGATGGTCATGTCATGCAATAGCTCCCTGATATAGTGCATGTGTATCTCTACATTCTTGGTCCTCTGCCTGGTAATTGGATATGTGTATATCTTAATAGCACTTTGATTGTCACAAAAGAGGACATTGGACAAAGCACCACCAAGATCAAAATATGAAAGAATGCCTTGCAACCAAACAACTTGGATGCAAGCATTCACCGCTCCTCAATACTTGGCCTTTGCAGAAGATAGTTCTATGGCGGCATTCTTTTTTCTAGACCAGAAAATGAGGCCACCACCAAACATGAAGACATATCTAGAAGTTGAATTTTGATCAATAGAATCACCCTCCCAATCAGAATTTGTGTATCCAACCAGCTCTAGCTCGGAGTCTGCAGGATAGTGAATGTCGTAGGTCCTGGTTCCCTGAATGTACTGGAGGATCCTCTTGGCTTCCTTCAAATGAATATCATGGGTTTTCTACATGTATCTTAATATAGCATTCATGGCATAACAGATATCAGGCTGAGAATGAGTCAAGTACAACAAGCTACCAATCAACTATCGATAAATAGTGCAGTCCATGGGAGGTGTGTTTTTTCCTTCTTGAAGGTTGATCCCTGAAAGGAAAGGGAATGGTGTAGGCCTACATGCAGCCATGTTAAACTTGAATAACAGTTATGATATGTATTTGGACTGAGTGACCATTTTTCGATTAGAATTTTGCTCAATTTCGAGCCCCAAATTTTTTTTTAAGAGCCCCAAATCGCTCATTTCAAATGCATTGTGGAGAGCAGTTTTGATGACTGAAATAGAAGCAATTGTGCTACCTGTGATCAATAAGTCATAAGAATATAAAACAATAATAATCAAATGAACATCAGACTATTTTATATACACATTTGGATCTGATCTACACCTTTGGAAGTTTTGCGAGAGAAGGAAGGCATCCTTCTTGGAATACCACTCTCTTGGGGCCTGTTTTAACCCATATTGTTGATGTATATGAACTTCAGAATGTATTCACTTGTATATTTCATGTATTGTACCCCTATGTTTATTCTGGGAAGTACTTGTAATGTAATTGAGTCATTTCATGCCCCGATGCTCCTATTGGGAGGTTCTATAATGTAAACAACTCATGTCAAGTCATTGTGGGTAGCCCTCCTATTTATCAAGGGTTAAAGTCCCTGCAGTTCCGGGGCACTATGGTTATTAGACTCTCCTAGAGAAGTCGGCTCTAGTAGGTTATTGTCAAGTTGGGAGTTAGTTCAAATAGAGAGTGGGCCTCTCTATTTATTAGACACTCACTCACAATCATTTGTAGTGCATAGCTGAGGAAAAAGAAGACATTGGGGCTAGGAAGAAAGAGGCTACTGTTGTTGGGAGATCATCTTGTTGTTTTGGAGTTTTACTTTTAGTGTTGATTCTATCTCTGAGGAAGTTGTGGGGTTTTCTCCATTTATGGTTTCCCTGAGGAAAAACATTGTGTTCATTGTCTCTTATGTTTGATTGATGTACTTGTTATTCTCTCAGTTAAAGATCCTAACATAATGCTAGCTTGAATGATAAAATTCTAACATGGTATCAGAGCTAACCTAAGAAGAAGACACTATGTAGCTGTGGGAACTAGGGATTCCTAATTTGTGTATCCATCTCCACATATTTTAAGCAAAATAAGGTTGGATTAACTCTCCTCCCTAGGGCGCATCTTTATGTTGAAGAAGAATCCAATTCTGAGCTTTTTCAATTTTGGACCCGACACTACTGCCGAAAATTAGGGATTTCCACAGAAGTGGAATTTTTCAATGAGCCCGGGCCTGGATTGATCTCCTTCTCAAAATAAAACTTTAGAGATCAATATCAAAGCATTTGGTTGGATAGAACTCTGAAAAATCCAAACCCTAATCTGCTCCTGAACCAGCACTAAAGAATTTCAGCTCCAAATCCAGATATGACATCTTGACCTGGTAAGATCTATTTTTTTTGTATTTCCATTTGAGCTTCTCAGTTAAGATGTCTCATCATACCAATATTGATGAAAATATTGAGGGAGATGATAACTTTTGAGCTTGGACGTATAGGATCTCCCCAGTCTTGGACGAAAATGAGTTCGACTCCTATATCAATGAGGAGGTTCCAGTTCTAGAGGGAGATGAGGCTAAGGCCTTACACAAGAAGAAGATGGTTATGGAAAAGAGGATTATTGTTGATTCAATCAAGGATCACCTCATACCATAGGTGTCCTCCCTAAAGACACCTAAAGCTATGTTTTATGCCCTAACCAAAATGTTTGAAGGAAAGAATATAAACCGAAAGATGACTCTGAGAAACCAATTGAAGAATGTTAAAATCCAAAATGCAAAGACCATCCAGTCTTACTTTACAAGGGTTTCTCAGATCAAGGAACAACTAGAAGCAGTAGATGAAGAAGTATAGAATGCAGATATTATGATGACCACCTTGAATGGTCTCCCTAGATCATGGGACTCCTTTATTCAAGGGATCTGTGCCAAAAATAAGTTAGTCAAGTTTGGTATACTATGGGAAGAATGCTCTCAAGAAGAAGCTTGGATAGCAGCTTGAGAAGAAAAGATGGGAAGTGAATATCAAGCTCTCACAGTTCACTCCAAGAAAAGCAAAATAAGTTCTCATCACTCCAGAGGTAAGCATTTCCATAAAAATAAGACTATAAAATATTTGTCTAGAAGAAGATGTTATACATGTGATGAAGTAGGACACTTTGCAAAATATTGTCCTAAAAGACAAAATAAGAAAAAGGGAAACAAGACAAGACATCATGCTCATGCTGCAGAGGATGATGATACTTCCTCAAAGAGAACCATATATGAAAGTGAATACTATTCAAGTGATGAAGAATATTTCTTGATTTCTGCTCTCACAGAAAACATCACACATGGAAGCAATGATTGTCTTATAGACAATGGGGCTTCCAAACATATGACAGGATTCAAAGAGTCCTTTGTAAAAATTTTAGAACATGAATCACCTCACAAGGTGAAACTTGGAGATGAATACCACTATCCAATAAAAGGTAGTGGGGAATCCTCTTATAGCTAGACTCTGGAAATTCTATGACGATGCAAGATGTATTGTTTGTACCAGGACTAAAGAAGAACCTCCTGTCCATATCTGAATTAGATGGAAAAGGCATGAGAATTGCATTTATGGATGGCCAAGTTATCATGTGGCCAAAGGGAAAGAATATTAATGATGCAGTAGTGATTGGGGAACAAGAGGGAGGTCTATACAAGTTGAAGGGCCATCCAGAACAAGCTTTGGTACATGACACAATAGAGCCAAATGAAATTTGGCATAGAAGGCTTGCACATGTGCATTACAAAGCACTACCACTTGGAAGAAAAGTTGTTGAAGGTCTTCTAGAAATTCAAACAAAACATGATGAAGCCTACAAAGGATGTGCAAAAGGAAAGAATACAAAGAAGACATTTCCAAGTAGCAAGATCAAGGAAAAATCAATATTGGAAATCATCCACTTCGTTGTATGCAGACCAATGTCATCAAGTTCACTAAGCGGGGATGTATATTATGTTTATTTCATTGATGAAATTTCTAGGAAGACATGGATTTACTTCATGAAGAACAAACATGAAGTATTTAGAAAGTTTAAGGAATTCAAATCCTTGACCGAGAACCACACTCAAAAGAAGATCAAGACCTTTCGATTAGATAATGGCAGAGAATTCACATCAAATAAATTAAAAGATTTAAGCAAAGACTCAAGGATTAAGAGGGATTTTTCCACTCCATACAATCCACAACAGAATGGGATTGCAGAAAGGAAGAATAGAACTATCATGGAAGCTGCAAGAGAAATGCCTCATGATCAAGATATTCCTATGCATCTATGGGCAGAAGCTACCAGAATAGCAGTGTATATATAGAACCATACTCCATATAGAGTGCTCGAGAACAAGACACCTGGAGAAGTCTTTTTCGGCAAGAAACTAGAAGTCATCCATCTCAAAATATTCAGTTGTCTAGTGTACATACACATTCCAAAGAGAAGAGGATAAAATTAGATCCTTCAGGAAAAAAGGGTATATTTGTGGGATACTCTGAAATCTTGAATGCTTACAGAAATTCCCAGGGTTCAAGAAGATTGACATCAGCAAGGATGTAACATTTGATGAAGACTCAGCTTACAACAAATCCAGAAAGAAACCTGTTGAAGTTTTTGAAGAATCAGAAACACCCAGAATTCATGACACAACCATGAACAAAGAACATCAAGAAGAAGATCGGGAAATAGAAGAACCTCAAGAACTTGTAGATCCACCTCAAGAGAAGAATCCTCATAAGAGGAAACCTACTTGGGTACAAGAATATATCCAAGGTGCAGAAAGATATGGGGCTCCAGAAGAGAATCACAGAGAAAGAAAGAGGACCAAGTCTTCCTTTGGTTATGTAGCCTTATTATGTGATTTCATCGATAAAAAACCTTCTAATTATCAAGAAGTGGTAGAACAGAAAGAATGGAAGGATGCTATGATTGAAGAGTATCAATCGATCATGAAGAATGATGTTTGGGATGTTGTCCCAAGACTAGAAGGGGAGTCTATTGTAACTTCCAAATGGATCTATAAGATCAAGCATGCTGTAGACTGTAGCATAGAAAAATATAAATCAAGATTTGTTGCTTGTGGTTTCTCCCAGAAAGAAGGAATAGATTATGAAGAAACTTTTGCACATGTAGCTAGATACAATTCCATCAAATTAGTACTTTCTCTAGCTGTAGTGATGAAATGAAAGATACACCAGATGGATGTCAAGACTGCCTTCTTGAATGTTGTAGCGAAAAATGAAGTGTATGTGGAGCTCAGGATTGGTTCCTTCCATGGTCAGATGTAAGCGCTGAGCCATTCTATCGTGGTGAGAGGATTGGTTCCTTCCATGTCAGATATGAGTGCTGATCCATTCTGATGTGACTGTAGGATTGGTTCCTACATGATCATATATAAGGTCTATTTCCATTTTTTGAATGGAGGTTCCTCATTAGTTACCAGGAATACTCAGTCTAAGACTGAGGGCCATTCTGATATGACTATGAGATGTAGTCTCACATGATCAGATATAAGTGCAAGGCCATTCTGATGTGATTTAGGGATGTATTCCCACTTGATCAAATATAAGGCCTGTTTCCATTTTGTCATGGTGAGAGGATTGGTTCCTTCCATGTCAGATGTGAGTGCTGATCCATTTTGATATGACTATAGGATTTCTTCCTACATGATCAGATATAAGGGCTATTTCCATTCTCTAAATGGAGGCACCTGGTCAGTTACCAGGAACCCTCAGTCTAGGATTGAGTGCCTTTCTGATGATTCAAGGTCAGATGTAAGTGTTGTGCCTTTCCACAGATGATAATAGTTGTGTACTATCATGCTGGTGGATGTGAGTGTTGTTCCTTTCCACAAATGATAGTAGTTGTGTACTGTCATGCTAGTGGATGTGAGTGTTGTTTCTTTCCACAAATGATAGTAGTTGTGTACTGTCATGCTGGTGGATGTGAGTGTTTTGTATTTCTGACGAGTCAAGGTCAGATGTCGGTATTGTGCCTTTCTGACGAGTCAAGCTCATATGTGAGTGTTGTGCCTTTCTGACGAGTCAAGGTCAGATGTGAGTGCTGAGCCTTTTCACAGATGATAGTAGTTGAGTACTATCATGTTGGTGAATGTAAGGGCTATGCCTTTCTGACATGATGTTGGATGTGTTCCTCTCATGGTCAGATGTGAGTGCTGGCCATTCTGACTTAGGGTTAGATATAAGGGCTAAAGAAGACCTATAAGGAGGTTAGGCCTACAACCAACATGAAAAAGGGCTCGCTCTATAGAATTTCTTGTGATGAGAAGAATCATGAGATAGAACCTATGATGATGACCCAGTGATGATCCAAATCGAGTGATGATTTCCCCATGATGATCCAGATCGAGTGATGATCCAGATCCAGTGATGATGATTTAGATCGAGTGATGATCTAGATCCAGTGATGATGATCCAGATCCAAGATGAAGATGACTTGAAGATGAAAATGACAAGATGATCCAAAGAAAAAGACCAGTGCTGACAAATTGTGTCAAGAGAATACCTTCCTAGTTAAGAGGGAGTGTTGATGTATATGTAACTTCATAATGTATTCACTTGTATATTTCATGTATTATACCTCGATGTTTATTCCAGGAAGTATTTGTAATGTAATTGAGTCATGTCATGACTTGATGTTCCTATTGGGAGGTTCTATAATGTAAACAATTCATGTCAAGTCATTGTGGGTAACCCTCATATTGATTAAGGGTTAAAGTTCCCACAGTTCCGGGGCACTAAGGTTATTAGACTCTCCTAGAGAAGTCAGCCCTAGTAGGTTATTTTCAAGTCAAAAATTAGTATAAATAGAGAGTGATCCACTCTATTTGTCACACACTCATTCACATTTAGTTGTAGAACATAACTGAGGAGGAAGAAGACACTGGGCTAGGAAGAAAGAGGCTACTCCTGTTGGGAGATGATCTTACTATTTTGGCGTTTTACTTTTGGTGTTGATTCTATTTTTGAGGAAGTTGTGAGTTTTTCTCCATTTATGGTTTCCTCGATGAAGAAAATTGTGTTCATTGTCTCTTGTGTTTGATTTCTGTACTTGTTATTCTCTCAATTACAGATCCTAACATAATTCTAGATTGAATGATAAAATTATAACACGTATAGTGACTTCTTTAGCTTGCAAACCAAAGATGGATCAGAGATGTAGCACTCAGGCTGCTTCATGTATATCTCCTCATGAATATCTCAATGCAGAAATCCTGACTTAACATCCACATGATGCACTTCGCAGGACTTAGATGCTGAAATTGCCAAAACTAGGCGGATGGAGTCCATTTTTGCAACCCATGCAAAAGTCTCATGGTAGTCCACACCTTGGACCTGGGAGAAACAATTTTCCACCAGAATTGCCTTATATTTGTAGGTGGTACCATATACAACAACCTTATTCTGAAACACCCACTTGCATTGAACCAATTTTCTTCCTGAAGGAAGAGAAACTAGCTCCCAAGTAGTGTTTTTCTGAAGAGAATTCATCTCTTCATCCATGGCAACTTGCCATCTCGGATCCTTTTGAGAATGGTAGTAGGAATTTGGGTCTGAAATTATCATCAAATAACAATATTTGGAGAGAAAATAATCAGTACAAGAGAGCACAATACCTACTCTTTCGAAATCAGACTGGGTTCTCCTTGGATCATCCGGATTTCCAATGTTATCTCCTGAAAAGGAGAGTGTCTGTCAGGCGCATGTTGGGAGATGATTTTGTACTTTATGTTCTCATTCAGCATATGATGTTTGCTATACACTGATATAAAAAATAATAGGATCCAAATCAGGGTCATCACCCTCAATTTCATCATCCAGATATTCACTAGAATAGGAAGGAAATTCAGCAGTTTTCTCCTTCACTAGTTCCACCTCCTGAAGAGGCTCAACGAACTTGACACTCCTTTCGATGATGATATATTTTGTTTTGATATACAGTAGCTTGAAACCTTTTGATTCATCAGGATACCCAGTAAACATATATTCTATGCTTTGCAGTTGCAAAGCCCTCCTTTTATCAAGTGGAATTCAGGCCCATGCAGTGGGCCCAAACACCTGCAGATTCGACACATCCAGCTTGTGTCTGACGTATGCTTTGAAAGGGGTCTTCTCTTTCATGTATGAGTGTGGAAATATATTTTGAAGGTATGTTGTAGCATGCATGGATTCATCCCACAAATTTTCAGCCAACTTCTTTGATTCCAACATATAGGTGGTCATCTCCTTGAGAGACCAATTCTTCCTCTCCGCTACATCGTTCTACTAGGGAGTGTAGGGAATTGAATGCTAGACCTGAATACCACTTTGGGTGCATATGTGAAGAAAATCATTACTGAAATACTCCCCACAATTATTAGATCTCAAGATCTTGATCTTTTGGCCAGATGCATTCTCAATCAAGGCCTTCAGTTCAACGAATTATTCACAGACTTCACTAGTACAAAATGAGAAATTAATGACTAAAAAAATGACTAAAGTTCGACTATAAACAACAATTTTTGAGTCGGAAACTAATGGTAGAAAATTTGCACTATCTTATAGCTAGTCGTATTTCACTTAGTCATTAATAGATTGACTAATTAGTCATTGATTTAGTCACTGATAATCATTTATTTAGTCATTGATTTAGTAATTGATAGTCATTGATAGTCAATGATTTAGTCATTGATTTAGTCACAGATTTAGTCACGGATTTAGTCATTGATTTAGTCATTGATTGCAGCAATTAGTGACCAAATATATGACTAAATAAACTACTAGATGATAACATATTAATTTCTAAGCTAAATACAACTAGATACGGGAAATTAGCTACTAATAGTTGTATATATTCAAATTTAGTAGTTTTTGTAGTCACAAATTTATGACAGGGTATGGAGGAATCGAACCACCAACCTCTTGCCTATAATTAGGCAGGTGCTCTACCATTGAGCTATCACCCTTTAAGAAGTATCTATTGCTTGATAATGATGATATTCAAACAAATTTTGCATCATTCAAGCAGACAAAATAATGATTATCAAGTTACTATAGATCCATAATGGCTTACCCTATACTAGTCCTCCAAGTCCTTCTTGCACTTAATAAATGCATTTGAAAGACTTGAAGGACTATTACAAGGTAAGTCATTATGTATATATAGTAACTTAATAATTGGTATTTTGTATGCTTGAATGATGGAAAATGAAAAATTCCCAGAAATTTATAGGAATGACAAGCATACATCCAATGTAAAACTATCTACCGAGTCATCTAGAGTCATGCCAAGATATCTAAATTTGACTGGAACCCAATTAACCAAGAAACTAAACAATATAATCATACCTTTGTCTTCAGAATTTGAGAAAAAAATATAAATGTTTCTAAATTGTTGTTTTCATCATGAAGAAGACTATCTAACACCTGAAAACAAGAGCAGTTGATTAGTACTCCTTCCTCTTCTTTACAACTTTTGGAACACAACATGAACAAAAGAGATAGATCAAAAGAGTGTGATGCACATTGCAAACCTTTATTAACCCTTCTATATTTGTGTCACATTATACACATGGGGCACAATATTCATATTTAGTGTTGAATGATATCTCAAACAATATTTGCAGCAACCATTATCCATGTTTCTCTTGTTCACAATATTTTAAAGGTGGCTTGATTCGAGAGGATTATACCGTCATAGGAAGATATATGTGTATGGGATTCTTAAAAAGGAATATAGGATTATCCTAGTTTAATTTATGTATACCATAATAGCAAGATTTTTTCATGTAGTCCTCTGCTTTATGGAAATTCAGCAGTAGTACAAAGTTCAACAATTTCTTGTGCAGTATGGATAGTTACAGTCAACTTACTTTTAATTGTATTTGGAAAAATCCTTCATGTATTTGATACCCATCAACTCATAAACCCCAACTAGAAACCTCAATAATGTTTAAAAAAATCATAGACATCTACGAATAAAATAATAGCAAATTTTGAAGACATGAATTTTTTTTTTGACTTATTGGGAAATATTGAGGTTGAATTTCTTCTAAAATTTGAAAAAAATTGGCATATTTACTCAACAAGAATCATACAATTGGACACCTATAGAGTTCCAAAGGACAGATAGCAAGCCAATGCCTAGTTCACCCCCATTGCCATCGACTATCAGATTCGGATGTTCTTGACTTCATCTCCTTCATGTTCACTCTTCACCGTGCCTTGGATACGATTATATACATATTTTGGGGGTGGGATTATTACTTGTATTTTTTATTTTTACTTTATTTTATCATAGATGTAGTTTTGGTTTTTTATAGGAGCTACATTTGCACTCCCACATTGTACTTATACTGATTGTGTCCTTTTAGTCCCATTGACCTATTTTTGTGGTAAAGTCGAATCACCACCATTTCCCACAAATAATTCAAGGGAAGGATTCACATTGTCATGGAGTGAATTTTTGCAAAAGGAATTATGAGGTCTAGATGAACTAGCAAGAATGGAATATGACTGCTATCAACCTGTGCACCCTCTGGTAAAAATTCCTGACAATTTAACATTAATGATCCACCTAGACCAAGATTATCTTAACCCACAAATGTCGATGTAGATGACAAACCAATTTTTAGTTCATCCCCATTCTTTTCTTCTGAATCACTTAGAACTACAACTTTAGACTCTTTATGGGCCTCTGAATGAAAAAGCCTACAAGATTTACATAGAGGACAGGCATTGCCCAAAGATGTAGAATCAAATCCAGCATCATTATTTCTGAAAATTCTAGGTTCCAACTTGCTTCTTGGTTAACACTCGCATCTTCATCAACATTGTTTCTAGTAGTTGTACTGCTACTGCTACGAAGCATGGAATTGAATTTATGCTTATCAATTTCTCTAAACATATTGTTTGCTTCAGAAGGTTGAATACCTATACCACTCACTTTCTAGAAACCATCTTTATTTCTCTTGATTCCAATTTTCAATGTCATACACCCTTCTAATAAGACATCCTCATGCTTTACCTTTTTCCAGGGGTCCTGCTTCACCTGTTTCAAAATTACATTCTGATTCTTGATATCTTGATTTTTCATATTGATGGATCCATCAGGAAATATCCAATCCTCGAGTAACTTGTTTTCATCATCATGTTTTGGACGCCAACAACCATCAGTTTTAACTTCAACTTCAGTTACATCCTCGAGGTATTTTTTTATCGGCATCCAGGAACCATGGTATGCTTGTTAATGGGCATCTAAAACTTGATAGTAAATCCACACCTAGCAACATAAGGATTAATATTTTGGTTTCCAACTCAACTATACAAGGAAATAGAGAATATGCTTACATGTGATGTAATGCAATTGAAATATGGTTCAATTATAATGTCCTCCAATGAATAATTTTTCATACATATTGGACACTTCCACTGCACTAAGAATCAAACTTAGTCTGATAGCATTACTATTTTCACCACTTAGCATGTTTGTGCTGTAATGATGTCTAAAATCTATAGAAGACAGTGTTAGCATTACATTTGTAGTTTTTAGTAATTCAAAACCTTCCGTGCACATTGGTTGAGTTCTACAAAAGTGTTGAGGTCAAAACACCCCATATGAATGCAAGGATTGAACCTTCCAACAACTTTTATACGTGATCCACTTAGCTAATGATCACCCAAATCCATATGAAAATTTTGGAAATGTTATCTATCAATATAAAAACAGAAACACAAAATACAATGCAACACCTCCACATGCATAATTAAAAGATATCAAAAGCATCAAGTGATAGTTACATTCAAAATGGTTGCTAGAGCTAGTTCTTAGAAGAAAATGTAATTTGCACTATAAAGTTGTAATTCCCGATGCAATATATGAATTCTCACTGAAATATTGCAAAGAAATAGAGCTAATATAGAGAAAGGAACATGCACCATGGGTTTCTAATCTCTCTCTTAGAATTTAATTGGGATCCTTCTTGGATACATTTCGGATTCATATTTGGAAATGATACAGCATTGATATTCAAGAGATATGCAGGGGATCCATTCTTGATACATCTAGGATAGATTCCTGAATCCTGTGTTCTAGTATACAGCCATTAATCATATGTTATCCGCACAATGTCACAAGAAATTGGACATCTATGAGAATGTCGCACTTAACACATTTTAACAAGGGAAAAGGTAAGTCAGTACCTGAGAGGAGTTAAAATTACCACATTGCGAGCAACAACTTCTTTTGTTTTTCTATATCTCTTCACATTAGTCCCTTGAGTTGCTTGGACATTGTCATCTGCAATTGCATTCTACGCACAGGAATAAAAACACTCTGAAAAAGGCCAAGATATTAAAATTAAGAAATAAGAAATAAAAGAAACATTGTGTTATAGCTGATTTTACCACTCCAGGAGAATCACACTTGTATGGCCTTCCCTTGTCCCTCTGCAGAGTCCTTGGACCCCTTGGACCATTTTTTTGTCCTTTGATATTTCCTTTACCATCCCTAAAAACATGTGAAAATGATACACGTGACTTTTAAACCCCTAATCACATGTATACACGGGTTTGACCCCTAAATCTGCATACATCGAGATGTGTGCATAATCCAAATCCTTTTGGAGTTTTCCTTGACATGGATCCGACTCACTTGACTCCTAGCCTTCCCTATGCCTTGAGATCGCTTAGATTCAACCTTTCATTAACCCTTTGAAAATATATATAAGGAACTCTATGTTACATTGAAGGCATATGAGAGAATTGAGAGCAAAGAAACTATAGTCCATTGTTGCCGGAACTTATGCTTGAGTCTGCATCCCTTTGTCCCTTGGAGCACTTTTGTGTTCTTCCCAATCTTGCCTTTTGCTTGTGAGCTTGCTATCAAGAGATGGAGGATTGAGGTGGTGGAGGACCAAGTGGGAGATTTATTTTCTCTGATTCGCAGACATGCCGACAGAGGTTGTATCCATTGCAATCTCTTATTTTATATTAATAGAAATATCTTTTCCTATCCAATATGTTTAAATGAATATTTTATCCATGGATGTTTTCAAATGATTATACATTGTTGATTATATATGCTAGAATAGATCTAACACCAATATATAGTATGCTTGTATTGTTTACTTGTTGTTGAGGAAGTAATCTATCAATTCAAGCTGAAGTTGGAAAGCTCAACGAGGATCTACTTCAACCGTCTGGAATAGGGTACGAGGTCTAATCCTTTAGTGTTAGATATTTAATTTATATTGCATATTGGAAAGCATTGATTTCTAGAGTAAAGTTGTCTGTTGTGGTACCCCAATCCATAGGAAATTACCTCCGTAATAGAATTGGTGACTCAGTTGGGGAGTTCCTAGTAGTTTTCCTTTGGGGTTTTCTATCGGCATTCAATGACTTTGAATTGCTCTTTCTCTCTTGTTTTTGTGTCGGGTCTGGGGGCATGTTTTCCTGGTAGTGTCTAATTGGTATGAAGTTTGTCTCAGCTTGTCTGTTTGCCTTGATTTTTATGCACCTTTCCTCTTGTACATGAGTTTGGAACTCATAGTTGCATATACACGCGGTTTTCTCTGCCATTTCTATGTATACATGCGGGTTTACTGTGAACATTCACGTATGTGCTTAGTTTTTCCTTTTAGTGGAATTTAAATGGTTGCTGGGTGAGTTGTGATGATTGCTGAGTCTCCTTTGATACTGCCAGAGTCTGTATACACCTCTATTTCTGACCAGAGACGTTTTTTTTAGGGTAATTTTTTTTAGAATGTTCTTGTCATGGCATTTTCGATTTTTTGTTTGGGATTACTGCACTAGACTTCTTTTACCTTAGTGCTTTGTTTGAGTGCTTCTTGAGTGTGCATGCAGAGTCTGAGGGTTGTAGAATCATTCTTTTTCTCTTTGTATCTCATTTTATTTCAAAAAATCGAAAAATAGTTGCTTATCATCATGCATTGCATTTTGCATTTTGCATAGTACTTGCACTAGATTTGCTTTGGAGTATTAGTCAGGATTTCATATAGGAAACCTTGCATTTATCATTTGAAGGAAATTGTGCATTTCACGTAGTAGCATACCCTATTTTCATGGAAACAATGCATTTGCATTGATTGTTAGGTGTGCATTTTACTTCATGTTGTGTCATAACACCATTAGCTACACAGCCATATCCCTCTTTTGAGTAATAAAGCCAATTAAAATCAACGGTTAATTAAAATGAACTACACTATTTTATTTGATAGGGTTCACCAACGAGATTAGGTTTTAGGGTCTTGGAATAGTTCACTATGAGTAAATTCTCCAAGACCACTAAACAACAACATGTATGTGTCTGTCCAGGTGAGTGTGTGAAATCCTTGGTATAACCAGTGTTTCTCAGGATCCTCCTCTGAAAAGGGAGTTAAGCACAACGCAGTGTGAGTGGTTATTGATTGGGATGATCCCTAGTCATAACTGAGTAGCAATGGAGATATTTCCAGGATTGTATTCATATCTGGTGCTCTTTCGATATTTTCAGGCTTTTCTACCCTTCCCATATAGTCAATCCTGCCTACGACTGTCCGCCTGAGCATTGATTATATTGAGGTGACCTTAGTGGCCTTACATAGGATATCAAGGGGGTACTTTGCAGGGGTTATTCTATAGGTGTCTCATCCAGGTTGGGGTGAGACAGCACAGTCGCTTTACATGTTGAAGCTGAGGGATACAATAATTGGTTACGTACCTCCACTAGTTGTGTATGGGAGTCTCAAGCCTCTCCTAGGCGAGACATACCTACTTTATTCGGGAGCTCACTTATCCTACCCTTGATTGCTTATGTTTAACTTTAGATTTTATTGGTGATTGCTCTGTGCATGTTAGCTTACCTAGGGTTTGTGTATATAGAGAGTCTTTTACATTTTTTGAGTCATTGTGGATTCGGGTGCGGATCCTCGCCGTTCTCGTTGTTTAGAAGGACTTTCGCCTTCTACATCTCCTCCTCCTTTGGGAGACAAAAATAGACAGTCTAGGTGGACTACTTTGAACATTGATTCACACACCATAGGAGACCATATAGAAGGTATTCCTGAGCCACCTTCTCCCATTCATGTGGAAGATGGGGAGTTTACTCCTAACTATGATCCTTCACCCGACTTGACTGAGTTAGGTCCTATGATTTCTGAGATAGGAACCTTTCATGATAGACCTAATTAATCTAGGGTTGATTCCCCATTAATTCATCACCGGTATGGAATGCTGGAGGATGATGAGACTCATTTTGAACCCACGAGTACTAGTTATGGTAGTTATGTTATGTCTGGTTTTCCCACACATGATTTGGCATTTCATGTCAAATATGTGTTCGAGCCTAACACTATGCTTGGGGGCACTCTCATTCCTTACCATGCGGAGAGGTTTGGGAGCACTAGTCACATTACACCTTCCATATCGGTGGTGGAAGTGACATCACACATTCCTCCTAGGTCTAGGGTTAGTGATCCTATTAGGATACTAGATTTGAGATGAGTGACTACAAGGAATAGTACATACTTAATTACATAGATCCCTTCGTCCTCTATCCCTAGTTCTTTGAATGTTCACCCTCCACCTCATTGACGTGGTCCTTCGGGCCAGAACGTTGCTATGAGTTATGTCCGTACTACGGTTACTAAACCGGTTGTGTCTCAACTTCATGCACTGCCCATTGGTTCGGGAGGTCATGTTCATACTTCTAGAGGTCACATTCCCACTTTCGAAATGTACATTACTACTTCTGGAGCGTATGTTCCTACTTACGGAGTGTCTCGTGGGACATCCCATGCGATGACTTATGGACCCTATTATGGGACACAGTATGGACAGGGTTCTTCACCTTATGGGGGAAGGTATGAACAACCTGCTTGCTCTCCAAATTATGGCTTTGTAGCTCTAAATAGTCAAGGTACACCGCACTATGGTGCTTCCATGCCACCCTATATGGGTCAAACGGGAGGAGGGAACTATGGCCAAGGCCATGGTGGTAATCAGACCTATATGAATCAGAACTATCAGGGAGTGGTCCATTGACCTCATCATCCTAGGATCCCTTTCCTCACAACACTGAATCTTCATGAATTTTTGAGATTGACGAACAATCCTGTAGCTCATGACCCGGCTTGGTCGACTGTCCCTACTAAGCTTCCCTCAGACATACCCAAGTTTGAGGACAAACCAGGAGAGGATCTAAGCGAACATGTTACTACCTTTCACCTATGGTGCTCTTCAAATTCCTTACACTAGGACTCCATCCGTTTAAGGTTATTTCAATGCACCCTTACAGGGCCTTCCGCGAAATGGTATATAGAGCTACCTAGGGGGCATTCGCTTTGTTCGATGACCTAGCGATCACTTTTCTTAACCACTTCTAGCTACCAGTGCGTTATGACATTGGTACTGAAGTATTGTCAACATTTTAGTAGGATAAGGCCACACATATCTCAGATCATATCCAAGAGTGGCGTAGACGGAAGAGGTTAATTAAAGCCTTTATACCATCGGATTTCCTCCCCGAATGGTTTCTTAAGTCGTTATTTCCGTATGTAGCGAAGGATGTTTCTACATATGGAGTGCAGAATGAGGAACAAGCAATTTTTAGGGCGCAGGAACTGAACTTGATTTATGCTCAGTCCGGTTTGTTGTATGAGATCATTCCCAATGCTCTGCATTCTATTTTTGACCCCAAAGTTCAACCTGGACCACATGTCGATGACATTATTGGTTGTGCAAGTGCTAAACCTACGGATTCAATTACAAAACAAGTTATTCGATTGTCAATCAACCAATTTGCTTCAAGACAAGCCATGGCTTTGTCTCAACCCACCCAAATGGTGAGTGTACTTTCGCTACAATCGTTGGACTAGAAGGGTAACCAGCAGCCCGGATGGAATAAAAAGAAGGGTAGGAATAATTGTAAGGGTGGGAATAGAAATGAGAATGCTAATAATAAGGACAATAATGCTTGTAATACTGGGGGTGACAAGCAAGCTAAACGTAAGGTTAAATTCCCTTGCAAGTTGTGTAAGGATGATCACCTCACTTACTTGTGCCCTCGTATCAATGAAGCCTCGAGATTCTTGGCATAGGGCCCAGCTGTGCTAACTAACCCTTTAACTCACAATCAAAATATGAACTCAAGGACCCATGATCAATCTGGTGGTGATCAAGATCCACCGGAGGGTAGTGGTCATGGCTGCATTAACATGGTACGTACTGTGAAAGTTGTGACCCATGCGAAGGGCTATGGTTCGTCACAACCAAGCCCAGGAAAGGAACCTGATCCACCAGGGTCCCCTTTGCATATTGAGAAACCTATGGATAAGCTTGAAGATGCACCTCACATTCCTAAGGGAGTCCTTAAGCATTCGAGGCATAATCCTAATGCCCGAGTCACCCAAAACTATTCAGTTGTCGAGGATTTGGGCCACACTCCTTGTGCGATGTCTGCATTGGAAGTGCTTCAGAGTTGTCCTTTGCAAAGGAAGGCTTTGCTTTCTTCCCTTGGTGTGAATGATGATGATTCTTCCTCCGTGATTAAATTTGAAACCGTAGGACATCAGCCTCGCTTGTCTTACTATGTGTCTCTTTTGATTCACATAGAATGTCTTAACATGACCATCAAGCGCACTGTGATTGACAAAGGCGTGCCGCTTCTGTGATGTCTTTATCATGTTGGAAGGGTTTAGTTTCCCCTGAGCTGTCTAAATCAGCGACCATGTTAAATGTGTTTTATGGGAGATCATTTAGGCCTCACGGCATCCTTCCTTCCCTTAAGGTTTGTTTGGGAGGGAATATAGTTGCGATAGATGTCGAGGTGGTTGATGCCCCCATTGACTACAATCTCTTGCTGGGTAGGAATTGGATGTACAGTATGCAAGCCATTGCTTATTCCCTATTTCATGTTGTATGCTTTCCACTTAACGGGAAGATAGTCACAATTGATCAAACGTCATTCAAGAATTCGTATGTTACCACATCTTCGGGAGCTTCGATCCTGATCGTTGAACACTCTCACCTGGAAACTGGGAGTGTGGCTGTAGGAATGTATCCATCCCTCATGGGAAGCTTTAGTTGTCCTGCACCGATCCTTATGATAGGGTCTAGTTCTAGTGAGGCTTCGACATCTATGAGATCGGTGCCTTTTCACATGAATCATATGGAATATCCTTGGATTCTTCCTACACCGAGTACTCCGGGTGATCCCATCGTGACGAACATGTCGTTGTCTACAACTGTGATAGCTTATCAAGCTACTCTTGAGTGTGTTGCAGAGCCTAGTCCTTCCTCTTCATGGATGGAGGAGGAGGACCCTTTGTTGGGCTAAGGGCAGACCCAGGTTCTTATGCTTTTATCTTCGCACCAACAAACAGACCCACAGTGTTGGCCCTTTCAGCAACAACCTGTGAACAGGTTGCAGTCTCACCCAAAATAGCTATGGGGTGCTGCAGAATTAGGTTTCTACAAGTGAAAGAGGGATATTACTATACCTTTATCCTTAACAAAGAATAATTATGCAATACAGAGCTTCGACATTCACTTAACTAGCTTCGCAGTTTAGATAAAAAGACAGTTTCTTGCTTAACCCTTAACTGGGAATTCACAGTGAAGTTAGTACTTAGCAATATATCTTACTTATGATTCACCTACTTATCAAATGCATAAAAACATAATAGGAACAAAAGTAAAAAGAACCACCACAACATAAGATGTACATGGTTCACCCCCAGTGTAGGGGCTACGTCGACAGAACTTCATTTATATTCAACACTTTACAAAACAACAATTCTAATATGCGCACTCAACTACAGATATTCTCAACAACCCAAAACTGCGCACTTAGCTGCAGAACCTTTATTCCAAAACCCTCTACACACTCAGCTGCAGAGGTCATCCACGCACTCAGCTAGGACTTAACCTTAAACCCAAAAATAGACCTTAGCTTCTTTGCATCACATCATATCATCACAAAAATTGTACTTGACTCCTTTACATCAGTGCCTATTTATACAAGTGCACTATTACAATACGATGGGCTTAAACCATGAGTACCCAAGAACCATTGGACATCTATAAAAATAGGGCCTTCGACCCAACCCCGAAGCCCCTAAGACTATTTTGGACCACAACTCCGCTTACAATCTTTGCACCAAAACCGTGGAGTTGCCAAAATTAAGGACCTTCAAGGTCCAAGCCCCAACAGGCCCCTAAGACTCACCAATGTCCCATCCTGGGACACTCTGTTGCTTTTCTGGTGGAAGAATCTTGTTGGTGAAGATAGTAAATTGCTTGTTGAGGTTGCGCATGATATCTTTGTCTACTTTCTCCTTCTCCACTATCTCCTACACTATTGCTACAGATGCTTCGTTGGAATTTTCATGCGCAAATGCATCATAATCCTTCAAGACTTCGAGCTGGTTTTCCGTAGCAGTGCTCAACTCCAAGGCCTCATTAATAAGGGGCTGCACAGAGTTCACCAATAGTGTTTCTTTCCTTCTCCAAGACTCAATTTCTCGCTAGAGCTCATTTCTATGCTTTACCTTAAGCATCTTCTGCATAGGAGGCAATGTCTTAATTTATGCTTTTACTACGTCCAGCTCTGTCTGTCGCTGCTTGATGGTTTCTTGCAAATTTTCTACTTCTGGGTTGTCCTGCAAGTTTTCCCTGGCCTCGACACTTTCGGTAAGTAGCTTTGATGCACTACTTACAATATCTAAGATCTTTGTTGCTGAGGCCTGAATATCTCTACGACGTTGTTCCCTGACCTCTGGTGGACTCTCAGGAATGAGGTGAAGTTGAAGCTCCACAATCTGAGCCTCATGTTCTGTTTTCATATTATCTATCTCGCTTCAAGACTATTACGCATAGTCTTTCAGCTTAACGATTATTTTCTCCGGTTCTTCTTCAGCCTGCATGTCGAAGTCAGGGAGACTTTGACACGCCTCATCCAATACTCGTGCTAGTGTAGCCCGCTTGTTTTCTGCTTCCCTCTTCTTCTGTTCAGCTTCTTCCAATTGCGCTACAAGGCTCTCACTCTGCTTTGTGGAATTCTCTAACTGCATGTGTGAGTAGTTGTCTCATTCTCGAATCTCCTTCATGAAGGCCAATTGACAAAGATGCAGCTTCGGCATAGACAACTTGGTGTAATCTATCTCAACTATCATGCTCATCTGCGATCGAGATGCTGCATCAGTTATTATAAGGGATGCACTTGGTACTTGTGATCCAGATTTATGCATGAACAAAATGAAAGAACATATACAAAATCATAATCATAAACATTTTGCAAAGATAATAGAGATACAGTAAACACATATTCTATTAAATGGCGGAAATAGAACAGACTGTAATACAATTGCTAGAATGGTGGTAGCTATCTCTGAGAAGAGATGTGGTTGCTACGCTCATTCATGCCAAGATGAATACAAAATGAGGCCAAAGGGACCTATTTATAATAATAATGAGGGTTAGAACCCCAAAAGTCCAAAACGTAACCCTAGAAGATGAACCGTCATAAAGTTTGCGGCCCTAAGGTGGTAAGTTGAACAGTCAACTTTTCGGGGTCATAACTTTTGCATACGATCTCTGATTTGGGAGTTAGATAGCTCGTTGGAAAGTTATATCTAATATTTACAACTTTTGGTCAGCCAAATGAATTCTGATGACAACCATTTTGCCCCAAATCTCCAAAAAAAATCATTTAGGGCCTCAAAGCGGCCCCGAAAGTTTAGGACCCGAAAAACTATAGAAATATAACTAGGATACTGCCACAATGGACAATTGTTTTGAGCTAGTGGAATAGGTAGGTGGCCACCAATCTCCATCTATATCAACTTGTCCTCTGTTGTTTCTAGCGGGCCATTGTCTCGTATCTAGCTGCACGCTTACTGGGGCATTGCTTGCTGCAACACCTGTTGCTATTCTTTCTGCTAACTCCTTTAGTTTTGTAATTCGTTGTGCTACGCCAGTGAGCGCATCAATATGTGTAGCTGCAAACTCTATCCATTTGTTGGATAAGACCTCTATAGACTTCGTCAGAGCCTGATCAAGCTCTTCAATCGTCAAAGCAGACTCTTCGACGATATTCTTTCCCTTCGACCCCATAGTTTTATTTCGGGGCTGAGGCTTAGTCACTTCCTCTAATTCGGGAGACTTGAATTTATCTAGGCGATTGGGGTTTGAGATGGTTTTGACCGATTCTTCTTCTTCTGCATCAGCTCTATCATCTCCACCCTGGTCACCTTTGCTCTGCTGTGACTCATCTTGTTCTTCTCTCCCTTCGAGTGGGTCATTTTGCTATGGCTGACTAGGACCTACGCCCACATCTATTATTGGGGAACTAGTATGTTGGGCCTTGTTCCTGCGTCCTTCATCCATTCAGTCGGCCACTGCTGAACTACCGTGAGGATGTCCTCCTAGTTTACCATGTATGGTAATTTCCACCATGCATGTTTGTTATCTGCGTGGGCCTGGATGAAGACATTATGCATGTCATCCTTGAAGTTGGCCACTTCAGTATACTGAGAGAATAGCTCATTACTGAGCCACGGTGTTTTCAGGATCTCATATGAAATGTTCATCGCATAGAATGTGAACACATAGTTCATCATCTGCTGCAAGGCCTTATCCTGCGACACCCAAAGAGATGCATACCTTGCTGCACCAGGCATCTCCAGAGGCACATCAACAAATTGTGCCTCAATAGGTTCTCTCCATCCTACTAGTGCAATAAGCACTACCAACCATGAATAATGTAAGGGTCTACCTTTCTCCTGTGCATCGCGGACATCTTCAAGGAATTATTTAGCAATGTACTCTTCCCATTTGTAACTGTATCCCTTGGCATAGTTCACAGCAATACTGACAATTGGGGCAGGTACTTCATTAGGTCTACACTTTTGCATTAATTTGCATGCTAGGAGCTCTACGGTGAATTGAATGTTTTGGTGCTGAATTGTGGAGGTTTGATACCCTTCCTTTCCTTTTGTCAGACCGAAGCATTCCTTCATATGTTGCACCAGCTTCGTATCTTCATTCTTTGAAACAAATTCAATTCTGGGATCAGGCCCTTCGTTCGACAAGACTGTGATCCTATGAATCAGCTCTCCATCAATAGGAATTTTCTGGTTTCCAATCCATAGGTGCCCATCATGCACCAACGCCAATAACTTCTTGACCACCGCGGTAACCTGTGTGTTGTGACCAAAGTGGGGGACATTCAACATCTTCAACAAGCCAGCTTGCTCCAAGCCAGTAGCCTAGTGTTTCACTTATAGTAATGTCATTCCAGCCTCCAGATAATGGACGGAGTGTAAGTATTTCCTAGGTGTGAAATGTGGAAACTTCCCATGATCATTCGTATCGTGGTCTGCGTACTTGAGCCTGTCTAATATTCTAGTCAACATTCTGACCAACTTCACACCCTGTGGCAGTGAAGGGGTGCATAACGTGAACTTGGATGTCCGCCAAGGTGGCTAAACTCCTGGTCGAACAGGTGGAATATATGGTGGACGTTGCGATGCAACGTTCTCATCTCATCGAAGTCTTCGAAATATTTAGGTGGGAGCTCTACCGAACCAAGAGGATTCATCTTGGGATCCTCTGGTGTCTTTCTTGATTTCTTAATGGCTTGTGTCTTTCTTCGTTTCGCTTAGAGAAAACTTCAGCCTTAAATTTCTTTCTGGTTGATCATTTTTGCAACGGTTAATCCGAAACTGGGGGAGTCTCTTTGTGAGGTCTAGATGCAGGTGGGTTGCTCATAAGGTTCTGCAAACCCCTTTTTAAAAAATATTTCAGCAATTGTTGGAATTCGCGATCAACTGACATGGACTCAACTCAAGAAAATGAGTAATGCGACATTTGCAGGCCTGGGTGTCTTCTTATAGAATCCAACGACCAAATCTGCCATAACTGTGCATTAAACACACCAAATATGATAGAGCGGCAGTAGATCTTGTCCAAATGGCACTAGATTTCCTAAAATCTCATCATTACAGGAAGTTAATATAGTTAATGTACCGGGGCCGCCAAATCTGATTTTTTCCAACGGTCACATTTTAAGCTTCGACACACCTTTCTTCTTCGGTACAACCACTAACTTCAACTTCGCCACAATAAGGACCTCTGACACAATATAGACCTTCGACACATCCTGACACAAGCTTCGACACTTCGTAAGTTTTCCCACAATCTGCCCCAACTCTCTGAGAACAACTTCATTATAGTCTAGTACCCAATTTCAACTATTCTCGGTACTTAGACTCTTCTTCTTGCTATTACTTTGGGTCAGGTGGATACAGGCCCATCCCTGTACTTCTTTAATATACTCCCATTCACCATGGAGGGAAAAATTTCTCCATTTAATTTACCTAACTGAACTGTGCCACCATCGGTAACTTTCTGAACTATGTAAGGTCCTTTCCAATGTGTCTTGAACTTACCTGGGAACTTCATGAATATACTGTCATACAAGAGCACAAGATCACCATTCTGAAAATGCCTCTTCTTAATGTGTCTATCATGCCATACTTTTTCTATAGCTTTCTGTACTTGCTGCTGGAAACCTGCAATGAATCTGTCTTCTTCTAGTTCTAGTATCTTTGCCAGCCTTTCATTCAACACGGCTAGATCATCCATCCCTATGAAGGTAGATATTATAAGGCTAGGAACAATGTACTCCATGGGCATAACTGCTTCCTTTCCATATACCAGCCTAAAAGGTGTATGGCCTATCAACTTCTTGCAAGTGGTTCTATAAGCCCATAATACTGCTGGAATTCTAAGATCCCAATCATTTCTGTTAATGTTGCAAACCTTCATCAGAGCGTGCTCAAGGATCTTGTTAAAGGCTTCGACAGTTCTATTTGCTTGAGGATGGTAGGCAGTACTTTTCTGATGATATACCTGAAATTCTTTGGTCAATGCTTCAATAGTATTATTTAGAAAATGTGATCCTTGATCACTCATAAGAATTCTAGGACACCCAAATCTTGAGAAGATATTATCAAATATGAACTTCGCAGCTATAGTAGCACTACAGTCTTTGACTGAGTGAGCTTCATCCAAACGAATAAGGCAATCAGTTGTTGTAATAATGTATCTTGCTCCAGATTTATTTGCAGGGGGATTGATTGGTCCAACAAAATCAATAGCCCGTTTTTCAAATGCTTGTAAAGTTACTTGTGGAACCAGAGGCATCTCATCCCTCCTGGATGTTTTGCCTGTCCTCTGACAGATATCACAGCTGTGGCAATACTCTCTTGCATCCTTATGAATCATAGGCCACCACAATCCAGCTGTCAGAATATTCTATGCTGTAGCTTTTCCTGCATAATGGCCTCCTACTGCTCCAGAATGTGCCTCAGCCAAAATCAATGGCTTTTCATGCTCCAGGACACATCTGCATAGTATTTCATCTGGTCCCATCTTATATAGTTGTCCTGCTATCAAGGTAAAGTTAGCTTCTCTAACCACTAGCTGCTTCTTTTGCTGTGTTGTCATCTCAGAGGGTGTAAAACCTATACAAGTACTGAACAATATCCTGAAAATAGTCATCAACAATATGGATGGAAAACAACTGGGCATCAGTAAGACCTTCGTCCAAACTAGTGGGCTCTTCTCATGACTCGATCCTCGATAAGTGGTCAGGTCCCAGGTTAAGTCTTCTTGGTTTAACTATGATCTCAAAGTCATACTCCTGAAACAAAATCAGCCATCTGCATATCCTTCCACCTAACATAGGCTTGTTAACCAAATACTTCAAAGCAGAATGGTCAGTGGACATCTTAAAATGAGATCCTAACAAATAATCTCAAAATTTATACAAGGCATAAACCATAGCTAGACCTTCTTGTTCTGTCGTAGTATAATTCTTTTCTACTATGGACAATTTTCTACTTGCAAAAGCAATAGGCTGATCAATATTACCTTCACCTGACTGAGCCAATACTACACCTAAAGCAATGGAAGATGCATCGACATGAACATGAAACTCCTTACTCCAGTTAGGGAATACTAAGATAGGGGCAGTTACCATCTTTTCTTTCAAAATATACAAGCTTTCCTGACATTCAGGTGTCCACTCAAACTTAATATCTTTCTTCAATTTCTTTTCCATAGGGGCTGTAATCTAAGCGTATCCTTTAATGAATTTCCTGTAATATCCAGTATGACCATGCGTAGTGTGAAGTTTCTTAACAGACTTCGGAGGTGGCAAGTTCACAATAATGGCTATCTTTGCAGGATCCACCATCAATCCTTTCTTGCATACAATGTGACCTAGCAGAATTCCAAAAGGTGCACAAAAGATACACTTCTTCAGGTTCAATGAAATCTGATGTTGTCTACACTTGTCCAGCATAAGTCTTAAACTAGCTATATGATATTTCAATAAACCAAAGATAGTCCAATCATCAAAGTAAACTTCCAAGAACTTATGAATAAATTCCTTAAATGCAGATATGACTACTCTGGAAAACATAGCAGGTGCATTCTTCAATCCAAAGGGCATAACAGTATACTGAAAAGATCCCATTTCTGTAGTGAAGGTTGTTTTATGTCGATCCTCTGGAGCAATTCTGATCTGATGGTAACCTGAAAATCCATCAGTGAAATAATACACTTCTTGACCTTCGACATTGTCTAAAACTTCATCTGTAAAGGGAGTAGGAAAATGATCATGTAAACAGGCATCATTCAGCTTCCTCAGATCAACACAAATTCTGATTTATCCCTTGGTCTTCTTTTCTTGTACCACCATAGGGCTGACCCATTCAGACTCTTCGATAGGCTCAATGATTCCTACAGTGAGCATCTTATCTAGCTCCATATTGACTTTTTCTTTATACTTAGGGTTCAACCTATAAGGGCGCTGCTTCACAGGCTTCACATCAGCTTTCAAAGGGATTTTTATTACTCCTATATCACCAAGGATACCTTTGATTTCTGAGAACTTCATCAGAAATAGATCTTGATACTCATGGAGGAGTTCAGTCACTTTGCTCACCATTTATTCATCCCAATAATCTCCAATGGTAGCATACTTAGGGATTTCTTCTGATCCAATGTTTACTTTCCTTGTATTCAAGGGCTGAGTTACTTCAGGTGATTCGACTGCTGGTCCATGTACTTCGCAATGTCCTTCTGACTCAGGAATATTAATGTTGCGAGGGTCATCGTATTCATCAATGGTGAGGTTATAGAATTCTACTGCATTAGCTTCTTGTCCCTTCCAATCAGGTTGGTATTCGGCTATTTCTTTATAATCAAACACCTTAGTATGGATAAACCTAATAGCTACATCCAAAGCAGGGAAAACCTCATTAACAGAAAATGTGAGCACAAAAATATCGATAAGGCTAACCCAACTTACAGTACCATGACGAAGCTCCACCTCTGCATACCAATTCTTTGCTACAGGTTCCAGAGTGTGTACAAACCTATGTACCCATTCTTCACAAGGTACATGCTTCCATGCTTCATAACACTACTCCAAATGTTCCTAAGGGCTAGTCTTACCATTAAATATGCTTCGTACCTCCTAAGGTTGATTGATGAATCTCAGGCGAAGAAACTTTTGGAAAGCTCTCCAATTATGAATATACTTTTTATGACCATTCCACTATCTAGCAGCTATGGCTCTGAATACCGAGTCTAGAGTCTCCATTTTCTGTGAATCTGATACTTGCTCTGAGAATTGTACAATAAAATCTTATGGGTCTATCAAGCCATAAAAAGTAGGTAAGATTCTTGGATGTGAGCCAACCCATTTGATAGACTTGGTAATTCTTACACATCGATGTCCATGCAGCTCATAAAGTCAATTCTGCCAATTCTCTAGGCCTTCATCTGAATCAGTCATGCAAGCACTGTCACACTGCCAATCCATTATACCTTCAGCAGTAGGGTTAACAAAGTCTTCTTCTTTAGCTGTGATGTTGTAAATATGATCTAAAACATCCTGATCTTCATCTCTGACTGGCTTTGTATACCTTTATCCTTGAGAAGGGTTCAACGGTACTATGACTCTCAAGTATTTTCCTTCAAAAGTCATCTTTCTATTCTTAAGGTTTATTACTGCATAATTGTCTATTTCCCATTCAATTCCTAGCAAGGCTGGATACGGGTTGTTATCATCAATTATTTCAATGAATTCAAAATCTACAAAGGTACTGACTTCATCAATATCCACTGGTACACTAGGGAATCTTCCCAAGGGCACAATCTTCTGCTGATTGGCTAATATCAACTATATAGGGGACCATTCAAGTGTAGGTTTTCCCATTTGTTTCCATGTCTGCTTAGTTAGGACATTCACTTCTGATCCCAAGTCTAAAATGATATCAGTCATGTCATAATCTCCTATCTGAGCATGCAATCTCATTTCTCTTCCAGTCCTTCTAACTCTATTAACATATTCTCCTTTGTCAGGGCTTCATCGAGGTTCACAAGATTGAATAACTTTCTGTAACTCATTCAAAGCATTCTGATTTCTTAATAGCTTCATACAACTATCTAAAAATGATGTCAGTGTACTTACTTGATCCGACTAAGGTTCTTGAAACTGTAACTGTTGTTGATGTTGTTGCGTAGTTGCTACTGATTTTCTCGGACTAGAAAAGTATTTTTTAGCTTCCATAAATGTTCATTTTTCTCTTCCAACATCGAAGGATGGGATTTTCTCTGGGGTCTTATGGACCCAAGCCTCATCAAGCTATTTCCCCTTATTTTTCACTTGCGTCGTAGTTCCACTCCTTGTAACAACATTAATGGTTGGGCCAGGTCTTTTCTCTACAGCAATCATCTGAACATTCTGAGTAGGAGCACAATTTATTTCTTGTATCTTGGATATCAAATGTGGGCATTGCTCAATCACATGATTGACTGCTCTGTAATATCGACATGTCATAGTTGGGTTCTAACAGTCTCCAGCTACATGTCCTACCTGATTACAGTTATAGCAAATAACCTGGCCTCGTCCTCTTCCAGGCATACCACCATGACCACGACCTCTGAAATTCTCTCGACCTGGTGTACTACCACGCTAACCATATCCATAATTGCCTTGTGCATCAGGTTGTACCCTATAAGCATCATAGGTTCGCTCTCTCATGAGGTCAAAGCTGTGACATTCATCTTCGTTGTGTCCAACTGACTTACAGAATTTGCAGTAGGGATTCTTAGGTACTTGAACATATATCTGCAGCAGATAGAAATATTCAGGTCGATGCTGGTTAGTTGTTCTACAGATCTCACAATATAGGACATTAGGGTTAAACGAGTTCGGTGCACTAGTATTCAAATAATTTCTTAATGCATGACACTGTTCTTTGTCATGACCTTCTATCTTACATCATGTACACCAAACCTCTTCTTGAATAGATTTCCCTTTTTTCATGTCATGAAGCTCCAAATCCATTTCTACTAACTGTGCTTGTATCTAGGCTATTCCAAAATTATCTCCAACAAGATCTGTTTCAAGTTTCATAGCAATTTCCAATGCCTCTTGCTAATCAGCAAACTTCTATTGCATAAGTGGATTCCTGATATGAGGCAATAGTGCTGCAATGAACCATTCTTTATGTTGTTCTATTCCAATAGTGAAGCTAACTTAATCCAATAGAACCTTGAACCTCTGATCAAAGTCCCAAACTGATTCACCTCACTTTTGCTAAATTTCTTTCAGTTCAGTTATACACTGTGACTCCGATTTAGGCTTCTTGAATTCTTTGATCATTGCTTTTTAATATCAGCCAAGATATAGTTCTAAGTACTGGAAAAATTCATAAACCAGGTCAAAGATCAGTCTCTAAAAGAGGTGACCAGCTGCGTTGTTCTTGTATTTTGATCCATAATATTCTTAGCAGTCCAAACAGCTTTGCATAAGAACCAAAACTGCTATGGATCCTCTGATCCATTTCCTTTAAAAATTGGGAGCTTGATATCATCATTCATATGGTCCATAGTGAATCGAGGGGGCGAGGGAGGAGGGAGACTGGTAACAGGAGGAAGTGAACTTACTGAGGTAGACTAACCTACGACAGGACTACTCGGGCTAGGGTTACTTTCATACTGCGAAGGGTTCTCAGGGATAATAGATCTTCACTGCGGAGTTATAGGAGGGTTTCTAACAAAAGGGGTTTCTTCAGATTCTTCAGGACTTAATGAGGTATAATCAGTATTCTGGCCTAGGCTATAGGATCCAATAGTTTTCTTGTATCTTTTACCGTTGCAAAGCAAACCAATTTGCTCATCGAAGTCACTTCCGCTTCCAAACATAAGTTAGTAGCAATAAATCTAGCAATCTGATTGGATAAGAAATATGCCTTTCTCAGCCAAGAGCATTTTAATTTTTAGACTTAATGAATTCAGGTACTTACCCCTTGGTGCTTTGAAAAACTGTATTTTTGCTTCACTGAAATAAGTATGTGTGTCGATGGTGAACTCCGTCACAAATGCTTCAATGGTTCGCGTTGTCCAGAAGTCAACATCTCTTGATACCGCATTGCTCGTACTTTTCAACAACTTAATTCTTTCAGGGGTCCAGTCAGGAGACTGATCTTATTTGAAGTTTTTCTTTCTTTCTGTAAAACTGGATAACCACTGGTGAAATTCTATGTGGATACTAGCAAAGAAAATTTCATAAATATCAGTAAAAACATACCTTTGCAAGAAGTCGTCTGAGCTACGATGAGGGTCCTTATTCTCTTGTTCAACAAATTTCAGATAAGTATCTCCAACCCAGTCATTGATTTCTTTTACTGAGGGCCTCCAAAAAATATCCCTCCAGGTACGATGTAGATCCCTCTTGAAGCAGTTACTGGTTCAACCGGCAACGGAACCAATTTGTTGGGATAAGGGCAGACCCGGGTTCTTATGCTTTTATCTTCGCACCAACAAACAGACCCACGGTGTTGGTCCTTTCAGCAACAACCTACAAACAGGTTGCAGTCTCACTCGAAACAACTATGGGGTGCCACAGAATCAGTTTTATGTGGGCAAAAGAGGGATATTATTGTACCTTTAGCCTTAACAAAGAATAATTATGCAATACAGATCTTTGACATTCACTTAAATAGCTTCACAGTTTAGATAAAAATACAGTTTCTTGCTTAACCCTTAACTAGGAATTCACAGCAAAGTTAGTACTTAGAAATATATCTTACTTATCATTCACCTACTTATCAAATGCATAAAAACATAACAGGAACAAAAGTAAAAAGAACCACCACAACACAAGATGTACGTGGTTCACCCCCAGTGTAGGGGCTACATCCACAGAACTGCGTTTATATTCAACACTTTACAAAACAATAGTTCTGATCTACGCACTCAGCTGGAGATCTTCTCAACAACCCAAAACTACGCACTTAGCTGCAGAACCTTTCTTCCAAAATGCTCTGTGCACTCAGCTGCAGAGGTCATCCACGCACTCAGCTGTGACTTAACCTTAAACCCAAAAATAGACCTTAGCTTCGTCGCATCACATCATATCATCACAAAAATCGTACTTGACTCCTTTACATTAGTGCCTATTTATACAAGTACACTATTACAATACCATGGGCTTAAACCATGGGTACCTGAAAACTATGGGACATTTACAAAAAGAGGGGCTTCGATCCAACCCTGAAGCCCCTAAGACTATTTTGGACTGCAACTCCGCTTACAAGCTTCGCACCAAAACCGCGGAGTTTCCAAAATTAAGGACCTTCAAGGTCTAAGCCCCAACACCCTTATGTGTTGCCGGAATGGGAAGTATAGTCTTCTCACACACATGACTGCCTCGATACTATTTTTCCTTCAGATGAAGCAATTATTGAGGCCATGTCGGGAGTTGAGCCACCATGGGAGGAACTCCATCATAGATCTTACTTTCTTCCTGAGCTTGACCACTTGGAGTGTGAGGACTTTAGGGAGGTTCTTAGTGAGAGAGTTGGTAGTCCTATGGTTCCATTAAGCTCTCTTGGTCCGACGGCTGATGGAAACATGGAAAACATATGTTCAACAATTCCTATCAATATCTCTCGCGATCCTGGAAGGATAGAGAATGTCTATATTAGGGAAGAATATTCCCATACTGAGATTCAAGAATACACCGAGTTGTTTAAGGAATTCCGTGATATCTTTGCTTGGTCATATGATGAAATGCCAGGTATCGACCCTCATATTGTTGAACATGAGATTAAGACTTATCCCAACGCTAAGCCTATTCAACAACGCTTGTGTGCGGTGAATCCTAGGAAAGCACCCACAATTAAGGCAGAGATAGAGAAATTGTTGAAAGCTAGTTTTATCTATCCCATTCCCTTAACAGAGTGGGTTTCAAACCTCGTTCTGGTAGATAAGAAGCAGGGAGCAATCCGCATATGTATCGATTTCCGTGATTTGAATTGTGCCTATCCAAGGACAATTTCCCCACACCATTTATTGATCAGATTTTGGATGAGTGTGCGGGTAGCGAGGTTTTTTCCTTTATGGACGGATTTTATGGATATAATCAGATACAAATTAAACCTAAGGACCAACATAAGACTACATTTATTTGGCCTTGGGGAACATTTGCATATCAGAAAATGCCTTTTGGCCTTAAGAATGCCGGAGCTACTTTTCAGTGGGCATTGACCTTGATCTTCCACAATCTCAAGTCAATTATTGAAAGAATTTTTGGATGAACTTGCTGCTCATTATCGTATGAGAATGCGTCATTCCTATAAATTGAGATTGGTATGAGAAAGATGTTGCCATTATTTGGTTAGGTTAAATCCTCATAAGTGCATCTTTTGTGTGAAGTTAGGTCGCTTGTTAGGATTCATCGTTTCTAGAGAGGGTATCAGAGTCGACCCTTTGAAGGTTGAGGTAATACTTCAGTTGTCTCCCTCGAAAATTATTCATCATCTTCAATGTTTGCAAGGCATGGAAAACTTCTTACGGAGATTTGTGGTCAATTTTTCCAATTTGACTAACGTCTTCATGCGTCTTTTGAAGAAGAACACCACCTTTTGTTGGGATGAGCGAGCCCAGGAGTCCTTTGATGCGCTCAAGCGAGCCCTAACATTGGCCCCGGTGATGAGTCCCCTAGACTATAGCCATGATTTTCTACTTTATGTGGCCATGTCCATGGAGATGATTGGTATGGTTTTGGTTCAAGAAGATGAGGAGCTCCAAGAGCATGTCATATACTATCTGAGTGGGAACCTTATTGATGCAGAGATTCATTATTCTCATGTTGAGAAGCTTGCTTNGAGACATTATATTCTCCTTCACCAGACCTTGGTTGTAGCCCATGTCAATCCATTTCAATTCGTCCTCACTCGAAGGATGATTGGGGGAAAATATAATAAATGGATTTTCATCTTGCAAGAATTTGATCTCAAATTTGTTTCGGCAAAATCAAAGAAGTCTTTAATTTTTGTAGAGCTTATATCAGATTTCCCAAGCGAGGTCGAGGAGTTGGTTTGTGAAGATATGTTTGTTGATGAACACATCTTCTTAATCTCAAATTTAGACCCATGGTACGAGGATATCATTATATATTTACAAATATTGAAGGTCCCTACTCACCTCTCACGGGATGAATGATGATGATTACATCACGTGTCTAAGAATTAACTCATAGTGGATAACACTTTGTACTGCCATGGGGTAGATTCCATTTTACGATGTTGTTTAACTCATGAAAAGGCTGAGGTAGTGCTAAATGATTGCCACAGAGGAGCGTGTGGTGGTCATTTATCTGGGCTTTCTACAGCCCAAAAAATTTTAAGAGTGGGTTATTTCTAGCTGTCGATCATTAAGGATTGTGGAGACACAGTCAAGAGGTTCCACCCTTGCTAGACGTTCACATGTAATATGCGCTCGAAAACTGCCCCGTTACATCCCATCATCACCGCCGGTCCCTTCACTAAGTGGGGGATTGATTTTATGGATTGCAACCCAGCTTCAACTAGTGGCCATAATCATATCATAGTAGTTGTTGATTACTTTACGAAATTGGCTAAGGCTATGCTTACAGTTAAATCCGATGGTGATACAGTCACGCACTTTGTCTTCAACCAGATTATTACTCGGTTCAGAATTTTGAAAGAGCTTGTCATTGACCATGGATCACACTTTCAGAATCGCATGATGGAAGAGTTGGCATCAAAGTTAGGGTAAAAGCAATAGAATTCCTCCTCTTACTACCCTCAAGTGAATGGATAGGTATAAGTAGTGAATAAATCACTCAAATCCATTCTCCAACAAACCATCGCACAGAGCAAGAATAATTGGCACATCATGTTATATCCTGCTTTGGGGGCATATAGAACCACTGTTAAAACTGCCATGAATTTTTCTCCATATCAACTTGTACATGGAGTGGAGTGAATATTGGCAGTTGAATGCAATATTCCTTCTTTGAATCTAGCCATAGAACTCTTACTAGACACTTCACCATTGGAGGAGCATTTGGTCCACCTTGAGCAAGTTGATGAGCAGCGTCGATATGCCTTGGTGGCCCTAGAAGTAAATAAATGTCACGTAAAGGTCCAGTACGCTAAGTCTATCCATCCAAGGAGGTTTAGTGAGGGAGACTTGGTCCTTTTGTGGGATCAACCGAAAGAACCCTTGGGGGTAGAAAATTTTAACCCCATGTGGTGTGGTCCTTACGTCGTCAAATGTGTGTTAGAGAAGGGTGATTATGAGTTAGTGGATTATGAGGGAACAACCTTGGTGGAGCCTAGAAATGGGCTCTATCTCAATAAGTACTATGCATGATTTTCAGCCAAGGCTGGTTATTGTATATTATTGTACATTTTTGTAGAGTTAGGTCTTTTTCTTATAGTGATCAGGTTTGTGATTAGTTTCCATTTCTTTTGGCAGATGTCAATGGAATATTCCACCTACATAGGATTCACGGATGGTGCAAGCCATCACACTCAACACTCAGCCTCTGTTTCTTGGGTGATTTATACTCCTATGGGTCAGGTACTGTCTTCAGGAGGCATATGTTTGCGGTCATATTCAAACAATGTGGCTGAATATAGTGTCGTTATTGAGCTTCTATGGGATGCCATTTCACACGGCGTTCTCTCTCTTGAGGTACGTCTTGATTCAGAGTTAGTAGTGTCTCAGCTTAATGGTTTGTACCATGTTAGAGATCCGACGTTATTAAGAAGATTCTTACATGTGAGATTATTAAAACGACAATTTGACAATAGAACATACATACATATTCCAAGAATTAATAATCAAGTTGCTGACTCATATGCTAACTACGTGTTAGATTAGCATTTGTTTCATACACAATAAATTCATCACAAACACAAATTTTTACACATGCAAGTAAATAAATTGATCACCATAAAAAAATTTATGTAACATCCAAAATGTGCTAATACATAGTGTCATGATACAAAAATGGGGCTCTCAAGCCACCAAGATATAATACATGGTAGTACAAAATGTATAACTCCCAAGTATCTAATCCTATGGAGGAGGAGGGGGGTTGTGATCCTGGAAGGTCACTAAGGCTCTAGCTAGCTATCAGAATAATCACACCCATGCTCATGGTACACCCACCACCTAGCGCTGCATAGCCTCAGGCAAGTCCTCGACTTGCGCCATGGGAACCCTATGTGTCAACCTCACAAAATTGGTATGAATGCTCTGGAGCGTCTACTCCACATCCACACTCGTGATATCATCTCCTCTTCCCCTCTATCTGTGATGAGGGAAGCTTTCAGGCTGTAGTGGTCCCACATCTGCATGCAAATGGTAGATATCACTATGTATTGTCACACAAAAATATGTCTTTTGATTCCATATAATGAAAAAACACAAAAATTAAATAACTCAAAAATTTAAAGAGATGATCGAGATTCATTACCTATATCACCATATGCCGATCCTGGTGGTAGCGGCATGTCCGGGTCCCCCCAAAAATCAATTCCCGCATAGGGGTAGTCATCAATGGAAACTATTTTTCATCGCCAGCATGGAAAGAAATCAGCTGGATAGGGGTTGGAAACCCTACCTCCCCCCAGTCTGCGCATCGCATCTACCCAATGCCGTTGGGCCAGATCTTGAACCCCGTGAAGAGGAACGTCAACTCTGGGGCTCAATCCTAGAACACACTCAAAAAAAATGTCCTCAATATACTGTTGAACCCAAAGTTCCACACTCTCCCTGCCTTACACTCACTGAACTGATGTTTCATGTTTCTCAGTAGTGTAGTGCTCCATTCATAGACCATGGGTCTCATGCACTCCACTGCATAGAACATCAAAGTCCGGGAGGCCTGGTGGAGTGAAGCCAAGCCTGCTATCCTACCCAATGTCAATAGGATGGCCTTTAGGCCCAGCACCTGTATAGATTTGGTTGGAATCCCCACCTTCTATGTGTCTGGATAGTAGTACACCACAATGTACTCATCGATAGTAAAGCCACCTCCGGGGCCACCACAAGATGGCCGCAAGATCGAAGGTTCACTACTTCCCCCTATCAGGAAAATCCAGTAATAAAGTATATGTCATCCACCTCTATAGTGAGGGACATCCCATATATCTAGAAGGACTCAGAGTCTTGATCCCAGTAATCCACCAGCATCTGCAATAGTCTTGGTTTGGCCTTCAAGCCACCAATAGACCAAAAATTATAGAGTCCACATGCACATAGAGATTGTTGAGCCATTAGATCGGCCTTTACTGCTTCCTCTACCTCACCATGTTCACACTCTCTCCATTCTAGGACCATCCTGCACAAAAAATTGTAAGTTTTCCCATTAGATTACTTAAAAAAACCTCATGCACGGCCGCATACGTGAATGTTTGCTAAACAATCGTGAATGTACGTGACTACGAGGTCATTTTCCACGTATATCCAGCCCTATACACAGAAAAACCCTTGATTTCCATGTGGGCCACAATGCCTTTTTTAGTTTGGCATAGAAACCTCAAATGACCATGGAATTTCATAAAAATTGCATCAAAATGGAAGACAAGAGCATGGGTAAGTACCTGAAAGAAACGATAATGGATTTCTCCAGCTGGATCTCTTGAAATTCGCTGTTGAAAATATGAGCTCAATTGGGTAAAAATTTCAAATGTTTTATAATATTTTGAATTGTTTACTATTTATAGAAATTTTTCAAAATTTTGAAAACTTTTACCCCCTTTCCTATAGTTTGGACAATTTCTAATCATTTTGGACTGTTTTTCACCTAATTCATGGTGTAGGAGTCCTTTTTGAGTGTCGTTTCAGCCGTTGGATTGGTCTGTTCATGCCGATATTAGGTATCATGTCTAAACTAGCATATAGGTTAGGTTTCATCACCATTTGCATTTTGCATGACCTTATGACCATTTCATCATAGCCTTAGGTACAAACCCACTCCATTATGTCACGAAACCTTCTTGTTGTTTTAGAAGTGGCATGGTATGAGTGGTAGAGCTTGACCTTACATGGGTACCCTATGTAGCACCTTATCTACATTTTGGTGGCCATGCTAACATTTTGTTATATAGGGTGTGGGAGTTCATTGTAAAGTACTGCCATGACATTTCGCAAGAGCTTCATACTCCTCCTGATATTTTGCTGGCCTATTTCCCTCGGGACTCCCTTATGTCAAATTGTAATTGCATTATCATGAGATTTTCCCACCTTATTGAGCTTTATGCTAGCTTCCTTGACATTGTGTTTCAGACATATAGCTCGAGCTTGTCTCATGTCTAGCCATGCAGAGCCATTTTATATATCCTTTACAACTTGATTCCCTTTTTACCAGGAGGGGATTTTCCCCCGAGTGTCGATATCCTACACATGTGTCCTTGCATTGAGAATATGTATGTTTCACTACTTGGAACTAGTTTGTTTGCCCCTATGACACTCATCTCCTCCTAGTCTGTAACTATAAAGTAGTTTTATTCTTTTTTAAGATTTTTAAATATTTGAAAAAGTCCAAAAAAATCAAAAAACCAAAAAGCCAGACAAGGAAAGATGTTATCTTTGGCAGCTATCGAGTCATGTCACCTTCAAATAGAGCATTGTACATCACATCCATTGGTTTGATTTATAGTTTGAATTTAGGATCTGTACTCATTTGTCTGAGTTTATCTCCACCGACTGGTTAAGCTTCTAGTCCCCATGGAGCCTCTGTCGATGCCTCCTGTGTCGCAAAGATGTCCCAGTTTGTATATCAAGTCTATGTTGCCTTTATTCAATCACCATTCACCATTATTCTCTTGTTCGAAGGAATTTGAAACCTGAGTAGGCCATTCCTTAGTTATCTTGACTTTGCATGTCAGCCATTCTCGGTACAGTTACTGGTTCGTGCACCTTATGATCAAGTCGTTCCACATTATACAGCTTTGCTGAGTACCTCGTGTTGGATGATGGGGGATTCCTCAATGCCCTCCTTCCAGCGGATTTCATCCCATCAAATTTAGATCATCTATTCTGGGATTGGAATCTAGAGTCATTTTGAGTGCCTTGAGACTTGTAGTCATCCGTAGTAGGTTCTCTCGCCATCGACAGTATTTGGGAATACATCAATGTCTCCTGATCGATGGATCCTCTAAAATGTTCGACCTCAATACATTTATTCACACTTGTTAGTTTGCACTCTAGTACCTTGATTCCCATTTTCATTATCTATGGGTGATCTCACGTCTATTAATGGTATACATCAATGATTGGTAATCAGATGATGGACTACTATGTTCGACCTCAACACCTCTATTCACATAGTAGGACATGTACTTGTAGCAGTTTTTGTAGAAGACCTTCCAGATTGGTGGCATCTCTTATATGCTACCTCCTTGATTGTGCCAGTGTTCATGAGATTTCAGCTCTCGTGACTTGATTCCAGTATATGTCAGACATTTCTAGCTCTTGTGGAGATCTTGATCCATTATATATCTTCAGTCATTATGGAGATCATGATCCTTTGTATATCTTCATCATGGAGATTCTGATATATGTATATTTCACATGGCGATGACCACTTATGTGATATCTTGTATCATGCTTATTCATGGCCATTGTACTCTTATCTATCAGGGACTACTATATGTATTTGCAGTTATGTGTAGAGTTGTATCATTGTACGATGCTGATTGGGTGGCTGGTCTTCCATTTGGGATTATTCATCACTTCACTTCTGGGATGGACTTATAATGTATTTCGGCCATTATATGACCCCTCTGACCTCACACATTAGGGGGCATCTGTTATAGCTTATTTTACCACTCGAGGTGAATCACACTTGTATGGCCTTCCCCTGTCCCTCTGTAGACTCCTTCGACCCCTTGGACCACTTTTTGTCCTTTGATGTTTCCTTGACCATCCCTAAAAACATGTGAGAATTATACACACGACTTTTAAACCCCTAATCACGTGTATACATGAGTTTGACCCCTAAAACCATGTACATCAGGATGTGT
Organism: Pseudotsuga menziesii; assembly: GCA_001517045.1. Lineage (NCBI taxonomy): Eukaryota > Viridiplantae > Streptophyta > Pinopsida > Pinales > Pinaceae > Pseudotsuga > Pseudotsuga menziesii. The sequence goes on along the minus strand of LPNX011002100.1, from coordinate 118,089 downwards.
GCATAATCCAAATCCTTTTGAAGTTTTCCTTGACATGGATCTGACTCACTTAACTCTTGGCCTTCCCTATGCCTTGATATCACTTGGATTCGACCTTTCATTACCCCTTTGGAAAGCTATATAAGGAACTCTATGGTACATTGAAGGCATATGAAAGAATTGAGAGCAAAGAAACTATAGTCCATTGTTTCCAGAACTTATGCTTTAGTCTGCATCCCTTTCTCCCTTGGAGCACTTTTGTGTTCTTCCCAAGCTTGCCTTTTGCTTCTGAGCTTGCTATCGAGAGATGGAGGATTGAGGTGGTGGAGGCCCAAGTGGGGGATTCAATTTCTCCGATTTGCAGACATGCCAACAAAGGTTGTATCCATTGTAATCTATGATTTTATATTAATATAAATATATTTTCCTGTCCAATATTGTATTTTTGAATGAATATTTTATCCATGGATGTTTTCAAATGCTTATACATTGTTGATTATATATTCTAGAATAGATCTAACACCAATATATATAGTATGCTTGTATTGTTTACTTGTTGTTGAGGAAGTAATCTATCAATTCAAACTGAAGTTGGAAAGCTCAATGGGGATCTAATTCAACTGTCTAGAATAGGGTACGAGGTCTGATCCTTTAGTGTTAGATATTTGATTTCTATTGCATATTGGAAAGGATTGATTTATGGAGTCAAGCTGTCTGTTGTGGTACCCCAAGCCATAGTAATTTCTCTTTGTAACACATTGATATAACTTACAAAAGTCATATCATACATCTTCTTTAGTAGGAACTTTGTATACATCTCAGTCTGATTCAGAAGTTCATCCAATTTGCTAAACATGGAATCACTCAATTCTAGATTTTCACTATTGATTGATACTTCCATTTCTACACCTTGGTGTTTCAAATGTACTTCTTCAAGTATTTTCTCCTCTTCAACCATTTCCTTTGTAATTACTGGGATTTGGCCATTCTATAAGTCGAGTGGTATCTCATTACCCTCTCCTATGAGACATGCTTCAACCCCAGAAGACCTTTGTTGTATATTAGAGTAATAATATAAAAACCCCAGTAGACAAGAAGAGAAAAATGAACCAAATGTATAGGAAGAGATACTACCTTGCATGGGACTCAAGGAACCACAAAAATATATATAGTGTCATCAAACAGTGAGGTCAGATTTAGCTCTTCCAAAACAGATATCAATGCCTCTGCATTTCCTCCATTTACATCATTTTCTTCTTCTAGTGTTTTCTTCTCTTCAGCCATTTCCTTTGAAATTTGGCCATTCACTAAATTGAGTGGTACCTCATTATCCTTTCTTTGGAGACACACTTCAACTCAGGTAGATGTTTTCTGTTTATCAAAATATTAATGTCAAAACCCAATGTTAATTGTATGCACAAAAATTAAGAACCAGCAAATAGCTTGACATGACTGTTTAGATAGAGCATAACTAAAAAAAGGAGAAATGAAAAACCCCTATTGTATAGATAAATGGGTGAATAGATTTTACAAAATGGAAAAACAAACCCAAATGATTGCAAAGAGATACAACCTTGCATCGTATAGTAAGGAACCACAAAAATTTACCTAACCTCATTACTACAATAATGATTGGATTACCTCCTCTTCTAAAACATAAACCAGTTATTTTGTGTCTCCTCCATTCATAGGCATCGCCACCTTATCCTCCATTTCTTACTTCTTCTCAATATTCATAGAAATTAGAGAAAAATAATGAAGTTCTTAATCATTATCAAACACAAGATTTAACAAAGCATGCATTACTCCAAAACAAGATATCAACTACTTTTAAGAATAAAATGTAGATTCATGCCATAATATCTCCCTAATGCTTTAATTGTTTCCTAACTATATTCCTTGGGTTTCACAATTAAACAACTTATGTAATATATCACTTCCATATGCATTACGATCCAACTGTTCTTTATTTTTCACAATATTCCGTTTTGCAGTGGAAGGGTCTCCAATGATGATTTTTCTTGTATGCATATTTACAGGGAAAGGAACTCAGGAGCAGATTAGCTTTCCAAATAGGGCCTACATTTGGTTCAAGGATAAATAAAAATCTCAAAGGTGGATAATGATACACAGTACCAAATTTATCAAAGACCTTTCAAGGAAATCGAGGGACACCCTCCTTCAATCAAGGATGATTGATTTTTGGAATTTTTTTCTCTTACTCATGGACAGCTAGAAGGCTATGACCTTTATTGACTGTGTATTTATTATAGAGGAGGCTCTTGCTAAAGAATCTCTATTAGCTCGGCACGTATTGTAATTCCTTGCATATACCTAAACCCACCTTTTTAGGGATTGATAGATGGGCCTCTAGAAGGCATTTTTTTTAATCTCTCTAATATTGGAATATATGCAGACAACATATATTAACAATATATAATTTTGTACCTCTATTCTTGGAGACAATAAAATTACATTTTTTTCTCTAGAAACTAAAGAAAAAACTTAACTTGTTTAGGAGAAAAAGCATCTGTCCTCAAGAAAAAAGACCTCAAAGAGGAAAACAAATGGTGGTGTGCAACTACTCATTAGAAATCCAACATAATGCCCTTTGCAACACCCCAAACAAAATTGCAAATTCATATAGTATGTGGCATATATGGCCAAAAATATGAGACCTTTTGAGATTACAAATTGGAAAAATAAATCAATCCAATAACCTCCAAACAAAGGTTCTAATATAATCCTTTTTAAAAATATTTGGTTCAAGGATAAATAAGAATCTCAGAGGTGGATAATGATAAATAATACCAGTTTTATCAAAGAACTTTCAAGGAAATCAAGGGACACCCTCCTTCAATCAGGGATGACTGATTTTTGGATTTTTTTTCTCTTGCTCATGGACAGCTTGAAGGCTATGACCTTTATTGACTATGTATTTATTACAGAGCAAGCTCTTGCTGAAGAATCTCTATTAGCTCGGCACGTATTGTAATGCCTTGCATATACCTAAAACCACCTTTTTAGGGACTGATAGATGGGCCTCCAGAAGGAATATTTGTTTCAATATCTCTAATATCAGAATACATGCAGGCAACATATATTGACAATATGTAATTTTGTACCTCTATTCATGGAGACAATAAAATTATGTTTTTTTCTCTAGAAAATAAAGAAAAAATGTGTTCAAGGTAAAAAGCATCTATCCTCAAGAAAAAAGACCTCAAATAGGAGAAAAAATGGTGGTGTGCAACTACTTAATGGAAATCCAACATAATTCCCTTCACAACACCCCAAATAGAATTGCAAATTGACATAGTATGCAGCATATATGGCCAAAACTCTGAGACCTTTCGATATTACAAATTGGAAAAATAAATCAATCTAGAAAAATAAATTATAGTTCCTCTAAAGCACCTTTCCATTTAGCATCAAGATTCCATATTAACCTTTTCTTCAAGGTTGGGTTCCTTATTGGACCCCATATTGTCATTTATTGTTGATGGAATCACAACTCTAGGAGTTTTGTTCTAAATTTTCCTCTGAAGCGATTTTGGATATGGGCATTCATGCTAGGATGTGGCCAATATCATGAAAAAAAAACAGCAAAATCGAAATTTCCAATAGTCCAATGGTTGAATGAAATTCCCATATTGCCAATTTATCTCTATATCCACTTGCAACACTTTTGTGAGGTCAAGCTCCACCAAGACCCTAGACATCCTTTTATCCTCCACAAACAAAAAATCCTTGTCCAAAGCAATAAACTTTCCCAATTTATTTATGAAAACCTTCAAAACTTCTTTCAACCATAGCTCTAGGGAAGCTATGTAAAAGAAACCATACTTGTCAAACCATTAAGGACTCAGATTGAGGATAAAAAACAAGCAACCAACACTTGCATAACCAACTCCATATCGGACTGTGTTTTGAATTCAAAGCACAACCAACCATTCTCCAAGATAATGAACTATGGAATATAACCCAACAGGGGTATCAAACCTACTTCAAGCCACTACAACAAAGAAACTTTTGAGACCATTTTTCCCATGAGTTTTCCAACTAGACCCAAGGTAGGATAAAGACACAACCTTCTCCAAACCCACATACAGACCGAAGACCATTTTTACCCTGTCTGGCTTGGGTTTAAACATTTTCATTTTCTATGACAAGACTCAATTCTAGAAAAGGGTAGAGAAACATTAGGATCTAAAGGCGGAGTCTGAGGAATACCTGCACCTACTTTTGAAACAGTTGTTTCAATATTTTCCTAAGTCAAAGCAATAGAGAAATTCTTTTACTGCCTTGATTCTGGATTCTGGAAGGTGACCAAGCAAACATATGGAACACATATATTGATGCATTAAATACTTCCATATACACTTTTCAGACTAATAATATGAATTGATATGGGATAATGATCAGGCAGGCTCATATACGCCAAAGTTGGGTTAGGAGAACTTGAATGAGGAAATGTTCAATAGGAAGTGGTTTGGTGGTGGAAGTGATTATGGAAAATGAATTGTCCAGTGAAATTGAGACTACTCATGTGCTACACATTGGAAAACAAATATCCTATTGGAATTGAACCCAGGTGTTAGAACAATTACACTCACAACAATTGCCAATTACACATGCAAATTACTCACAAAAGAGACTAAATATGGAGCTGAACACTAATTTGTATTGAATAAGTGTACAATAGCCAACCCTGTGAAGTCATATGCTGCTACAATAAATAATTGCATGAGATATTCAAATGCATAAGGATGCCATTGGAATTTGGTCAAAACCAGGCTTACTAAATCTAAGCAAATTCCCCATAGGTGCATAAAGCACTTTCCAAATCTGTCTAGGAGCTCACGAATTGGAAAAATAAATTAGGAAAGCTAATAGATGGTGGAAGGAAAACTCATACATGCTTTTCATAAAATAAAAGAGTGGAGGATGATGAGGACAAATAACAAGTTAACTTCACCTAGTCAAACTTTCCCAATTTCCTTAAAACTCAGAAAAAGCAGGCAATAAAGCAGAAAAAGAAGACATGCACTAGGGAGGCCATGAATAAAGTAGATTTGATTCCAAGAGGTTTCCCAAGCACTCCATGACTCAAATTTATCAAGTTTGACCACTATGGATGTGTGGAGGACAACTTGCATAAGGTGGAATATGGAAACTAGGCAAATAAGACAAAAATTTGATTTATTAATGTCTAAGGTAGCTAACTATGGGTTGATTATTATAATACCCCCCCTTAATCCTGACTTATGAGTAAAATATCAGAAAATTATAGGGCCTAGCAACAAGGCTTAGTCACCCTTTACATACTGCATGTCCATTTAACCAAGGAAAGAGGAAAAAACCAAGTGGGAAAAATCCTCCCTTAAACATGGACAGTAAAACAAGATTTGGAAATATTGTCATCACTCATGCTTCACAGCATGATCAGCAATTCCCAGCAGTGATTTGAGATTGCTGAATGTCTTCTCACAAAAAAACTTTGGTGAAGATATCTGCTACTTGTTCTAAATATGAACAGAAGAGTAGGTGAATGGTTCCATCATGCACAAGCTGTCTGATGTAGTGCATATGGATCTCAATGTGTTTGGTTCTCTACTTCTAAACTAGATCATTGCAAATTAGAATGGTACTCTGATTATCACATTAGATAGTATTTGATTATTCTGATTCGAAGCCACACTCTCCAAGTAACCCCTGCAACCATAAACATTGAGTTGCTGCATTTACAACTCCTATGTACTCTGCTTCTGTAGATGAGAGTGCAATGGCACTCTGTTTCTTGCTTGACCAGCTGATTGGCCCTTCTACAAGCATGAACACATATCCTGATGTTGAATTTCGATCTATGCTGTCACCTACCCAATCACTGTCAGTAAACCCAATCAAATCAAGATCATATTTAGCTTTGTAGAAGATCCCATGAGTCCTTGTTCCCTGAATAAAGTTAAGGATCCTTTTGGCTGCTCTCCAATGGATCTCATGAGGTTGATCCATGTATCTTGAAGCCACACTTACTGCATAAGAAATATCAGGTCTAGTATGTGTAAGATACAAAAAACATCCAATCAATGGCCTATACAGTGTATTGTTTACCATAGGTGAAGAAATAGCTTCTTCAAGCTTAACTCTTGAAAGGAAAGGAGTCTTGCTTGGCTTGCAATCCTTCATATTGAATTTGTTCAAAAAATCCAAGGCATACTTGGACTGATTTACTTTGATTCTTTCTTTGGTTTGAGAAATCTCAAGCCCCAAGAATTGGCTCAATAAGCCCAAATCTGTCATTGAGAAGCCATGGTTCATTGCATCCTTCAAGGAGGCAATTTAATCCTTTGAGCTTCCTGTAATGAGAAGGTCATCAACATACAAAAAAATGATCATTAATGAACCATGAATCAGCTTCAAATAGACATTTGTATCTGAATTACATTGAACAAAATTTAGTGATAGCAAAAAGCTATCAATCTTGGCATACCAAGCCCTGGGGGCTTGCTTAATCCCATGCAATGACTTCTTTAGCCTACACACAAGAGATGGGTTAGTATAAAATCCTTGAGGATGCTGCATGTAAATATCTTCAATGAGATCTCCATTCAGGAAAGCACACTTCACATCCATGTGATGTACCGCCCACTGCTTTGAAGCTGCAATGGCTAAGGCTATCTTGATGGAGTCCATCTTTTCCACTGGTGCAAAGGTCTCATTGTAGTCTATGCCATGTACCTATGAGTATACCTTGGCTACCAATCTAGCCTTGTACTTCAGAGGTGAACCATCAGCAGCAAATTTGGTTTTGTACACCCACTTACACTGAACTAGCTTCCTCCCTGGGGGAAGATCAACCAGCTCCCAATTGTTTCTCTTCTAGAGTGAGATGAACTATTCTTCCATGGATGTTTTCCATATTGGATTATTTTCTGCATCTTCATGTTTCTGTGGGTCTAATTCAACCATCAGATAGCATTTCTTTGCAAACATAGGATCGTTCATGCACAGAGCACTCTCAAACTGAGATCTAGTCCTCCTAGGATCATTAGGATTTCCATCTAGTTCTCCAGCTGCATGAATGGTATTGGCTGCCCATTTTGGTATTGTAGGACTGTTAGGATCTGCAATTAAATCATGATTATCAGAAATATCAGAATCAGCATGTTCAACTATCTCTTCACTTACATTCAGAGGTTTTGGTGGTGAAAAGGATTCTCCAACTTCCACTGCTGCTAGGGGCTCTTCTTGAAACTAAACACACATTTCAATGAAGAATTTGTGTGTGCTCAAATTGATCAGATTGTACCCTTTTGAATCTTAAAAGTACCCAACAAATATACACTCTTGGCTTTGGGGCTGCAAAGCCTTCCTCTTTTCTGTTGGAATTCTATCCCAAGCCCTTGAGCCAAAAATCCTAAAATGGGTCACATCTGGCTTGTGCCAACTCCATGATTTGAAAGGAGTCATACCATCAAGTTTTTTATGAGGCACCCTATTCTGTATATAGGCTGCATAGTTTATAGCTTCATCCCAAAACTTTGTTGGCAAAGTCTTAGCCTCCATCATGCAGGTTGCCATCTCTTTCAGTGATCTGTTCTTCCTCTCAGCAACACCATTCTGCTGTGGTGTGTAAGGGATAGAATGCTGCATATGAATACCTATATCTACACAATATTGAATGAACTCAAACTTGACATACTCACCACCATTATCAGATCTGAGGACCTTCAGTTTCCTCCTAGACTGGTTTTCAACCAAGGCCTTAAAGACTTTGAAGAGGCCAAAAACTTCAGACTTGTGTTTTAGGAAGTAAACCCAACAATACATGGAAAAGTCATCTATGAATGTCAATGCATATTTGTCCTAACTCATTGACATATGAGGAAATGTGCCAGAAACATCACTGTGGATCAACTCAAGAGGTGCAAAGGTTCTCTCATGACTAGCTTTCTCAAATTTATGCTCTAGGTGTTTTCCTAAGATGCAACCTTGACAGACTCCTTTGGAAAACTTAATCTTGGGTAACCCTATGACCATTTATTTTTCACTAAGATCATAAAGATACTTGTAATTAAGGTGGCCAAATATTTCATGCCAAATCTTGCTTGCCTCATTAGCATGAATCAGAAGAGCAGAGGGGTTTGAGTAGGGTAGGAAGTGTGAGAACATGTATACCTTCGAAGTGTGATTTGAAACTCCTTTTGCAATGAATTTACCACTTGAGATCTCTGTGATCTCAACTTCATCGAGGGAAAATATGGCCTTCTTTGGAGACCCTGTGTGGGTCATCTGATACACTGATAAGAGGTTAGAGGCGAGACCTGGAACATACAACACATTGCTGAACTTACCATGGTCAAGATCAATCCTCCCTTTTCCCAAACTTTCAGTGAGAGAGTCATCTACCAGTACTCTTGGTGGACCTTTCGACATGTCAAGTGAGGTGAATGCCTCCTTGGTTGAAACCATATGTCTTGAAGCTCCATAATCAATGATGAAACTAGGTGAGCTTGATGTGCCAGCAACCAATGCATGAACTCTCTCTCTGTCTTCTAAATTTGATCCTCCTTCCCTCTTCTTTGAGCTGTCTGGAAGGGATATGCCATTCTCCTCCAGGAGTTGGGTCAGCATTTCTATTTGCTTCTTCATGTAGGATCTTTCAGAATGATTTCCCTTACTGCAGTATGTGCACTTGCTCATTTCTCCTTTGTTCTTCTTCTTCTGGGGGTTCTTCTTGGAAACTTGAGGCTCCTCTGGAGACTTGTTCTTGTCTCTCTTTTTCTCAGGTAGATTTTTAGATTTCTTATTGCTTTTTGAATCCACTCTCAAATATCCAGCAAACAAAGCTTGGTCTTTGGATGGTTTGATGGTGCCCATCATCACCAATTTATCTTCTTCTTGTGTGAGAAATTCCATGAAATCTAAAAGGATAGGCATTTTCCAGGCTTGAGCTGTCAACTTTGTGGCATAGAAGGTCGAAACAAACACTGAATATTTAAGGCCAAGCTTTGAGAGTATGGCCAAAACTAGTGGCTCATCCATATTTTTGATCCCACATTGTTTTAGCTACAAAACAAGTGCTTTGAACTTGGAAAAATAGATTTGCAGGGATTCAAAGCTATTGGGACTCAGGGAGATCAATTCATTTTCAATTTGATGTCCCCTCATCTCATTTGTCTTACCAAAAAGATCAACAAGATTCTCCCATAATTCATTCGGTGATGTCAATCCATCAATATGGAAAAGGAGGTCTCTGGATATGCTCAGACACAAGAGACCATAGGCCTCATCCCTCCTGTTGTGCCATTTAATCTTCTCTACAACTGCATTGGGATACACTTCTGTTGCCATAATCATTCTATAGAGGCCTTTCACTCTCAACAGTATCTCCATCTCTGCTTTCCATTCAAATAAGTTAAATGGAGTCAAAATGATCTTCTGAGATTGATCCATAGCTCAGAAATTGTCCCTTCAGTCAGCAGAATGCTCCCAGTCAATGATGTCAAACCTAGAATACACATTGGAAGGAGAGAAATCAATATACAAAGGCTCTAATACCATGTGGAAATTGAACCCAAGTGTTAGAACAATTACACTCACAACAATTGCCAATTACACATGCAAATTACTCACAAAAGAGACTGAATATGGAGCTGAACACTAATCTGTATTGAATAAGTGTACAATAGCCAACCCTGTGAAGTCATAGGTTTCCACAATAAATAATTACATGAGAGATTCGAATGCATAAGGATTCCATTCGAATTTGGTCAAAAGCAGGCTTACTAAATCTAAGCAAATCCCCCATAGGTGCATAAAGCACTTTCCAAATCTGTCTAGGAGCTCACGAATTGGAAAAATAAATTAGAAAAGCTAATATATGGTGGAAGGACAAATCATACATGATTTTCATAGGAGAAAAGAGTGGAGGATGATGAGGAAAAAAAACAAGTTAACTTCACCTAGTCAAACTTTCCCAATTGCCTTAATACTCAAAAAAAGCAGGAAATATAGCAGAAAAAGCAGACATGCGCTAGGGAGGCCAGGAATAAAGCAAATTTGATTCCAAGAGGTTTCCCAAGCACTACATGACTCAAATTTAGCAATTTTTACCACTATGGATGTGTGGAGGACAACTTGCATAAGGTGGAATATGGAAACTAGGCAAATAAGACAAAATTTGGATTAATTAATGTTTAAGGTAGCTAACTATGGGTTGATTATTCTAACAGCCCCAACTTGGCACAAGCTACAAAATAGATATTTCAAAGGACCAAGATGGTGTGTAATGTGTAAGAACAATTTAGAATCTCATATTCACTTATTTCTGAGTAGTTCCTTCTCAAGGAAGGTTTGGGTGGAGGTTTCTAGGTCGTTAGATGTTAATCTTTCCTGGCAAGGGGAATAGTTGAGAACACATTTCAGATATTGATGTCAATGCCTATGAACAAGAAGTATCAATATCTTATGTTGATTATTGCTTGGGTCATTTGGATTGATTGGAATAAGGCTATCTTTAATGAGAGCTTCATGTGCCCAAAGGTAGTAGCAATAAACAACATCAACATCTTTTCTTTCTATCCTTGGGTAAAAGACATGCCTTCCTACCCTATGGTGCAGAATGTACTGATTAATAAGGCCATTCCATGGGCCTTCTTTGATTACATTTCTCAACAAAACTAGGACATATGTGGTAGAGGGGCAATACTTCATCTCTCAGATTCACACCAATTCAAAAGTGAAATGAGTTTCGATTCTGGAACCAACAATTATGTTGAGCTCCTCTCTCTTAAAATCCTTCTTGGCTTTGCTAAAAATAAAAAATGTCAAGCAATTCAAGTTTTCTATGACTCAATGCTAGTGATTAACTGGATCAAGGGGGTACAGAGATGTAGGAACACAAATTTAGAACTGTTACTTCCTGAAGTTTCACACATAATCTCTAATTTTGATGATTTTTCTTGTATGCATATTTACAGAGAAAAGAACTCAGGAGAAGATTAACTTTCCAAACAGGGCCTACATTTAGTTCAAGGATAAATAAGAATCTCAGAGGTGTATAATGATACACAATACCAGTTTTATCAAAGACCTTTCAAGGAAATCGAGGGACACCCTCCTTCAATCAGGGATGACTAATTTTTGGATTGTCTTTCTCTTGCTCATGGACAGCTTCAAGGTTATGCCCTTTATTGACTCTGTATTTATTACAGAGGAGGCTCTTGCTGAAGAATCTCTATTATCTCGGCACGTATTGTAATGCCCTGCATATACCTAAACCCACCTTTTTAGGGACTGATATATGGGACTCCGGAAGGAATATTTGTTTCAATCTCTCTAATATGGGAATGTATGCAGACATCATATATTGACAATATGTAATTTTGTACCTCTATTCTTGGAGACAATAAAATTACGTTTTTTTCTATAGAAAATTAAGAAAAAAATTGACTTGTTCAAGAGAAAAAGCATTTGTCGTAAAGAAAAAAGAACTCAAAGAGGAAAACAAATGGTAGTGTACAACTACTCATTGGAAATCCAACATAATTCCCTTCGTAACACCCCAAACAAAATTGCAAATTGATATAATATGCAGCATATATGGCCAAAACTATGAGACCTTTTGAGATTACAAATTCGAAAAATAAATCAATCCAATAACCTCCAAACAAAGGTTCTAATATACTCCTTTTTAAAAATATTTGGTTCAAGGATAAATAAGAATCTTAGAGGTGGATAATGATACACAATACCAGTTTTATCAAAGAACTTTCAAGGAAATCGAGGGACACCCTCCTTCAATCAGGGATAACTGATTTTTGGATTGTTTTTCTCTTGCTCATGGACAGCTTAAAGGCTATGACCTTTATTGACTGTGTATTTATTATAGAGCAGGCTCTTGCTGAAGAATCTCTATTAGCTCGACACATATTGTAATGCCCTGCATATACCTAAACCCACCATTTTAGGGACTGATAGATGGGCCTCGAAAAGTCATATCTATTTCAATCTCTCTAATATTGGAATATATGCAGACAACATATATTGACAATATTTAATTTTGTACCTCTATTCTTGGAGACAATAAAATTAAATTTTTTTCTCTAGAAAATAAAGAAAAAACTTGTTCAGGAGAAAAAGCATCTGTCCTCAAGAAAAAAGACCTCAAAGAGGAGAACAAATGGTGGTGTGCAACTACTCATTATAAATCCAACATAATGCCCTTCGCAACACCCCAAATAGAATTGCAAATTGATATAGTATGCAGCATATATGGAAACAAATCTGAGACCTTTTGAGATTACAAATTGGAAAAATAAATTGCAGTTCCTCTGAAGCACCTTTCCCTTGAGCATTAGGATTCTATATTAACCTTTTCTTCAAGGTCAGGTTCCTCATTGGACCCCATCTTGTCATTTATTGTTGATGGAATCACAATTCTAGGAGTTTTATTCCAAATTTTCCTCTGAAGAAATTTTAGATATGGCCATTCATGCTAGGATGTGGCCAATATCATGAAAAAACAAATACCAAAATGTAAATTTCCAATAGTCCAATGGTTGAATGAAATTCCCATATTGCCAATGTATCTCTATATCCACTTGCGGCACTTCTGTAAGGTCAAGCTCCACCAAGACCCTAGACATCCTTTTATCCTCCACAAACACAAAATCCTTTTCCAAAGCAATAAAAATTCCCAATTTATTTGTGACAACCTTCAAAAATTCTTTCAACCATAGCTCTAGGGAAGCTACGTAAAATAATCCATACATGTAAAACCATTAAGGACTCGGATTGAGGATCAAAACCAAGAAACCAACACTTGCATAACCAACTCCATATCAGATTGTGTTTTGAATTCAAAGAACAACCAACCCTTCGCCAAGATAATGAAATGTGGAATATAACCCAACAGGGGTCTCAAACCTGCTTTAAGCCACTACAACAAACAAAATTTTGAGACCATTTTTCCCATGAGTTTTCCAACTAGAGAGAGGGTAGGATAAAGACTCAACCTTCTCCAAACCCACATCCAGATTGAGGACCATGTTTACCCTTCATGACTTGGGTTTAAACATTTTCATTTTCTACGACAGGACTCAGTTCTAGAAAAAGGTAGAGAAACATTAGGATCTAAAGCTGAAGTCTGAGGAATACCTACACCTACTTTCAAAACAGTTGTTTCAACATTTTCCTAAGCCAAAGAAACATAGAAAATGCTTTTACTTCCTCATCAGGGGAGGAGCCCTCTGTTTGAATACCCACAGAGCATCCTTCAACTAGAACCCCGTCACCTGTACTTTTTCTTGACACAATCAATTGCAATATCATTCTTGACACAATCAATTGCAATCTCCTTCTTGACAGCTACAATATAGTCCTTCAAAGTTCGAACAACTCCAAGTGTCTATCAATTCCTCATGTGTGCAGAAAATGCTCGATGGATTTGGGAGGTCATCCTCACTATAATTATAATTCAAGAGATCAAGGCATGGCAATTTCCCTAATATGGATAGGCACCTAAACAGAATGGAAATAGGTGGATATTAACATATTGAAACGCTACCTCAGCACCAACAACCTCAATCCATCAGAACATCTCCATACATCTATACATAGGGAATCAAATATGACCATTTTGGATTGGCTCTGTTCGACATTTTAATGACTAGAAGAATTTTGTCTCATAATAGAAAATGGAGTATCGATTTACTCATATTTACTTTGGCATCCATTTCGCAAGAAAACCAACCAAAAGTTGTCCATAATAAATCTCCAACCATAGCGCTCTACAAAACCACATTTCATTCATGCATAATTTCAAACACTTTTCATGCATCCTTAACAACCTTGCATTTGGAATACATATAAACAAGGGTATTTCCCATAAATATATTCAAATCAAATCCTATCTTGAGAATACAAGCATCGATTTGTGTTCTCTCTTCTAGTTCCATAATCCCAATGACTACCTTGATCACACTGCGAATGTGAACTCGTTAAATCTCATTTGTGTTATTTGGATTTGTGCAAATAAATTCACGACTTTCTCTATAGGTCCATTCTAAGCATACCCAATGATTATTGGGGTCCATGTGATTTCCTCTCTTTCAGGCACCTTGTTGAAAAAATTATGTGCTTCGTTAATTCTTTCACATTTGTTAACAAAAGTGTTTCTTATGGAAATAATTGATGGAAAAATAGAGATAATGATGTGGGAATTTACCTATCTTCCCTCTACCAATTCCTTCAAGATCATGCACCATTCCATGCACCATTCCAGAATAATTTCATTACAATTAGTCATGATCTACAACAGATTTCTTTGTCTCTCAGACTGCTTGGGTTGTATGCGAAATTCCCTAATTTTTTTTAACACTATTTTTCCTTCTCCCATTTGCTTCCCCAAATTTTTATTTACCCTTTTAAAAATTTGTTAGATATTATAATACTATATATTAAAAACATATCATATTAATATTATATTTTTTTTTCATGGTAAATAAGACAACTTTATATTAATGTTATATATTATATATAATACTAACAAAATATTGATCACATAATCTATATTCATATTATATAATAGTAATCTCTCTCTATATATTGAGAGTGAAGATGGGGTTGGGGTTTGTCCCATGGCTCAATCTGTGTTAGGTGTGTAGGAAATATCGTTTAACCAATTTTAAATATGGTTAACATAGGATCTATGGGTCTGTGATTCATTAATTATTTTTCTATTTACTTAGTTGTATGTGTATTCAAGCAATTTTAAATTCTCCACTAGAGTGGACTTGATGAAAATAATGTTGAATGTGATGTTGTGATAATGTAATGTTTCCTCCACAATAAATGTAGAAAGTATAATCATTTTTTTGTACATGTCAACTTTTATTTAGCTCCTAATATGATTCCCTCATCTTTTGCAAGGGGTTTGACGTGGTTCATGTTGCAATGAACATTTACAATTGGGTATGTAGAAGGTTTGTGGTCCATCTCAGGAATAAGTTTGCTAAAATATTGAAATCCTCCATAGCGGTTGTATTATAACAATTTTTGAAGAAAATATTAGAGGATATGAAGAAAGTAGTATATGTTTATTTATATTTATTACTTAGTTTATTTTATTGGTGTAGCTTGCTTATACCCTTGTCCCTATTTTATTTGAACTATCTAACTTATCATCTAATATCAAGATGTTTTTGCATGTGGGTATAAGGAGGTAGTGAATTGTTCTAGAGTTTAAATGGTAGAATACTTGAGACCTTAATAGCTAAATATGATACATATAAGGAAAGGAACATCCATGATAACATATGAACCAAATAAACTTTATCAAGATCGATAGTTGTAACATTTACAAGAAAGAATCAACATGCAGGATGATAACCAAGATTAGCATGTAGGATGCTAAATTTTCACACAAAACCAAAAATCCAACCTACGATTTTATAATAGGATGAGAAGAATGATATTTTGAATCCAAAGAAATAGAAATCTTCTTCAAATTTACAAAACGCAAGCTAAAACCCATAAACACCCAATCTGAAACAAGGACAAGATGGTGTCCACTTAAGGCTCAATTGTTGGTGGAAAACCCCCAGAATGAGTGATCTATCTTAAAAACCATCGATTCCCTTGGCCAAAGGAGAAGGTTGAAAAAGAAATGAGATCATGTGATTATTCCATTACATCCAAAACAAGAAATCAGATCATCCGATTATACCCATTACATCCGAAATGACACAGGAAAGGGTTAATAATAAAGTAGATATGGCCGATAAAATGACAAAAGATGCATGGTTTTGTGGGTTGAAAATTGATTGAAAATAAAGAGGTTGGTAGAAACTCATTCCTAGATTAGATTTTATTTGGAAAAACAAAAAAATAAAAATGCAGAGACATGAGGAGACAGAGATGCATACATATGTGGAGTGGAGTAGCATGGATTTTCTTTCCTCATACATTCTTTATTCTTCTGTATCTTCGGTGAATGCCACAGACAGGTCATTAATAGATTGCTAAGGATATTTCATATCATAGAAAGAAAAATATTAAATTAGGAAGAAAAAGCAAAGAAGAGAACATCAGACCAGACACGCTCTCTATCAGATGTCCTTCCCAAAGAAGAGCGTTCCAGCAAATGTCCTTTTGAATCCATTTTCCCTCAAGAAAACCACCATTCTCTATCACAAATAGATGCAGGAAGACATGCCTACTCTCGATACTCAAACACCGACATCCAAATTAAAGAAATACACGACACACCAGACGAGAAAATACGATCCATATTGAAAGCACGAAACAAGAAGACAGACCAGCAAGCGAAAATGCTATGCCCATGGAAAGAGGAGAGGAAATTGCAGAAGTGGAAATGCCATAAATGTTGAAATGGAAATATTGTGATTATGATTTCCCGCCTACCATTGTCAGTTCTCTCCATTCCCTATTCAATCCAAAATGTACAAAAGTTTTAATAGGAGACAACATAAGGTAATTCAATCAGAAGCTTGAAAAGGAAACATCCTAAAGCACCGGTTAAACAAGAAAAATGGAAAAAAATTTATATATATAAATATATATTATATACTTGTCAAAATAGGTTGTGTTAAATTATTCTTTTTCCAAGGTGTAAATAAAAAAATTATGAAATCTCCATTTATTGAAATATAGATTATATATTTTGTTATAATTTATTGAAATTTATATTATATATTTTGTTAAAATATAGCTTTTTAAATTGTGTTTTTTCTAAATATAAAAAGAAACATGGTGGAATGTCTCTATATTAACGGTTTTTTTCCATTGGAAAAAAATATGTAATTTGTTATTCATAATAATAAAAATTACATCATAGTTGTTCATGTAAAATCCCCTTCAAAGTAGGCTAGAAGACAATATTGAGTCCCTAGGAAAAACATTACAATATCCAAAAATAAATGAGAGGGATTCTACCCATTAACTCCTAGAAAGAAAAAATGTGGAAAAGACAAAATAACTGAGACAAAAAATAGCAGGGCTCCAGAGTGTTGTCATACAGATACAACCTAAAATAGTCCAAGGAAAAACCAGAATGGAGAAACTAGAAGCAGGTAAGTAAAGTGACATTCGACAACCATGATTCTATTTGAGTACTTACATAAGTGAAGAATACCAAGGTAGTCTCCTATTGGAAGATTTGATAGGTTGTTTTCGTCAGAAGTGAACTCCCCCCGTACAAGTACCTAAAGCCTTAAAGAAAGAAAAAAATTCTTTAGAATCCCAATCCTTTTCAACCAACAATCATAACTCAGTGACTGCAATTTGGTGAGACCTCTGGCCCAATCAATTATGACCTTTGAGTCGCCAAAAATAGAAATCTAGAGAATTATTTTTTTTGTGAACCATAAAATCCCCCCATAAATCTAAAAGTTTAGCAAAAGTATCAGTGCCACTCCCAACACCCATCCTTAGCTTGAAACTGTGAGAGTCATCTATATGGAGGATTATGCCAATACCAAAATTTCTATCATGCTCGGCCCCATCAAAGAATCCATATATGGTATCAGATTCCAACACTGGGCTGATTTGAATGTTTTCACCTTTTGGGGCACAATCTCTATTCCATTACAAAAAACCTACCACAATATAAGAAACAAGTAAACCTCCTTGAAATTCTTAATCACTTCTTCTAATGTCTGCTTCAATTTTCCTTTGGAGCGTGTGAGGAATGTTGATGTGGAATAACCAGTGACCTTTGCAAATAGTGGCATTACAAAAGGGTGCTCATGCTTTTCCCAGGATGAAAGCTCAAAATTCATATGGTTATGAGCACACAGGATGGAGATGGTGATAATTGAAAAAGTAAAGTGGAAGCAGTAACTTTGACAACATTGAGACCTGTAAAAAGCTATAACAACTGGTTATTGATTGGAGTGATGAACACGATCGGAGTGGTAAGAACCAAACCTTTGAAGCGCTCTCACTGGTCACCGCGAGATCCTGAACTGGACTATCATCTGCAAAATAGGGTATTGAGTGCAAAAAATGGGGAGCAGGGGTCGAACGATACCTTCAACCCACAAATACAAAGTGGATTTGTTTTTTTGGCCATGCATTCGATGCATATCGTAAGTCTACGTGGAGGATGTTGGAGACATTTACCACCATACACACTCTATTTGGTCAATTTGGCCTAGTTAAAACACTATCCTAAGTATTATTGACTTAATTGACATTAGAGGAGCACTAGATGACACCAGCTAGATCACACTCATGCCTACCTTCAGTCAAGGAGGATAACTTAGCCTTCTCCTACATTCAGGGAGGCTAACTGGAGCACTCCAAGCATGATCTGAGTGTCATTAATGCCCCATATTACTAACTGATGGTTACAATCAGTTAAACAAAGTAGTGAAGGCTCCATCCATCATCAAATTGATTATTTATTGATTATTTAATGAATTGGAGTCAATAGAGGTGCCTCCAACCACTTCTGATGTTCAGTTACACTTCAGTTAACCTCATCGAGGTTCATTGGAGTCATTGAAGCGCTGTCACTTGTTGGATGGATTGTTGTGACATGGGTCTGACCTACTTTCAGTTAGACTTAGTCATTTATTGCACTTTGACTTCAGTTAGGGCTCAGTTGAGTCAATTAGGTTTTTTATCAGTGGTTAACTGGAGTGTTGACTATGGCTTACATTCGGTTAAGCTAGACTCACTCATTCAATTTGAATGACCTCCTTGGGAATTCAAATTAATTTGTCATTCATGCTTGCAGCATGATTTTATATTGTATTACTCATTCTTTATGTGAATATACAGAGCGACTACTCATTGTGTAGCCTTATTACAGCATTTTCATGACTTATTATTATTAATATTTGATGAGACTTGTGTGTAGTCCCTAGATTACTATGAAAAATTAATTTGGTATCAGATCTCATGGTGGGATGAAGCTCATATCTCTCAGAAACAAGGTTTTTGATAGATCTTGCATGAAAATTGAGCCATAGCTCAAAAATCCAGTACTACACCAAAAGCCAAGGCTTACCACTTAATACCCCAAGTAAAGAACTTGTTGGTAAAGCTTGCTTGATTGACTGTGCTGGGTGTAATGAAATCCTAAAATGTGCAGGCTGTCCAACCTTAAATTTCCCTTTTTGTTGTGATTTTCATGTTTTTGACAGGTGAAAGCATTCGCTCCAGCAGATTCAGATGGCTTCTTCCATAGATCTTTTGACTCCATTCAATTTCCACTCATGGAAAGGAGACATGGTGATCCAGCTACATTCCAGAGGACTCTATAGGGTCACCATGGACACTGAAGAAGAGCCTGGTTCTGCAATAGACAAATCTAGATTCTTGAACAAGAAGGATGAAGCATTCAGATTCTTATGCCTCTCTATTTCCCAAGATCTTCTTTTCCATCTTTTGGGATTGAAGACTCCAAAAGAAATTTGGGACAACTTGGAAGCCTTGTATGGAAAGTAGGATGATTTGAGATTTTACTAGCTTGAAAATGAATTGATGTCTCTCTAGCCTTCCAATTTCGATACCTTGAATGACTTTTTCACAAAGTTCAAGCACATTGTCTTACTGTTGAAGCAATGAAAAGTGGAGAAAGAGGATGATCAGCTCATCCTTTCCATACTCTCCAAAATTGGGGCTGATTATTAAGTTTTTGTCTCTACATTCCATGTGGGGATGCTGACAACCCCTGGATGGAAGATTCCTACACTCAATTCCTTCATTGAGTCCCTAACAAGTGAACATGATAAGCTTGTCGAGATGGAGATCATCAGATCCTCCCATGATCAAGCCCTCCATTTATTGGGGCCCAAAGATCTCAAGGGTAAAGGAAAGCAGCAGAAGAACCCAAAAACTAAATTCAAAGCTCCTAAGCCTAAATTTGAAAACCAACAGCATGATGAGTCTTCCGGCTCAAAGAAGAACAAAGGAAAAGGGCATCATGGAAAGGAAAAGGTCAAGTGTTCATACTGCAAGAAGGGATTCCACCCTGAACATGCCTACATGAAGAAGAATCGTAATGATGCTACCTCTCTCCTTGAGAGAAATCACATCAATCTTCTGGAAAGCTTTCAAAGGAGAGATCAGCAAGATCAGGAACGACAACATGAAAAAGGTCATGCCCTCATGGAAAGCACTTTGAAGTCAAAAGCACTCTGGCTTGATTCTAGAGCTTCGAACCACATGATGGCTGAAAAATACTCCTTTTCATCCTTGGAGACTGGCAAATCCATCCCCATCCACATGGGAGATGACTCCACCATCATTTCAGAAGGACAAGGTACGATTGATCTTGAGAATGGCTATTTTTCAAATGTTTTGTATGTACCATCTCTGGCATCAAATCTCCTTAGTGTCAGTCAGATGACACATACAAGACTTCCTAAGAGAGTTTCTTTCAACCAAAATTATGTTGATATAATGGAACTTGCATCAGGGAAACTCATTGCTAAATGCCTTGCAAACCACCATGCAAAGGCCTATGAGTTCTCCCATTTTGTGGTGGATGCAAAGCCCACCACTCTGCTAACTCATGGAAATGAAGTTAGTAGGCTGTGGTATGAAATATTTGGCCATATAAATTTCAAATATTTGCATCAATTACAGAGAAACTCCATGGTTGAAGGCCTCCCAGTCATCAAGGAAACCATTGGAAATTTCAAGGGCTGTGTGGTTGGAAAACACCCTGAGCACAAGTTCGATCGGGGGAAGGCAAACCGAGCTACATACATATTGGGGATGATACATTTTGATATCAGTGGTCTAATGCCTATCACATCCATGAATGGATCAAGGTATCTTCTGAATTTTATTGATGATTTTTCAAGGTACACATGGCTCTTCTTTCTCAAAAAGAAGTCGGAAGTATGTGAAAAAAAATTTGAACTGAAGGACTTGATCGAGAATGCCTCTGGGATTAATATCAAGATATTGAGATCTGATAATGGTGGGGATTATGTCAGTAATTATTTTCTGCACATATGCTCCCAAATTGGTATTTAGGTCCAACATTCAATTCCCTACACTCCCCAGCAGAACAATGTAGCGGAAAGGAAGAATCTATCTCTCAAGGAGATGACCACCTGCATGTTGGAATCAAAGAAGTTGGATGCAAATTTGTGGGGTAAATCCATGCATGCTGCAGCATACATTGATAACAAGGTTCCACACTCATACATGAAAGGGAATACCCCTTTCAAAGCATACTTTGCACACAAGCTGGATGTGTCGAAACTACGGGTGTTTGGGTCAACTGCATGGGCCTAGATTCCACTTAATAAAAGAAGGGCTTTGCAAATGCAAAGCATTGAATGTCTATTTATTGGGTATCCTAATGAATCAAAACATTTCAATATTTTGGATATAAAAACAAAACAGATCATCATCGAAAGGAGTGTCAAGTTTGATGAGCCTCTTCAGGAGGTGAAACTAGTGAAGGAGAAAAGTGTTGATTTTCCTTCCTATTCTACTGATTATTTGGATGATGAAATTGGGGGTGATGACCTTGAATTGGATCCTATGATTTATGATATCAGTGTGCAAAAAACATCAGATTATGAATCAGAACCTGAAGTACAAAAACATCTTCCCACATGGGCCCAACAGACACTCTCCTCCGCAAGAAGATAACATTTGAAATCCAGATGATCCAAGGAGAACTCGGTCTGATTCCAAAGAGCAGGTATTGTGCTCTCTTGTTCTGATAATTTTCTGTCTAAAACTTGTTATTTGATGATTATTTTAGACCCAAAATCCTACTACCATGCTCAGAAGGATCCGACATGGCAAGTTGCCATGTATGAAGAGATGAATTCTCTTTAGAAAAACACTACTTGGGAACTAGTTTCTCTTCCTCCAGGAAAGAAATTGGTTCAATGCAAGTGGGTGTTTCGGATGAAGGTTGCTGCTGATGGAAGAATTTGAAAATATAAGGCAATTTTGGTGGAAAAAAATTTCTCTTAGCTCCAAGGTGTGGACTACCATGAGACCTTTGCACCGGTTGCAAAAATGGACTCCATCCGCCTAGTTTTGGCAATTTCGGCATCGAATCACTGAGAAGTGCATCGTATGGATGTTAAGTCATCCTTTCTGCATGGATATATTCATGAGGAGATATAAATGAAGCAGCTTGAGGGATACATCTCTGATCCATCTTTGGTTTGCAAGCTAAAGAAGTCACTATATGGGTTAAAAGAGGCCCCAAGAAAGTGGTATTCCAAGATGGATGCCTTCCTTCTCTCGCAAAACTTCCAAAGGTGTAGATCAGATCCAAATGTGTATTTATAGAAGTATTATGGTAATTTGATTATTATTTTTTTATATTTTGATGAATTACTGATCACAAGTAGCACAGTTGCTTCCATTTCAGCCATCAAAACTGCTCTCCACAATGCCTTTGAAATGAGTGACTTGGGGCTCCTAAAACAATTTTTGGGGCTTGAAATTGAGAAAAATTCTGATGGGATAATGGTCACTCAGTACAAATACTTATCATACCTGTTATTCAATTTTAACATGGCTGAATTTAGTATTGCACCATTCCCTTTCCTTTCAGGGATAAGCCTTGAAGAAGGAAAAAGCACACCTCCCATGGACTGCACTATCTATCGACAGCTGATTGGTAGCTTGTTGTACTTGATGCATTCTCATCCTGATATATGTAATACCATGAATTCTATATCAAAATACATGCAGCAGCCTCATAATATTTATTGGAAGGCAGCCAAGAGGATCCTCCAGTATATTCAGGGAACCAGGACCTATGGCATTCACTATGCTGCAGACTCCGAGCTAGAGCTGGTTGGATACACAGATTTTGATTGGGCAGGTGATTCTATTGATTGGAAGTATATTTTTGGATATGTATTCATGTTTTGTGGTGCCCCCATTTTCTGGTATAGCAAAAAGTAGGATTCCATAGCAGAGCCTGAGTATCGAGGAGTGGTGAATGCTTGCATCCAAGCAGTTCTGTTGCAAGGAATTTTTTCAGAGTTTGATATTGGTATCACTTTGTCCACTATCCTATTTTGTGACAATAAAAGTGCTATTAAGATATCCATAGATCCATTTACCAGGCAGAGGACCAAGCATGTAGATATCCACATGCACTATATCAAGGAGCTAGTTCATGACATGACCATCATTCTGCAATATTGCCCAACTGATGAGCAGATTGCAGGCATCTTCACCAAGATATTTTCAGAAAATAAGTTCACTTACCTCCATTCACTGTTGGGGGTGATTTCATCTCGGTGATCAGAATACTTTCATTGTTCAGCTTGAGGGAGGGGGGGGGGGGGGGGGGGGGTTTCCCACTGGGTTTTCCCTCTTTTCCTCACTTAGTTTGTTTTAGTTTTAGCATTGTACAAGGGGACCTATGGCATTAGTTTATAGGTCCCTATCATTTTTATGCATTTATGTTTTCTAACTCCTCCCGAGTATAGCTTAAGGGGGGGTGTTGGAGACATTTACCACCATACACACTCTTTTTTGTTAATTTGGCCTAGTTAAACAACTATCCTAAGTATTATTGACTTAATTGACATTAGAGGAGCACTATATGACATCATCTAGATCACACTCATGCCTATCTTAAGTCAAGGAGGATAACTTAGCCTTCTCCTACATTTGGGGAGGCTAACTGGAGCATTATGGGGGTGATCTAAGTGTCATTAATGCCCCATATTGCTAACTGATGGTTACAATTAGTTAAATAGAGTAGTGAAGGCACCCGCCATCATTAAATTGATCATTTATTGATTATTTAATGAGCTGGAGTCAACAGAGGCACCTCCAACCACTTCTGATGTTCAGTTACACTTCAGTTAACCTCATCGGGGTTCATTGGAGTCATTGAAGTGCTACCACTTGTTGGTTGGCTTGTTGTGACATGTGTCTGACCTATTTTTAGTTAGACTCGGTCATTTATTGCACTCCAACTTTAGTTAGGGGTCAGTTGAGTCAATTAGGGTTTTGATTAGTGGTTAATAGGAGTGTTGACTATGGCTTACATTCAATTAAGCTAGACTCACTCTTTCAATTTGAATGACCTCCTTGGGAATTCGAATTGCTTTTTCATTCATGCTTGCAGCATGATATTGTATTGTATTACTCATTCTTTTTCTGAATATACAGAACGGTTACTCATTTTGTAGCCCTATTACACCATTTTCATGACTTATTGTTATTAATGTTTGATGAGACTTGTGTTTAGTCCCTAGATTAATATGACAAATTAATAGAGGAGGCACATCCAAATGCCCAGTTCTCGAGGGAATGTAGGGCTATATGCTTCTATCTAGGTATTGATATGGTACTGATTCTAGTACCTAATTCATAATTGATGTAGGAACCTATTTTTCCTTTGAAACACACTTATCCAGGTTTACTTCAATACTGCAGTAGGGATAAAGATGGCTAAGAGAAAATTCTTGCAATTGCTTTGTTGGATATCTGAAGATCGAGGTGCATGGCACCAATATTACTAATACAAGGTAGACAACTTACAAAATTTATACTTCATTGTCAAATTTCCAATTTTCCAAGACACAATTAAAAATGACTAATTCATATTCTTCTGGCTAGTTTATGCCGTGACTAAATTAGTCATTTATGTTAGTCATTTTTAACTCTGTCACTTATTATCTAGTCATATTTGTTAAGTTATGACTAAATTAGTCGTTAATTTTAGTCATTTATAGTTGGTTCAATCAAAATTGCTCATATTTAGTAGTAAGTCACTTGAAAAACCTGTAGTGACTAGAATTTTTAGTCACCTAGTAGCTAATTCCTCATTTTGTATTAGTGCTTCAGACTTCTTTTTGATAAAGAAGAACCATGTGTACCTAGAAAAATCATCAATAAAATTCAGAAGATACCTTGATCCATTCATGGATGTGATAGGCATGGGACTGCTGATATCAGAATGTATCAGTCCCAATATGTATGTAGCTCGGCTTGCCTTCCCTCGATCGAACTTGTGCTCAGGGTGCTTTCCAACAACACAACCCTTGCAAATTCCAGTGGTTGCCTTGATGACTAGGAGGCCTTCAACCATGGAGTTTATCTATAATTGTTGCAAGTATTTGAAGTTAGATGGCTGAACCTCTCATGCCACAGTCTACTAACTTCATTTCCATGAGTCAGCAGTGCCGTGGGCTTTGAATCTGCCACAAAATGGGAAAACTCATAGGATTTTGCATGATGGTTTGCAAGGGATTTTGCAACAAGTTTTCTCGATGCAATTTCTATGATATCTACATCATTCAGGCTAAAGGATACTCTCTTGGGCACTCCCGTATGTGTCATTTGATAAACACTCAGGAGGATTGATTCTAGAGACAGTACATACAACACATTTGGAAAATAGCCATTCTCAAGATCAAAAGTACCTTGTCCTTCTGAAATGATGGTGGAGTCATATCCCATGTGGATGGGGATGGATTTTTTTGTCTCCAAATATGAGGAGTCTCTTTCAGCCATCATGTGGTTCGAAGCTCCAGAATCTAGCAATAATGCTTTGGACTTTGAAGTGCTTTCCATGATGGCATGACCTCTTTCATGCCGTGGTTCCCGATCTTGCTGATCTCTCCTCTGAAATCTTTATGGAATATTGATGTGATTTCTCTCAAGGAGAGAGGTAGCTTCATCAATTTTCTTCTTCATGCAGGCATGTTCAAGGTGGGAGCCCTTCCTGCAGTATGAACACTTGACTTTCTCCTTTCCATGATGCCCTTTTCATTTGTTCTTCTTTGAGCCGAAAGACTCATCATGTTGTTGGTTTTCAACTTTAGGATTAGGAGCTTTGAATTTAATTTTTGGGTTCTTCTTATTCTTTTCTTTACCCTTCAAATCTTTGGGCCCTGAGACATGGATGGCTTGATCATGGGAGGATCTGGTGATCCCCATCTAGACAAGCTTATCATGTTCACTTGTTAGGGACTCAATGAAGGCATTGAGTGAAGGCATATTCCATCCAGGGGTTTTGAGCTTACCCACACAAAATGTAGAGACAAAAACTGAATAATTAGCTCAAATTTTGGAGAGTATGGTGAGGATGAGCTAATCATCCTCCTTCTCCACTTTACGTTGCTTCAACAGTAAAACAATGTGCTTGACCTTTGTGAAAAATTCATTCAAGGTCTAAAAATTGGAAGGCTAGAGAGACATCAACTCATTCTCAAGATGGTATACTCTCAAATCATCATGTTTTCCATACAAGGTTTCCAATTTGTCCCAGATTTCCTTTGGAGTCTTCAATCCTGAAAGATGGAAAAGAAGATCCTAGGAAACAGAGAGGCACAAGAATCTGAATGCTTCATCTTTCTTGTTCAAGAATATAGCTTAGTCTATCACATAAGTAGGATCTTATTCAATGTCCATAGTGACCCTATAGAGTGCTCTGGCACATAGTTGGATCTCCATGTCTCCTTTCTATGAGTGGAAATTGAATGGAGTCAAGAGTTCTACAGATGAAGCCATTTGAACCTGCTGGAGAGAATGCTTTCACCTGTTAAAAACGTGAAAATCACAACAAATGGGGCACTGTAAGGTCATGCATCCTGTACATTTTAGGCTTTCATCACACCCATCATAGTCAATCAAGCAAGCTTGATCAATAATTTCCTTACTTGGGGTATTAAGTGGTAAGCCTTGGCTTTTGGTGCAGTGCTGGATTTTGAGCTATTGCTCAATTAATTATGCAAGATCTATCAAAAACATTGTTTTTGAGAGATCTAAGCTTCATCCTGCCATGAGCTCTGATACCATATTAATTTGTCATAGTGGTCTAGGAACTGAAAACAAAGTCTCACAAAGAATACAGACAGATAATCATAAAATTGGCAAAATGGTGTTGCAATTGAAGTAGCAGCTCTACATAATCAAATGAATAATGAATGATACAATAAAATAATCATGCTAGAAGCATGAATGCCAAGACAATTTGAATTCCCAAGGAGGTCATTTGAATTGAATGAGTGATTCTAGCTTAATTGAATGTAAGCCACAGTCAACACTCAAGTTAACCACTAATGAAAACCCTAATTGACTCAACTAAGCCCTAGTTGAAGTTGAAGTGCAATAAATGACTGATTCTAACTGAAAGTAGCTTAGATACATGTCACTGCAATCCAACCAATAAGTGGTAGTGCATCAATGACTCCAATGAACCCCGATGATGTTAACTAAAGTGTAACTGACCATCATAAGTGGTTGGAGGCACCCCTGTTGACTATAGTTCATTAAATAATCAATTTAATGAAGGAAATCACCTACATTTCTCTGTTTAACCCATTGTAACCATTAGTTAGCAATATGGGGCATTTGTGACACTTAGATCACCCTCGGAGTCCTCCAGTTAGCCTCCCAGAATGTAGGAGAAGGATTAGTTATCCTCCTTGACTGAAGGTAGGCATGGGTGTGCTCATGTTGATGTCATACAGTGCTCCTCTAATGTCAATTAAGTCAATAAAACTTAGGATAGTGGTTTAACTAGGCCAAATAGGCCAAAATGAGTGTGTATTGTCTCCAACACTTCCAAAGTTCAATGTTTTTCCCATTAAAATTTTCAATTTCTATCCTTGAATTGTTGTCCATTATAACTATGAATCAACATTCCAGAAGCTCACATTGAAATAAGGTATTCATGATATTAAGGACCAAGCAAAACCCTCAATAACAAAATAATCCCCTTCAACAAAATATAGCTCTGATACCAACTGTTGGGATCTAATACCTATTATAGTGAGCATGCATGATGATTCTTATAATATAACAAATGAACAATGGATCACAACACAGCAACAAAGTACACATAAACTACCTTGGAAACAAATCTACTGGGGAAAACCAAGAAACCAATGATCTTGACCACTCATCTATTTAATCAACTCTGTTAACCAACATTTACAGCCATGATTTACTAGACAGCATATCACACTTCATTACATTACGCTATTACAAAGCCATTACATCTTATTTATAGATGCAATACATACACTAGTTTTTGGTACCTATGTTAGTTATAAGCAACTATTCATTAACGAAAATACATAAATTCCTAATCATGTTCAGTTATTCTATTACATTTAACTTGACTAGTCAACCTTTGGTCGATCACCCATTAATCTTTTAGTCATTCCAATGTTCATCGACTACTCGTTGTTATTGACAAAACAATTATTCTATTTTCTATTGACTTCCAACTCCAATTGACTTATACCAATTCACTATCAACTTTTACCATCAATTTGCATGCAAATAATATAGAAAACCCAACAATGTAGACCATAAAAGGACCTATAGTGCAAACAAAAAAGGGGATGCTACAACTAAAGAAGTTGCACATCCATTACACTTCTTATCTACAACTAAATAAAGGGAAACTACAAAATATCCTTACACCTAGGTTTGCATTGAACCCATCATTTCATCATAGTGATGAAACCAACAATTATGTCCAACATAACTACAAAAGTACTACACAGTATCATTCATCGACACAGTTATATATGCAACATCAATGTATTCATAATATTATTGCCACAATACATTACACGAGTTACATATTGACACACCTCAGTGGTCTCTCAGAACTTTATGTCTTCTATAACACTTTTCCAATCATAAATTTTTTGTTTATATCATGACCGAAACCCTCTCATGTTCCATCGCTACCAAACTATAATACATGGTAACCTCTTCGAGTGATCCACCTCCTTGATCTTCTGCTAGATCCATGTCTTAATAATTACTTCAATACTTCCTTTATTCTATATGCATGTTGTATTTGTTATTCTTCAACAAACTATTTATCATCGTCTTCGCATGTCTTATCTTCAACTACCAACACCCATTCCCCTTGGTTCCCAACTTCCACTTATATAGCACACTATAAATATTTCATGTAGCTACCCAACATTTTGGGATTTCTGTACCCAAGTATGGATCCATGCAATTTGTAGCCAATAAAGGCCCCACCCAATTCATATTTAAGGATCCACATCCACAAAAATTTACTTCTTAAAAAAAAATCAAACTCTCATCCTGATTTGACAGCAAGTACATTTGGAACATCCTACCACATGGTATTCTCCTTCATCCCTTCACTACTCATCATGATCCAAAATATGGGCTCCTTTGAACTCAATCTCCACTTAGACAAGTCTATAATGATTCTACTCCAATCACTATTGTCCTCAAGCCGATATCTTCAATATAGACTCAAATTTCATGCATTAAAATCCATAGGTTATCAAGAAAGGATGCCCTCATGCTTACCAGGTAAAATATTGAAATCTCTAGCTACCCAATAAAAATTTCATCATTATTACCTTCACCAAATTTGCATTCTTATACACATTTTAAATCAATAAGAAATAAAATGCATCAACTGCATGTTTCATATTCTTTCTTCAACTCATTGCAGTTATCTTCATGCTCCTTTTTTCATATCTACCTGCAACAATATAACTCATGAAAATATCAAATTTCCATCATACTTTCTACTGCAATGCATCTTGTTCCACTAATACCTCTACAAGAACCTCTCATGTACTCTTTAGTCATGCATTACTTACACATATTGAGTTGAATTAATGTCCCCAATAGAGAAATTTGACTACAATTTTTCATGCATCATACAAACTTCCTATTGTGTATCCATACACTCATGCTTGAAACTACACAACATGGACTCCTCAACATGTTATATCTCTCTTAATTCAATCCACACACAATATTCCTCAATTGATGAATCTATCATGCATCCACCTATTAAAAATAATTAGATTCATACCTTATACAATCTTCCTCTTCTTCATGTAGCACCTTTAGGTTCAATATCCGCATTCCCTTTTAGTATCCTTCACTTCCTATGCGATTCTTCTATAACATGTATTTGCCTTTCTCCAACAAATCTACAAACTTCTCTCTCTTCATCCATGATCTTCGAAAACTTCTCACTGAGCTTATTCACCTTCTCTCGAGAATATAAATTGGCCCAATCTTCAAGCCATTTTAATCTTGACAACATCTTCTTCAATGCAGGCTTCCTACATAGGAATCTTTTCCTTCTATTTATATAACCTATCATATCTGCAATTTCAATAATTTATTTAATTTTTATGTTGTTAGTTTCAAAATCATCAATTTATTTGACGTAACATCTCACAAATTTTTTCTTTAATTAATGTTCTTATCTCTTTTTATCCAGTACTTTTCTTCATCGACTACAAATTCTTCCTACAAATAATCAATAAGAATTATATTAAGGGAAAAATAATCCAATGTACATTTTATATTTCTCTCCCTCTTAAAACATTGGTCCATCCCTAATTTATGTTGGGAGACATAATGGTTTGACCATTCAATTTTTTTAGGGTTCCCTTTCATATCCTCTCCTTATTGGAAGTTCACCTTCCTCAAGAATGTCTACCAATTGTCACATTCTATAGGGTCTCGATCCATAGATAATGTACTTCACTACAATTGGATTCTATAGAAAATCTTCCACAACAATGTTTGATCCTTATTTCTAATCGTTATGGAAGAGCTTGAATATACTATCTTCTTCTTCATGTTTATTCTCTATCTTCTTTTACCACCTTCATTATATTCTATGACATCTAGTTCTTTATCTTGTTCATTCTTCCAACTATAATATTCTCCTCCCGTAGTTGTAACTAAATTTTCTACTCTACAATCATTTTCATACCAAAGCTCAAACTAGTTCTAATATTACTTGATACAGTAGGACAGACTCAACCTCTTCCTATAAGAGTAAATTCACATTGAATCAAAACTTCTATGAAATTTTTGGTCAGACGGACCATAAAAGGACCTATAGAGTGGAACAAATATAGGGACACTACAACTACAAAAATTGCACTTCCACTACACTTCTTATCTATATCCAAATAGAGGAAATCTACAGAACATCTTTACACCTAGGTCTACAACCAACCTATCATTCAATTATAGTGATGCAATATACAATGATGTCCAACATAAATAGAATATCACTACGAAGTATCATTCACCTAACAAATATATATGAAACATCAATGTATTCATATTATTATTGGTACTATACAATTACATGGGTTACATAACAACACACCTCAGTGGTCTCTCAGAACTCCATATTCTATAGAAATTGGCTAATCAGACAATTTTGGTTTTTATCATGACCATAACATGCTCTAAGTCACTTCCTACTAGGATGCAATCCACGAAATCCACTTCTATTTATCCACGTCCTCAATCTTCTCCCAAATATCTCTATTGATTATTAATCCAATAATTCCTTTCTTCTTTGTGCATACTGTATTTATTATTATTCAATAGAGCGTTCATCTTTATCTTCATATGCTTCAACTACCAACACCCATTCCTTTTCATTTCCAGCTTCAATTTAAGTAACATAATCTCCATGTTTTTATTGTAGTTACATAGTGTTTTGATTCCCAATTCCATGACATTGAATTGGGATTTCTATTCCGAAGTGTGGATCCAAGTGTTAGGGAGAGAAATTCCTATGGCTTGGGGTACCACAACAATCAGCTTCACTGCAGAAATAAATATTTTCCAATATGCAATAGAAATTAAATGTCTAACACTAAAGGATCAGACCTCGTACCTTATTCCAGATAGTTGAAGTAGATTCCCATTGAGCTTTCCAACTTTAGCTTGAATTGATAAATTACTTCCTCAATAAAAAGTAAACAATACAAGCATACTATATATCATGGTGTTAGATCTATTCTATCATATATAATCAAAAATGTATAATCATTTGAAATAATCCCATGGATAAAATATTCATTCAAAAACGCATTATTGGATAGGAAAAGATATTTCTATTAATATAAATCAGAGATTACAATAGATACAACCTCTGACGACACGTCTGCGAACCGGAGAAACTGAATCCCCCACTTGGGCCTCCACCACCTTAATCCTCCATCTCTCGATAGCAAGCTCACAATAAAAAGGCAATCTTGGGAAGAACACAAAAGTGCTCCAAGGGACAAAGGGATGCAGACTCAAGCATAAGTTCTAGAAACAATGGACTATAGTTTCTTTTCTCTCAATTCTCTCATATTCCTTCAATGTACCATAGAGTTCCTTATATAGCTTTTCAAAGGGGTAATGAAAGGTCGAATTCGAGCAATCTCAAGACATAGGGAAGGCCAAGAGTCAAGTGAGTCGAATCCATGTCAAGGAAAACTCCAAAAGGATTTGGATTTTGTACACATACTGATGTACGTGGTTTAGTGGTCAAACCCATGTATATACGCGCTTATAGGTTTAAAAGTCACATGTATCATTTTTCACATGTTTTTAGCGATGATCAAGGAAACATCAAAAGACAAAAAATGGTCCAAGGGGTCTAAGGAGTCTCCAGCATGACAGGGGAAGGCCATACAAAGTGTGATTCACCTGGAGTGGTAGAATCAGCTATAACAGATGCCCCCTAATGTGTGAGGTTAGAGGGGCATACGATGGCCGATATACATTATAAGTCCATCCCATAAGTGGTGTGATGAAGGATCCCAAATGGAAGACCAACCACCCAATCAGCATAGTACAATGATACAGCTCTGCACATAACTGCAAATACATATAGCAGTCCCAGATACATAAGAGTACAATGGCCATGAATATTCATGATACAAGATATCACATAAGTGGTCATTTCCACGTACAATATACATAGATCAAAATATCCATGATGAAGATATACAAAGGACCATGATCTCCATAATGGCTAAATATATATAACAGATCAAGATCTCCATATTGGCTAGAAATGTTTGACATATACTGGAATCAAGTCACGAGCACTGAAATCTCATGAACAATGGCACGATCAAGGAGGTAGCATATAAGAGATGCCACCAATCTAGAAAGTCTTCTACACAAACCGCTACGAGTACATATCCTACTATGTGAATAGAGGTTTCGAGGTTGAACATAGTAGTCCATCATCTGATTACCAGTGCTTAATATATACCGTTAACAGATGCGATATCACCCACCGATAATGAAAATGGGAATCAAGGTACTAGAGTGCAAACAAAAAAGTGTGAATAAATGTGTTGAGGTTGAACACTTGAGAGAATCCATCGATCAGGGGACATTGATGTAGTCCCAAATATTTTCGATGGTGAGAGATCCTGCCACTGATGACTGCAAGTCTCAAGGCACTCAAACTGACTCTAAATTCCAATCCCAGAATAAATGATCTGAAGTCGATGGGATGAAATCCACTGGAAGGAGGGCATTAAGGAATCCCCCATCATCCAACACGAGGTACTCAGCAAAGCTGTATAATGTGGAAGGACTCGATCATAAGGTGCACGAACCAGTAACTGTACTGAGAATGGTCGACATGCAAAGTCAAGATAACTGAAGAATGGTTCACTCAGGCTTCAACTTCCTTCGAACAAGAGAATAATAGCGTATGGTGACTAAATAGAGGTAGCATAGACTCGATATACAAACTGGGACATCTTTGTGACATAGGAGGCATCGACAGAGGCTCCATAGAGATTGGATGCTTAACCAGACGGTAGAGATAAACTCAGATAACCAAGTAGAGCTTTTAAAGTCAAACTATAAACCCAACCAATGGATGTGATATACAGTGCTCTGTTTGAAGGTGACATGACTTGACAGCTACCACAGATAACATCTTTCCTTGTCCAGCTTTTTGGTTTTTTGGTTTTTTTGGACTTTTTCAATTATTTAAAAAGATTGAAAAAGAATAAAATTGCTTTATAGTTACAAACTAGGAGGAGATGAGTGTCATAAGGGAAAACAAACTAGTTCCAAGCAGTGGAACATACATATGCTCAATGCAAGGATACATGTGTAGGATATCGACACTTGTGGGAAAATCCCCTCCTGGTAAAAAAGGGAAACAAGCTGCGAAGGATATAAAAAATGGCTCTGCATGGCTAGACATGAGACAAGCTCATGCTATATGGCTGAACCGCAATGTCAGGGGAGCTAGCATAAAGCTCAATAAGGCAGGAAAAGGTCATTATAATGCATTCACAACTTGACATGAGGGATTCCTAAGGAAAATAGGCCAGCAAAATATCAAGAGGAGTATGAGGTTCTTGCGAAATGTCATGGCAGTACTATACAATGGACTCCCACAACCTAAAGGAGAAAACATCAGCATGGGAACCGAATGAAAATAAGGCACTAACTAGGGTACCCATGTAAGGTGAAGCTCTACCACTCATATCATGCCACTTCTAAAGTAGCAAGAAGGTTCTGTGACACAATAGAGTGGTTTCGTACCTAAGGTTATGATGAAATGGTCATAAGGTCATGCAAAATGAAAACGGTGATGAAACCTAACCTATATGCCAGTTTAGACACGATACCTGAGATCGACATGAATGATTCAATCCAACGACTGAAACAACACTGAAAAAGGTCCTCTACATCATGAATTATGTCAAAAACAGTCCAAAATGGTTAGAAAATGTCGAAACTATAGGAAAGGGGGTAAAAATTTTCAAATATTTGGAAAATTTCTATAAATGGTAAACAATTCAAAATATTATAAAACATTTAAAACTTTTACCCATTTGAGCTCAGATTTTCAACAGTGAATTTCGGGAGATCCAGCTGACAGAATCCACTACCGTTTCTTCGAGTTATTTACCCATGCTCTTCTCTTTCATTTTGATGCAATTTTTATCAAATTCCATGGTTAGTTAAGCTTTCTAGGCCAAACTAAAATGGGAACTGTGGCCCACACGGAAATCGAGGGTTTTTCCACGTATAGGGCTGGGTATACGTGGAAAATGCCCCCAAACCCGCGTACATACATGGTTGTTTTGAAAACAGTCACGTATGAGGCCGCGCATAAGGTTTTTTCAATAATCTAATGGGAAAATTGGCAATTTCTTGTGCAGGATGGTCCTAGAGTGGAGAGAGCATGAACATGGTAAAGTAGAGGAAGCAGTAAGGGCCTATCTAATGGCTCAACAAGCTTTACGTGCATGCAAACTCTACAAGTTTTGGTGTCTTGGTGGTTTGAGGGCCAAACCAAGACTATTATAGATGTTGGTGGATTACACGGATCCAGACTCAGAGTCCTTCCAGATAGATGGGATGTCCCTCACTATAAAGATGGAGGACATATACTTCATTACAGGGCTTTCTAGATGAGGGGAAGTAGTGAACCTTCGTTCTCGTGGTGGGCCAGGAGGTGGCCTGACTATTGACGAGTACATTGTGGTGTATTTCTATCCAGACATATAGAAGGTGGGGAGTCAAGTCCCTACAAATGCTATACAGGTGCTGGGCCTAAATTCCATACTATTGACATTAGGCAGGATAGCAGGCTTGGCATCACTCCACCAGGCCTCGGGGCCTCTGATGTTCTATGCAGTGGAGTGCATGAGACCCACGATTTATGACTAGAGCACTACACTACTGAGCAACATGAAACATCAGCTCAGTGAGTGTAAGACAGGTAGAGTGCGAAACTTTGGGTTTAGCAGTATACTGAGTATGTTTTTCTTCGAGCGTGTTCCAGGATTGAGCCCCAGAGTGAATGTTCCTCTTCACAGGGTTCGAGATCCAACCCAACGATGTTAGGCAGATGTGATGCACAGAATGGGGGGTGGTAGAGTGGCTAACCCCTATCCAGCTGACCTCTTTCCATGGTGGCAATGACAGATAGTTTCCATTGATGACTACCCCTATGAGGGGATAGATTTTCGAGGGGGGGATGGAAATGCCGCTACCACCCGGATCAGCATATGGCGATATAGGTAACAAATCTGGACCCTCTCTTTTTAAATTTTTTTTGAGTTATTTAATTTTTTTTGTGTTTTCTGATTATATGGAATCAAAAGACATATTTTTGCATGAAAATACATAGTGACATCTACCATTTGTGTGCAGATGTGGGACCACGACGGCCAGAAGGCTTCCCTCATCATAGACGGAGGGGAAGAGGAGATGATATCATGGGTGTGGATGCGGAGCGTATGCTCCAAAGCATTCATACCAATTTTGTGTGCTTGAAACATAGGGTTCCCATGGTGCAAGTCGAGGACTTTCCTGAGGCTATGCAGCGCCATGTGGTGGGTGTACCATGTGCATGGGTGCGATTATTCCGACAGCTATCTAGAGCCGTAGTGACCTTCCATGATCACAACCCTCCTCCTCCTCCACAATATTAGATACCTGGGAGTCTATACATTTTGTATTACCGTGTATTATATGTTGGTGGCTCGAAATCCCCAATTTTGTATCATGACACTATGTATTATCACATTTTGGATGTTTATATAAAAAGTTTTATGGTGATCGATTTATTTATTTACATGTGTAAACATTGTGTTTGTGATGAATTTACTGTGAACGAAACAAATGCCAATATAACATGTAGTTAGCATATGAGTCAGCAACTTGATTATTAATTCTTGGAATGTGTATATATCTTAGATTGTCAAATTGCCGTTATAATAATCTCACAAGTAAGAATCTTCTCAATAACGTCAGATCTCTAACATGGTACAAACCATTAAGCTTTGACACTACTAACTCCAAATCAAGATGTACCTCAAGAGAGAGAACACCATGTGAAATGGCATCCCGTAGAATCTCAATAACAACACCATTTTCAGCAACATTGTTGGAAGATGGCCGCAAACATATGCCTCTTGAAGATAGTACCTGACCCATAGGAGTATAAATCACCCAAGCAGTAGAGGCTGAGTGTTGAGTGTGACGGATTGCACCATCTGTGAATCCTATGTAGGTGTAAGATTCCATTGACATCTACCAAAATAAATGGAAACTAATCACAAACCCGATCACGATAGGAAAAATACCTAACTATGCAAAACTATACACTAATATACAATAAGCAGCCTTGGCTAAAAATCATGCATAGTACTTCTTGAGATAGAGCCCATTTCTAGGCTCCGCCAAGGTTGTTCCTTCGTAATCCACTAAGTCTAA
Organism: Pseudotsuga menziesii; assembly: GCA_001517045.1. NCBI lineage: Eukaryota > Viridiplantae > Streptophyta > Pinopsida > Pinales > Pinaceae > Pseudotsuga > Pseudotsuga menziesii. The sequence goes on along the minus strand of LPNX011002100.1, from coordinate 81,093 downwards.
AGCACCCTTCTCTAATACACGTTTGATCACGTAAGGACCATTCCACATAGGATTGAATTTTCCTGCCCACAAGGGTTCTTTTGGTTGATCCCACAAAAGGACCAAGTCTCCCTCACTAAACCTCCTTGGATGGATAGACTTATCGTACTAGACCTTTACACGACGTTTATTGATTTCTAGAGCTACCAAGGCGTCCCAATGCTACTCATCAATTTGCTCAAGGTTGACCAAATGATCCTCCAATGGTGAAGTGTCTGGTAAGAGTCCTACAGCTAGCTTCAAAGAAGGAATCTCGCATTCAACCGGAAATATCAACTCCACTCCATGTACAAGTTGATATGGAGAAAAACTGGTGGCAGTCTTAACAGCGGTTCGATATACGCACAAAATAGGATATAACATGATGTGCCAATTATTCTTGCTTTGTGCGATGGTTTTTTGAAGAATGGATTTGAGCAATTTATTCACTGCTTCTACCTGTCCATTCACTTGAGGGTAGAAAGAAGAGGAATTCTCTTGCTTATACCCTAACTTTGATGCCAACTCTTCCATCATACGGTTCTGAAAGTGCGAGCCATGGTCAGTGACAAGCTCTTTCCGAATCCCAAACCGAGTAATAATTTGGTTGAATACAAAGTGGGTAGCTATCTCACCATTGGATTTTACTGTAGGCATAGCCTCATCCCATTTCATGAAGTAATCAACAGCCACTATAATGTGATGGTGCCCCCCAGCTGAAGCTGGGTTGCAATCCATAAAATCAAGCCCCCACTTAGTGAAGGGACCGGTGGTGATAATGGCATGTAATGGGGCTTGTTTCGAGTGCATATTATGTGCAGACACCTGGCAAGGGTGGCACCTCTTGGCCAAATCAACACAATCCTTAAATATCAGCGACCAGAAATAACCCGCTCTTAATATCTTTTGAGTTGTAGAAAGCCCAGATAAATGACCACCACACGCACCTCCATGGCAATCATTCAACACTACCTCAGCCTCTTCATGAGTTAAACAACATCGTAAAATGGAATCTACCCCACGGAGGTACAAAGTGTTATCCACTATGAGGTATTTCTTAGAGACATGACACAATCGTTGTCGTTCATCTCGCGAGACGTGAGTAGGGGTCTTCAATGTTTGTAATTATATTATGATATCCCCATACCATGGGTCTAAAGCTGAGATTAAGAATATTTGTTCATCAACAAACATATATTCACAAACCAACTCCTCGGCCTTGCTCGAGAAATCTGATATAAGCTCTGAAAAAATTAAAGAATTCATCAATTTTTCTGAAACAAACTCGAGATCGAATTCTTGTAGAATGACAATCCATTTATTATATTTTCCCCCAATCATCCTTCGAGTGAGGATGAATTGAAACGGATTGACATGGGCTACAACCAAGGTCTAGAGAAGGAGAATATAATGTCTCAATCGCTGAACCACATGTACGATAGCGAAAGCAAGCTTCTCGACATGAGAATAATGAATCTCTACGCCAATAAGGTTATGGATCAGATAGTATATGACATGCTCTTGGAGCTCCTCATATTCTTGAACCAAAACCATACCAATCGTCTCTAAGGACGTGGCCACGTATAATAGAAAATCATGGCTATAGTCTGGGGGACTAATCACTAGGGCCGATGTTAGGGCTCGCTTGAGTGCATCAAAGGACTCCTGGGCTCGCTCATCCCAATAAAAAGGGGTGTCCTTCTTCAATAGATGCATGAAGCCTCTAGTCAAATTGGCAAAGTTAACAACAAATATTCGTAAGAATTTTTCCATGCCTTGCAAACATTGAAGATGATGAATATTCTTCGGGGGAGACAACTGAAGTATTGCCTCAACCTTTAAAGGGTTGACTCTTATACCCTATTTATAAATGATGAATCCTAACAAACAACCTAACTTCACACAAAAGATGCACTTATGAGGATTTAATCTAACCAAATAATGCCGACATATTTCGAATACCAATCTCAAGTGATAGGGATGACGCATTCTCATACGAGAATGAGCAGCAAGGTCATCCAAAAATACTTTGATAATTGACTTGAGATCGTGGAAGATCAAGGTCATTTCCCGCTAAAATGTAGCTCTGGCATTTTTAAGGCCAAAAGGAATTTTTCGATATGCAAAATTTCCCCAAGGACAAATAAATGTAGTCTTATGTTGGTCCTCAGGTTTAATTTGTATCTGATTATACCCAGAAAATCCGTCCATAAAGGAAAAAACCTCGCTACCCATACACTCATCGAAAATATGATCAATAAATGGTGTAGGCAAATTGTCCTTAGGACAGGCACAATTCAAATCGCAGAAATCAATACATATGCGGATCGCTCCCTGCTTCTTATCCACTGGAATGGGGTTTGAAACCCACTCCATTAAGGGAATGGGATAGCTGAAACCAAATTTCAACAGTTTCTCTATCTTTGCCTTAATCGTGGGTGCTTTCCTAGGATTCACCACCCGCAAGCATTGTCGAATAGGCTTAGTGTTAGGGTAAGTATTAATCTCATGCTCGACAATACGAGGGTCGATACCTGGAATTTCGTCGTAATACCAAGCAAAAATATCACGGAATTCTTTAAATAGCTCGGTGTATTCTAGAATCTTAGCATGGGAACATTCTGCCCCAATACAGACATTCTCTAATCTACCAGGATCGCAAGATATTTTGATAGGAATCATTGAAGATATGTTAGCCATGTTTCCATCAGCCATCTAACCAAGAGAGCTTAATGGAACCATAGGACTACCAACTCTCTCACTAAGAACCGCCCTAAAATCCTCACGCTCCAAGAGGTCAAGCTCGGGAAGAAAGTACGATCTATGATGGAGTTCCTCCCATGGTGGCTTAACTCCCGAGATATCCTCAATAATCGCTTCATTTGAAGGGAAAACCATTTCAAGGCAGTCGTGCATGTGAGAAGACTATACTTCCCATGCTGGTAGCACATAAGGGTCCTCCTCCTCCATCCGCAAAGAGGAAGGCTAGGATCTGCAACACACTTAAGATTAGCTTGATAAGCTATCATAGTTTCAGGAAACGGCACATCCTTCATGATGGGCTCACTCGGAGTACTCGGTGTAGGAAGGATCCAAGGATCTTCCATATGACTCATGCAAAAAGACACCGATCTCATAGATGTCAAAGCCTCACTGGAACTAGATCCTATCATAAGAATCAGTGCAGAAAAACTAAAGCTTCCCATGAGGGATGGATACATGCCTACACCCACACTCCCAGTTTCCGGTTGAGAGTGTTCAATGATTGGGATCGAATCTCCCAAAGATGTAGTAACAGACAGATTCTTGAATTTCGTTTGATCAATCGTTACTATCTTCCCATTATGTGGAAAGAATACAACGTGGAACAGGGAAGAAGCAATGGCTTGCATACTATACATCTAATTCCTACCTAGCAAGATATTGTAGTCAACGGGTGCATCAACCACCTTGACCTATATCGCAATGGTTCTCCCTCCCAAATGGAATTTAAGGGAAGGAAGGATTCCGTGCAGTCTAAAATATCTCCCATCAAACGTAGTTAACATGGTCGCTGATTTAGACAGCTCAGGGGAACCCAGACCCTTCCAACATGATAAATACATCACAGAAGTGGCAGTGCCTTTGTTAATCACAGTGCACTTGACGGTCATATTAAGACACTCTACATGAATCAAAAGAGACACATAGTAAGGCAAGCAAGGCTGAAGTCCTACGGTTTCAAATTTAATCACAAAGGAAGAATCATCATCATTCACACCAAGGGCAGAAAGCAATGCCTTCATTTGCGAAGGACAACTCTAAAGCACTTCCAATGTAAACATCACACAAGGAGTATGGCCCAAATCCTCGACAACTGAATAGTTATGGGAAGCTCAAGCATTTGGATTGTGCCCTGAATGCTTAAGGACTCCCTTAGGAATGTGAGGTGTAGTTTTAGGTTTATCCATAGGTTTCTCAATATGCAAAGGGGACCCTGGTGGACCAGGCTCTTTTCCTGGGCTGGGTTGTGACGAACCATAATATTTTGCATGGGTCACAACTTTCACAACACGCACCATGATAATGCAACCATGATGACTACCCTCCAGCAGATCCTTATCACCACCAAACTGGTCATGGGACCTCGAGTTCATATTTTGATTATGTGGTAAAGCGTTAGTTAGCATAGCTGGGCCCTATGCCAAGAATCTCGAGGATTCATCAATATGATGGCACAAGTAAGTGAGGTGATCATCCTTACATAACTTGCAAGGGAGATTAACCTTATGTTTAGCTTGCTTGTCCCCCCCCAGCATTTCGGCCGTTCTCGTCATTACTATTAGCACTCTCATTCTTATTCCCACCCTTACAATTATTTTTACCCTTTTTCTATTCCGTCTGAGCTGCTGGTTACCCTTCTGGTCTGACGATTACACTGAAAGTACACTCTCCATTTGGGCGGGTTGAGACGAAGCCGTAGCTTATCCCAAAGCAGATTGGTTGATTGGCAATTGACTAACTTGTTTTGCAACTGACTTCGCAGGTTTGGCACTTGCACAACCCACAATGCCATCAGCATGTGTTCCAGGTTTGACTTTGGGATTGAAAAGAATGTAGATCATTGGGAATAATCTCATATAACAAACTGGACTGAGCATATATCAAGTCTATTTATTGCACCCTAAAAATCGCTTGTTCCTCATTCTGTACTCCGGATGTAGAAACATCCTTCTCTATATATGGAAATAACAACTTGAGGAACCATTCGAGGAGGAAATCTGGTGGTATAAAGGCTTTAATTAACCTCTTCCATCTATGCCACTCTTGAATATGATATGAGATATGTGTGGCTTTATCTTGCCGAAATGTCAATAAGATTTCAGTACCAACATCATAACGCACTGGTAGCTGGAAGTGGTTAAGAAAAGTCATCGTAAGGTCGTTGAACAAAGCAAATGCTCCCCTAGGTAGCTCTATATACCATTTCATGGCAGGCCTTGTAAGGGTGTGTTGAAATAGCCTTAAACGGATGGAGTCCCGATGTAAGGAATTCGAAGAGAACCATAGGTGAAACGTAGTAACGTGTTCACTCGAATACTCTCCCGGTTTGCCCTCAAACTTAGGTATGTCCGAGGGAATATTAGTAGGGACAGCCGACCAAGCTAGGTCATGAGCTACAGGATCGTTCGTTAATCTCAACAACTTAGGAAGATTTAGCGTCACAAGGAAAAGGGGGCCTAGGATGATGAGGTCGATGGACCGCTCCCTGATAGGTCCGATTACCACCATGGCCTTGGCCATAGTGCCCTCCTCCCATATGACATGTATAGGGTGGTGTGGAAGCACCATAATGTGGTGGAACTTGACTAGTAGGAGCTATGAAGCCATAATTATGAGAGTAAGCAGGTTGTTGATACCCGCCCCCATACAGTGAAGAACCCTATCCATACTGCGTCCCGTAATAGGGCCCATAAGTCATCACATGAGATGTCCCATGAGACGCTCCATAAGTAGGAACATATGTTCCAGAAGTAGGAATATTCATTCTGAAAGTAGGAATGTGACCTCTAGGAGTATGAGCATGACCTCCTAAAGCAATGGGCGGTACATGAAGCTGAGACACAACCGATCTAGTAACCGTAGTATGGACATGACTCGTACCAATGTTTTGACCCAAAGGACCACGTGAATAAGGTGGAGGGTGAACATTTGAAGAAGTAGGGATAGAGGATGGAGGGACCTGAGTAATAATGTATGTACTATTCCCTATAGTTACTCATCTCAGGTCTGGTATCCTAATAGGATCGCTAACCCTAGAACTAGGAGGAATATGTGATGTAACTTCCACCACTGGGATGGAAGGTGCAATGTGACTAGTGCTCCCAAACCTCTCCACATGGTAAGGAATGAGAGTGCCCCTAGGCATAGTGTTAGGCTCGAAGTCAAATTTGACATGAAATTTCAAATCATTTGTAGGAAAACCATACATACCATAACTACCATAGCTAGTGGTTGTGGGTTCAAAATGAGTCTCGACATCCTCCGGCATTCCATATCGGTAATGCGTCAATGGGGAATCAACCCTAGAGTGAGTAGGTCTATAATGAAAGGTTCCTATCTTAGAAATCACAGGACCTAAATCAGCCAAGTCGGGTGAAGGATCGTAAGTAGGAGTAAACTCCCCATCATCTACACGAATGGGAGAAGGTGGTTCAAGAATATCCTCTATATGGTCTCCCATGGTGTGTGAATCGATGTGCGAAGTAGTCCACCTGGCCTGTCTAGGTATCTCTTCCAAAGGAGGAGGAGAAGTAGAAGGCGGAAGTCCTACTAAACGATGAGAACGGTGAGGAGTCGCACCCAAATCCACAATGACTCAAAAAATAGAAAAGACTCTTTATTTACACAAACCCTAGGCAAGCTATCGTGCATAGAGCAATCACTAATAACATCTAAAGCCAAATGCAAGCAATCAAGGGCAGGATAAGTGAGCTCCCGAATGAAGCAGGTATGTCTCGCCTAGGAGAGGCTTGAGACTCCCATACACAACAAGTGGAGGTACATAACCAATTATTGTGCCCCTCAACTTCAACATGTAAAGTGACTGTGCTGTCTGACCCCAACCTTGTCAGGACACCCACAGAATAACCCCTACAAAGTACCCCCTCGATATCCTAGGTAAGGCCACTAAGGTCACCTCAATATAATCAATGCTCAAGCGGACAATTGTAGGCAAGATTGACCATATGGGTAGGGTAGCAAAGCCCAAAAATCTCGAAAGAGCCCCCAGATATGAATACAATCCTGGAAATATATCCGGTGCTACTCAGTTATGACTAGGGGTCATCCCAATCAATAATCGTTCCCACCACCTCGTGCTTAACTCCCTTTTGAGAGGAGGATTTTGAGAAACACCGGTTATACCAAGGATTTCACACACTCACCTGGATAGACACATAAATGTTGTTGTTTAGTGATCTTGGAGAAATTAATCACAATGAACTATTCCAATACCCTAAAAGCTAAGCTTGTTGGTGCACCCTAGAAAAGAAAAGAGTGTAGTTCATTTTAATTTAGCGTTGATTTTAATTGGCTTTATTACTCAAAATAGGGATATGGATGTGCAATTACTGGTGTTATGACACAACATGAAGTAAAATGCACACATAAAAATCAATGCAAATGCATTGTGTCCATGAAAACAGGGTATGCTACTACGTGAAATGCACAATTTTTCTTCAAATGATGAATTCAACCTTTCCTATATGAAATCCTAACTAATACTCCAAAGCAAAACTAGTGCAAGTACAATGCAAAATGCAAAATGCAATGCATGATGATAAGCAAATGTTTTTGGATTTTTTGAAATAAAATGAGATACACAAAGAAAAAGAATGATTCTATGACCCCTAGACTCTGCAAGCACCCTCAACAGCACTCAAGCAAAGCACTAAGGTAAAATAAATCTAATGCACTAATCCCAAACAAAAAATCGAAAATGCCATGACAAGAACTTTTTTTTTTTTAATTTAGCCTAAAAAAAAATGTCTCTAGTCAGAAACACAGGTATAAACAGATTCAGGCAGTGCCAAAGGAGACTCAGCAATCATCAAACTTCACCTAGCAACCATTTAACTTCCACAAAAATGCAAAACTAAGGGCATACACGTCTGTTCATAGTAAACCCGCGTGTATACATGGAAATCACAGAGAAACCCACGTGTATACGCGACTGTGAGTTAAAAACTCACGTACAGGAAGAAAGGTGCATAAAATCAAGGAAAATAGACAAGATGAGACTAAATTCACACCAATTAGACACTACTAGGCATACATGCCCCCAGACCCAACACAGAAACAAGAGAGAAAGAGCAATTCAAATTCATTGAATGCTGATAGAAGAACCCCCAAAGGACAACTACTAGGAACTCCCCAACAGAGTTGCCAATTATGTTATGGAGAGAAATTCCTATGGCTTGGGGTACCAAAATAGATAGCTTGACTCCAAAAATCAATCTTTTCCAATATGCAATAGAAATTAAATTTCTAACAGTAGAGGATCAGACCTCGTACATTATTCCGGACGGTTGAAGTAGATCCCCGTTGAGATTTCCAACTTTAACTTGAATTGATAAATTACTTCCTCAACAACAAGTAAACAATACAAGAATACTATATATCATGGTGTTATATCTATTCTAGCATATATAATCAACAATGTATAATCATTTGAAATAATCCCATGGATAAAATATTCATTCAAACACACATTATTGGATAGGAAAAGATATTTCTATTAATATAAATTAGAGATTACAATAGATACAACCTCTGACGGCACGTCTGTGAACCGGAGAAACTGAATCCCCCACTTGGGCCTCCACCACCTCACTCTTCCATCTCTCGATAGCAAGCTCACAAGCAAAAGGCAAGCTTGGGAAGAACACAAAATTTCTCCAAGGGACAAAGGGATGCAGACTCAAGCATAAGTTCCGGAAACAATGGACTATAGTTTCTTTTCTCTCAATTCTCTCATATGCCTTCAATGTACCATAGAGTTCCTTATATAGCTTTTCAAAGGGGTAATCAAAGGTCGAATCCGAGCGATCTCAAGGCATAGGGAAGGATAGGAGTCAAGTGAGTCGGATCCATGTCAAGGAAAACTCCAAAAGGATTTGGATTTTGTACACATCTCGATGTACGTGGTTTTAGTGGTCAAACCCGCATATATATGCACTTATAGTTTTAAAAGTCACGTGTATCATTTTTCACATGTTTTTAGGGATGATCAAGGAAACATCAAAGGACAAAAAATGGTCCAAGTGGTCTAAGGAGTCTGCAGCGGGATAGGGGAAGGCCATACAAAGTGTGATTCACCTGGAGTGGTAAAATCAGCTATAACACCAAGCGATTTTTATCCAAGAAAGGCTCCACACAATCCATAATCAAAGATCCATGTCCACAAAAATTCACTTCTTGAACAACTATTCCAACATCAATACTACTTCCACAATAATTACATTTGGAATGTCCTACCACATGGCCTTCTTCTTCATCCATTCACTTTTCATCAAGGATACAAAATCTATGTTCCTTTGAAATCAATCTCCACTTGGATGAGTTTATCATACTTATAATGCAATGACTAGTGTCCTCAAGCCTCCATATTCAAAATGGAATTGGTGCTCATGCACCAAAAACCCTAAGTTATTTGGAAAGAATTCCCTCATGCTTATGAGTTAAGCTTTTCAAATATCCATATTCCCAATACAACTTTCATCTCTAATTCCTTCAGAAACTATGCATTCTTCTATACACTTCAACTCTACAAGGAAAAAAAACATCATCTTGATGTTCCATATTCATTCTTTGGCTCATGGATTCTATATTCATGTTCATTTCTACATATTTGCATGCAACAATACAAATCACGAAATCTAAGAATTCCATCTTACTTTCTACTCCAACTCATCTTGTGCCACTATTTCCAAATCCATATCACTTCTAAAACAACATATCATGTGCTCCTCAATCATTCATTATTTTCACATCTTAAATCGAGACAATGTACCCCAAAAAGATATTCCACTACCATTTTTCATGCAACATACAAAGTTACTATGATATAGCCAGTCACTCATGCTCGAAACCACTTAACATGTAATCCTCAACATGTTACACTTCTCCCAACTCAATGCACGCATGCATTACCTCAACTGGTAATTTTTTCATGCATTCACATATTCAAAATTATTATATACATACCTTCTACCATCTTCCTATCCTTCATGTAGAAACTCTATTTTTATCTACATGTTCCCTTTCGGAAACCTTCAATTCCTCTAGCATTCTTTTGCATCATGTACTTCTCTTTCTCCAACAAACCTGAAATCTATACTCTGTTTTTCCATCATCTTCAATAACTTCTTACTGAGATTATTCACCTTCTATAAAGACTACAAACCAACTCCAAGTTCAAGACATTTTAATCTTGGTGGAATCTTTTTCCATGCAACGTTCCTCTATAGACACCTTCACCATCATTTTCTTCTATTTTTACAACCTATGGGATTTGCAATATCAATAATTTCTTTTATGTTTACTTATTTTTTCTACAAAATCATTGATTTCTTTAGCACGTCATCCTATGGATATTTTCTTCACTTTATGTTTGTATCTCTTCTAATCCAATAATTTTTTTTCATTTGCTGCAAATCTCCTCCTATGAGTAATCAAGAAACATAATATCAAGGGAAAAAGAATCCTATAACATTTCATCTCTTCACCCCTCTTCAAACCTCAATCCATCCCTTGTCATTTTTGGAAGAATAATGTTTTTCTAATTCTATTTCATCATTGCATCATTTTTTATGCTTTCCTCATTGGTGATTATATTAAATTGAGCACATAGATCTGTGGACAAACACATAACACACAAGATAGGTCACAAAATTTACTCAGTTATTGAATAATGAAACAGTGCAAAAATGGCTTGCAATTGTGAATTCTTTTCTTTAATCAAAGAGTAATTAGATAATAATTACAATAAATTACAATGGCTTAAATAGCCACATTCAATTCAAATCCACATGAGGAAATTTTAATTGATTAGACTCTACTTGACTGTAGGTAACTAAGACCTTGTCTAAATCACTGTAGGAGGACTCAATAGTTAACTGACCTTGTTTAAACCATTATCGGAGTTCAACGGAGTTCTAAGACACAACTCAAGTGTCTAATTCAGTGTTGAATGAGGCTAACTGGTTGTGGTAGGTGATAAATGTGCCTCTCCTACATGGAGCCATGCAAACCTAGTGCTAACTAAATGTAGAGGACTAGAACTGAATGCAACTGACTCGTAACTCAGCTTGACTAGTCACTAACTGAACTCAACTGATGAAGGTTGGTATTGGCACTCCTAGTGGCTCCTAAATTGTATGGATTGGTCTAGGAGGCTACTAAACTGATGCATACAAGTGAAATCAGTGGTAGTATTCCTCAATTAGTGTTCCCCACACTTTAGTAACTGGAACATGTGCCCCAATTAGGCCAAGGGGACCCAATGGTGCTAGTGACTAAAAATAGAATAAACGGACTCCCGATTTAGACATGAATCCTAATTTAGACATATGAACAAATTGGACAAGGGAGGATTAATAATCATAACACCCCCCCTAAATTCTAACTTGGAGAATCTTTGGGCATTGGTAACTAATACCATAGGTCACCCATTACATCAAGTAAAGTAAAGTAACTACTCAATACAAGGAGTTGGGGAAAAAACCAAATGGGAATAAAAATCCCCCCCTCTAATTAAGCAGGTAGAATTAGGATCAATATAGTTCTTCTGTTCACAGGTATCCTAGGCCAAGGAATGTAAACCTCTCCTTCATTATGTCTAGAGAAATCTTCATCTTTGGAAGAAGAATGATATGCTCAACTAAATCAGAAATATAGACAGCTGTCGGATGAAGACTGGACCCATGTAGAGCAACTGCAATCAACTGATAAGTGAGAAAATGTTCTTGAGGATTCATAACATGTGAGGAAAAATCAAGAAACTGATATGTTGCAGCCATGAACAGAAAACCATGAGTGGTAAAATCAGCCCCAAGTGTTAGGAGCAAGTGTTCAAGCGGATGCAGAATGTCTTCCTCTTTACTAGTTCTATGAGGATATGAGCATGTGATCAATGGTAGAGAAGGACTGAAATTTTTGAGAGCGAATGATTCAGATCCATATTCTGATATATCTTCTGAAATACCTAATGAATAACATAATAAAATAGCATCAACCTCATAAGAGGAAACTAACACCAAATCCCCAGCAATAGTTTTGAAGAGAAATTGTGGTACTTGATTTTTCACACCGGAATTGGTGAGAGCAGCTACAAGCATGAATGGAAGATCTTGGATTTTAAAATATGAACCAAATAATATCAGATCAGAAAGTAAATAATATCTAAATATGTTAACAACAGATCAAAACTATGAAATCAAATCAAATCCCCAGCAGCAGTTTTGTAGGAGATTTGTTGTACTTGTTTATTCACACCGTTCATGAGAACAGCTACAAGCAGTACTGAAAGATTATGAATTTCAAATACTAAAACAAGAAATATCAGATCAGATCTAAATAACATCATATCAGATCCAATAAGGTTCATATCCGATCCAAATAAATGGTCAAGCGAGACGGTGGATGCACAACTTTCTTCTTCTTCAAAATTCTGAATTTTGGTGCATGCAATCCTGCAAGAATTTGCTGGAAGATCTAGATCAAGGGGAGTGAATGGATCACTCTGGTAATTTGATATTTCTTCCAAAATATCTAAGGTATTACATATTTTCACACCAGAAGCAACATGAGAGAGAGAGAAATCAAATTTCTCTTCACTTTCAGAACCAATTATTGGCAAATTTTGCACATAATTCAAAGGCAAATCACGGGTGAATGTTTGAATCGAAGTGAAGCAATGTTTCTTCAATATAAAAGATTTAAATGTATTCTTATATTTCATCCATATGAGGAGATGAGATATTAGAGATCTCGTAAACTTTCGAAGCATTAGGATAAGGAGTCACTGCAAGAAGATTGTCTTCCATTTGAATTGACTATGTAGAAGCTTCTGCTTCTTCTTCATCTTGAACAACTTCATCAGAGAGAGTGGAGGCCGATATTTTTGGATCAAGGTTTCTTATGGTGCTGTATGTTCTCTCCAAAGTGCTATTATGATCCTCATCAATCATTCCAAAGGTTCTGTCCAATCTTGTCCATAGCTCCTTTGAGTCTTCAATAGATCTACTAAGGTAGCGCAAGCTAGGAGAAATAACCAGTGCTATTGTTCCAAAAGATGCATCATATTTTTTCAGCCAGTCATTCTCACTAAAACAATCTTCACCAATTCCAATAGACACCCCATAGAGACCTCATCTCATTAGAGATGCAATGATATTCTTCTTCCATTCTGAATAGTTTGTGAATAGGGTGAGAAGAGGAACTAATGAGTCCATTTCGAATTTGTACCTACAAAAAAACAAAAGGGGCACTATAAGGTTGAATATCCTGCACATTTGAGGTTTTCATCACACCTGACATAGTTGATCAAGCAAATCCTTAACTTGGGGTATTAATTGGTAAACCTTCTGCTTCTGGTGCAAAGCTGAAAGGAGCAATTTTGCTAAAAAATGATCCAGTAGGAGATATGAGAAGGAGAAGTTCCTTGTCCACCGAGGCTCTGATACCCTATTAAATTAAGCACATAGATCTATGGAAAAACACACAACTCACAAGATAGATCACACAATTTACTCAGTTATTGAAGAATGAAACAGTGCAAAAATGGCTTGCAGCTGTGAATGATTTTCATTAATCAAAGAGTAATTAGATAATAATTACAATGATGTAGAATTTCTTAAATAGCCACATGAAATTTGAATTGATTAGACTCTACTTGAATGTAGGTAACTAAGACCTTGTCTAAACATTGTTGGAGGACTCAATAGTTAACTAACCTTGTCTAAACCATTACCGAAGTTCAATGGAATTCTAACACACAAATCAAGTGTCTACTTCAGTGTTAACTGAGCCTAACTAACTATGGTAGGTGAGAAATGCACCTCTCCTACATGCAGCCATGCGAACCTAGTACTAACTAAATGTAGAGGACTAGAACTGAATGTAACTGAATCCTAAGTTAGCTTCACTAGTCAGTAACTGAAATTAACTAATGAAGGTGGGTATCGGCACTCCCAGTGGCTCCTAAATTGTAGGGATTTGTCTAGGAGGCTCCGAAACTGATGTATGCAAGTGAAATCAGTGGAAATAGACCTCAATTAGTGTTCCCCACACTTTAGTAACTTGAACATGTTCCCCAATTAGGCCAAGTAGACCCAGTGGTGCTAGTGACTAAAAATAGATAAGACGGACTCCCGATTTAGACATGACTCCTGATTTAGACATATGACCAAATTGGAAAAGGGAGGATTAATAATCCTAACAGATTCACTTTCCTTTTGGTTTTCCACCAATCATCTCATTCTACAAGGTCTTGATCTGTACAAATGTCTTCCGCATCGAATGGATTCTGTAGAAAAATATCTCCACAATAAGGGCTAATGTTTATTTCCATATTTTTTGGCATAAATCGAATCTACTACCTCCTCCTTGTAGATTATCTATCTTATTCTTGCACCTTCAATATGTTCTATGACATCTAGTTCTTTAACTCATGCAATATTTCAAATGTAATATTTCTTTCCAAAGTTGTAACTAGCTCTAATATTTACAACCCTTTTCATCCCAAATTTGAAACTAGATTTGATACTAGTTTCTGGAGTAGGGTATACTCCATCACTTCCTATTAGAATAAATTCAAAGAAGATTAAAAATTCTATGCAAGGATGGGTCACATACACCATAAAAATACCTACACTGTAGAACAAAATTGGGATACTACAACTAAAGAATTTGCACATCCACTACACTTCTTATCTGTATACAAATAAAGGGAAACTACAAAATATCCTTACACCTAGGTCTACACCCACCCTATAATTCAATCATAGTGAAGCAACCTATAGCGATGTCAACCATAACTACAACAACACTACATAGTAGCATCCATCTACACAAAAAATAGATGCAACATAAATGTACTTCTATTATTTTTGGTCTAATACATTATATGTCTTAGATATCAAAATATCGATGTAGTCTCTTAGAAATCCATATTGTATAGAACTTTCCAGTCAAACAATCTTGGTTTCTATCATGACCAAATCCCTATCTTTCTCATTGGTAGGTTGCATGCCATGAAAACCTCTTCGAGTGCTCCACCTCCCAAATCCTCTCCTATATCCCTCTCTTGAGTAATATTATAATACTTCCTTTATTCATCATGAATACTATATTTACTCTTCTTTATCAAAATATTCATATGCATCTTCTCATGTGCTTGATTTATCTACTTGCACCTCCCCTTCATTTGCATCTTCTACTTATATAACACACTCTCCATATTTGTCATTATAGCTACCCAATGTTCCAATTCCTTGTTCCAACATTGACTTGGGAGTTCCATACTCATGTATGTCTCCATGCAATCTATATCCAAGAAAGGCTCCACATAATCAATAGTCAAGGATTCATGTATACAAAATCTCACATTTGCAGCAATTATTCCAACACCCATCTTTGTTCTGCATCAAGTATATATGGAACGCCCTATCACATCATCTAGTCCTTTGTTCCTTCACTACTCATTAAAACTCCAATATTTATTTTCCTTTGAACTCTATCTCCACTCAAACGAGTTTGTCACACTTCTGTCGTAATCACTAGCATCCTTAAGAAGTCATGTTCAAAATGGACTCAATGATTATGCACCAAAATCCCTAATTTGTTAAGAAAGAATGACCTCTTTCTTATAAGGAAAAATTTTCAAATATCCAACATCCCAATACAAATTTCATCCATTGTTATTAAAAAAAATTCTCACCTACCATGTCATCAGTGGCATCATCCATATGCATCATTATTGCACAACATTAGAACCATTTTTCCATCTCACTCCATATTATGATATTGGGGAAGTGATAAAAAAATAAAAAATAAAAATTCAAACCTGAATTGACCACCCTAAAAGGACTTCACGAGTTTTCCCTCAAAATGAATTACCTAGGTCGCAGCTTTTCCCCCAATAAGCACAACCTGGTCCTACGACTTGATTTTAATTAAAATTTTGTTTTCTCTTCTTCATTGTAAAGAAGGGGACAGAAGTGGACACAAACTTTGATGTGGAAACACCAACTATTGTAATTTTCATATTTTCACCCCAAAGTAAACAACCCCTCCTACACCTTTACATATGTTTGTTACTTTTGGTCCCTTCTACATGTAGGCCATCAATTTCATGGAGTGAAATACTACGTCAATCGATGACCAAAAGTTCATGAAAGTGGTAGTCAATTTTTCACTAAATGGGTCAAATCCATGCCATCCTTTAACTATACTATGGTCATTGTAGTGTACTTATTTTTTAATGACATTATCACTTGATTTGGTGTCCATTTCCAATTTGTTTCCAATCATGGTTATCACTTTGAGGAAACCATCTCGAAAGAACTTGTGCATATTTTAAAATTTGAGTACCTGTATTCCTCCACCTATTACCTTAAGAAAATGGCCAAGTCCAATTGGAAGTGTGTTGAGGCCTGGAAAATCATAGGCTACAACAGTAAGGGATTCTCCCCAATCAATGTTCCCAACTAGCCCGTTGACTGTTTGGTATAGGGAATCTATCCGGTTTGTGGTCTAGCTACCGTAGGTCAAGTAACAAAACAAAGGCTTCACCGGTTGCAGCCCGGTCCACCGAGTTTTTGTGTTTTGACTTAAGATATGAAATGAAAGTGCCTAACTAAATGCAGGGTGATAAATATGCCAGGAGCAGTCACAATGTGATGCGCAGGTTCTTACCTCTCATCTTATGGCTCATAGGCATCCAAATCGCATACAACAAAAAACAAACTGGATACCTAAACTATCCCTAGGGAGCAGAATTAGCATTTATAGGTGAGTAATACATTTTGTACATGCATAATGCAGAATCACAGATAGCTGATACTTCTTTCAAGACACATGAACACTCACAGATATTTAAATAGCCAGATAGCTGATTATTTATAAAACAACCTTTATTACTCACAGTGGAAAATATCCCAAAAAATACCGAAAAGCATTCAACAAGAACATAGGTTCAGGAATTTAAACACTCTTACAATAAATGAAACCCAGCTGAAAATGAAATAGTTCCTCTTCAACATTATTCGTTGAGTTGTATTGATACATTCCACTTATCACTCTCTCCAACAGGCAAGATTTCAGTTTCCTTTGCAAAACAAAGTAGTTCCTCTTACAAGCAAACATTTACAAAATTTTCCATGGAAAAAGCCCTTTCTCATTCCTACTTTCAAATATTTAAACTACAATTTGCGACCCTTGGGCTGCCTCCTCTGTCCCCCTCTCAGCTTCCCAACGCTTCAAATTCTTCTATGAACTATTGAGTAACTGACAGATCTTCAGGTTCCATTTCTTCGTTGCCATTCATGTTGTCCTTTCTTTCACTTGTCCTTCTAGCCTCAGTTTGATCAACGCCTAAACGCTCAGCTATACCTTCGCGCCATCGTAGTTACAGCAATCCCTTAGATCCACCTACACAAAAATAGAGATGCATCATTTATCGGATTTACGTTACAAAACAGAACAACACGTTATATCATTGAAACGACTGAACCATGAAGAAGACTGGGGATATCCCTAACATCGAAAATGTGGGCCAACTAGCAGGATGGAAGGCTATTAATCGGATGTCGGAGAGATGTCACATCGACGGTTGAACGGCCTTTTCCATCCGCAACGGCGGACGAGACCAGGATCTAAGACACAAGCTAATCGCAGGTGGGTGAGGACTAAATCGGACATTGGCAGATACTCGAATCGGAAGCTCTCTAGCTCTTCTCAGCCGCAACAGAGGAAAGATAAAGGCTACGGACAAGCGAGTGAAGACAAAATGAATCGGACGTCGGCACGATTTGGACTTCGGATGGAAAAACAATTTCAGAAGCCAGAATGGTGGACGGGAGAAAGGTTAAAACTTTCGACCGAGACAAGAAAGACTTGATCCAAATAAAAAAACTTGGAAAAAACTAAGTGCCTCAGTCAGCTACGAACATTTAACAAAGGACAGCGAACTATCATACCTCCGCAATGGCGACCATAGCAGAGTTAACTAGTTTGATACACAAAACAAAAATAAAAGTTACGGATCACCATAAACTTCATCGCAATCAGAATCTCAACCTTGATCAAGAATTAAGCTTTGTAGTCATTAAAAAATAAAACACAGATCAATACTCAAAAGTTTCAATGATCAAAACAAAATCATGAGGAGGGGTCCCGAATTTAAGAAATTTGGGGAGGAAAGTTGCAGCTGCAACAACTGGCGATTACTTGGTGAACCTAGATCTCTGGGTGATTATACTTTGAGTGACAGACTGTTTAACCAAAATGCATCAAATGAATTCTTCCAGCTATCCGGATTTCTCAAATGACCGAAGTGTGTACCTTAATCATTGGGGCTAGTTCAATTTGGGGAAAGTGGAAATCGAGACCTTCAGATCCAGATTACTCTGTTGAGGCCAGAGAATGAGTTTCATTATTACCTATGCCTTCAGGTAGCTAACAACGTGACACCACAGGATTGTAGCAGATAGTAAACAGCAATATTCATTTGTTCCTCGTTCCCATGCCATTTTACACTTGTGTACTTTTGGACTTTCGTCCCTTTCATCTGAGTCCTTTTGTATGCCTTTCTTACTGAATTTTAATTCAGGATCCTCTATCCCATAGTGTCCTTTTGTGTGAGTGGTATACTTCAATTTTCAGCTCACGGACGGAGAGGATCTTTTGGCAATTTAGTACTTATGATTCAACACCCGCTTTGATTCATGATGCTTTCATAGAAGTTTTGACTCTTTATTTGCCTTTTGGCATTCGTTTCTTGGCATGGGATCATTTATGTTTAATACACTGTTCACCTTGCTTCTTTCCATGGGTCCTTTGCTGTTGCTCCTTAGAACATTTTAAGTGTGACATGGGTGGAGCCCCGACATAGTACTCCAGACTTCTCGAATCCAGTTTATTTCACAGGGGTTAAGTAGGACTTCAAGGCACACAGAATTTTATTCGAGAAAAATGTTAGGCTGGAAGAAATCATTAGCAACACATAGGCTGACACTCAAAATTTTTGCTATTCCCAAAAATATCTTAATATCCCCCAGACAAATGCTAGTTCGCTTCTTTTATTGAAAATCAACAACTCAAATTTAAACCAAATGAAAGCCGGACTTGAAAACAGCCACATGAAAGCATGAATCGAAAACAACCAAATAGCTTATTTATGTACAAGATAGAAAACTCAAAGAAACTCAAGAAAAGTAAGGCTTGAGAACCAGGCCATTAACTGGCAAGTTCTCCTCCCATCCCTGTAAATCTTGTAGCTTATAAGTAGCAGGGCCAAGTTTTGTTGAGATTTGAAATGGACCTACCCACAACTGCTGAAACTTAGTATGCTTTCCCTTCTCATTATGGGGATGATCCCATTTGAGAACCAGGTCTCCCACTTCCAAGTCCTTTTTCCTAGCTTTATGTTTGTCAAACCACCTTTTTACTACCTCCTGCTGTTGCTTAAAACGTTTTCTGGCCTTGGCTCTAGCCTCCTCTGCTTTCAGGAGATTATATATTCTCATTTGTAAAACTTCACTCTCCGACCCACTAGACTCCTGCACCAAAATAGAAGACGGAATCATGATATTGGGAGGTAGGATGGCTTCCTTACCGTACACAAGGGCATAGGGTGACACTCCTATTGCAGACTTGGGGGTGACTCTATCAGCCCACAGGGAATTGGGTAAGGCCGAGTGCTAACTTCTCTGGTTTTCTATCACAGTCTTCTTCAGGATTCTAATGAGGTTTTTATTAGAGGATTCAGCCAGGTCATTCCCTTGCGGATTTTAGTTAGTGGAGTAGTGTAATTTGATCCCTTTATCATGAGCGAATGCGGTCAATTTAATTGATGAAAAGTATTTAGCATTATCAAAAACTAATGAAATTGGAACTCCAAACCTGGTCATGATATGATCTTGTAGGAAGCTAATGACTTCGTCTTCGTTTATCTTGCGCAGTGGGATAGCTTCGACCCAACAAGTGAAATAGTCAGTCACAGTAAGAATGTACTTGTGCAGTAGGGAAGAATTCGGCTTTATTTCTCCAATAATGTCCAGCCCCCATTGCTCAAATGGTTCCGTGATCATCACAGGCTTTAGGGGCACTGCTGCTTTAGGCTGTCTTCCACCACACCTTTGACAGATATGACATTTCCTGACGTGTGTATGTGCATCCTTGAAGAGTGTAGGCCAATAATAACCAGCTCTAAGGATTTTGTGGGCTGTAGTGTCCCCTGAATAATATCCCCCAGCCGGACCATCATGCAATTCAAACATTACTTTCTCAGCATCTTCTTTCTCCAAGCATCTCAGGAGGACTCCATCGTAGTTTCTTATGAATAATACACCTTCTATGATTTGGTAGGGAGCTGATTTAAGACGCAGAGCTCTTCTCTATTTGGAATTCCAATGATATGGAAACATCCCTGACTACAAGTAATGCACAAGGTCTCTATACCAAGACTCAGGAGTTGTAAACAGAGGACATACATCCATTACATGCAATTCAGCTTCATCTTCCCATGCTTGTTCTTCGTTGTTTCTGTTTTCAGTCATCAATCTGCATAACCCTTGACCTTTCACTATAGTGGCTGGCTTGAATTCAAGGTCATATTCTCGCAGGGCTGTTACCCAGTTTCCCCTTCTTTCTCCTAACTCTTTCTGAATGAGAAGGGATCTCACAGCTGGGTAAGGGACTATTACCTTGGTTCGATTTTTCAATATATAAGGTCTGAATTGTTTAACTGCCTTAAACACTACGTACGCTTGTTTATCAATGGCTAGGTAGTTTAATTCATCCCCTTGTAGCCTAGTGATCATAAAATATATTGGGAATTCATCACCCCCATCCTCCTTTTGCGTAAGCACAGCTGCCAATGAATCATCGGATGCAAATGTATATATAATAAAGTCTTTGTCGAAGTCTGGGATTTTCAGAGAGAGCGCATGTGCAACAGCAGTCTTGATCTTACTGAAAGCATTCTTTTCAGTTTCATTCCACTTAAACTGTGCATTTTGCTTGACCATCTGCTGCAGTGGCTTAACAGTCTGGACAAAATCAGGCACAAACCTACGTACGAAATTTATTGTTCCCATGAAGGATTGCATTCCCTTTTTATTATGGGGCATAGGTATTTGTTCAATGGCCTTAATTCTTTTTGGGTCTATAGATGTACCTCTCTTTGAAACTATATGCCCCAGTAATTTTCCTTCTGTGACCGCGAATACGCACTTCTTGGGATTGAGGGAAATACCATATTTCCGACAATGTTCGAAAATTTGTTTTAGGTGAAAAGCATGCTCCCCTCTTTTCTTTGAGAATATTGTAATGTCATCAAGGTACATGACAGCGCTTCATCCAATTATTCCACGGAAAGCTATGTCCATAGCTCTCTGAAACATTGCCCCAATGTTAATCAGTCCAAAGGGCATCCTTCTATAGGCAAAAGTTCCCCATTTAGTTCTGAACGTTGTCTTCAATCTATCTTCCTCAGCTACTAACACTTGGTTGTAGCCCAAGAACCTGTCCAACAATGAAAACAATTCGGAACCAGAAACCATCTGTAGCAATTGCTCGATGGGAGGCAACGGATAGTTGTCTTTATTTGAGGCGCGGTTTAAGTTTCTGAAGTCCACGCACAGTCTGATTTCTCCTGACTTTTTTCTGACTGGTACCAGATTCGACACCCACTCAGAATGCCTGACTTTAAAAATAATCCTAGCGTCTAACAATTTCTTCACTTCGCTTTGAATTAGTGGTTCCAACTTTGGGTGCATCTTCCTCAATGGTTGCTGATATGGCTTGATGCCTACTTTAATAGGGACGATATGCTTGATGATGCTGGTGTCGCAGGTTTTTAATTCTTCGTACGTCCATGCGAATACATCCTTGTACTATTTAAACAGACTAACGAACCTTTCACTTTCGGCCGATGAGCAACATTTACCAATATTCACAAACTTAGGATTGTTCTCAGTCCCCAAATTTATCAGCTGGAACTGCAGAGTTGAGCTGTGCCTCTTCACATTAGCGGGTCTTCTGAATTTTTCATTCAAGTCAAACATTTTTTCTAACGTTCTGACCCCTTTCAGGATGAAATTATCGTATTTCATCTCAGCCTGGTGCTCTTCATCATCTATGATTTCTCCCTTAAACACCTATTCATTCATCAAACATTCTATTATTTACTGATGATCATCAAATACCTGCAAGTTGGCGATCATATCCGGCATAGAAGGCCTGAAAAGAAGTTCAACGGAACATCTGTTATTAGTGGGTACGAGTCTAGCAGCTGATGTGGCCAATATATTAGCAGCCGCGTTTTTTATTCTTGGAATTGAAGTAATGTTAAATGCATTAAAGTGTTTCAGCAGATTCCATACCTCATTCTGGTAAGCTTTCAAGTGAGGAGAAATACAATGGATTTGATTCCATACTTGTTTCACAATAATTTTAGAATCCCAAAAAACTTTCAAATTACTTACCTTCAATTCAAGCGCTTTCTTGAGTCCCTGCACCAGTGCTTCGTACTCAGCTTTATTATTAGTACATTCAAACTCTAATCTACAGGAAATAAAATGTTTATTCTTCTGTGGGTCAATCAGGACACAACCAGCCCATGACCCTTCTAAAGTCTTAGATGCATCAAAAAACAAAGTCCAAAAAACATTATCTATTGAATGTGAATCTATCTCTACTGCTACATCTACTATGTTACAATCAATCTCATCAGCCTGAGAAAATTGAAGGAGATCAAGCTGGGTGTCAGATGTGTCGCTGGCCTCTTCCACTTGATAATTCCCTGGTTCCAATTCAAGAAAATAGTTTCCCAATACAGGATTGATTGGTACATTCTTCTCATTCAGTTTAGTAACATTGTACTTCATGTGAGGCTCTCTTAAAATTTTAATCTGGTTTGGACTCCCCTTGTATGGCAACCACAGATGTGACCAATCCAAGGAAAAATATCCATTTAATTTAGCTGACCAATCTCTACTCAGGACCAGACCGTAAGCGTCTGGTATGTCACCCACCGCGATATTAATGACTTGGCATACTTTATCATTAGATTCTAGATGGATTAGGACATCTTCCATCTGACCAATTACCTTAACATCCATCCTATCCAATTGAACCACCCTCCACGTGGTTGGCTTAGGATGCCCATTTATTTTCTTAAATACTGATATGGGCATGACATTTATTGACGCCCCGGAGTCTACCAAACAATTGTGCATGTTATGATTAAAAATTTCAAATGTTAGGAGAAAAGGTCGATGCTTACATTTAGACTCACCTCCAATGCTGGTTTCTGCAATTTCTTCTTCGCCTTGAGGTTGATTGTCAGTAGGCGGCTTCTCATCCGATTCCTCAAGTGCTCTCAATAATCTTTCTTTCTGTTGAGGTACTTTGCACATTTCGAATAGTGGGATGTTTGCTTTTATCTTTTTTAAATCTTCCACAATGTCATAATTCATCTGATGTTCAGTAGAGTTATATTTATCAGTATTCACCTTTTCTTCATTTGGCTTGGGCGATGTTCTGTTCTGCTCAGGATCTTGGCTAGTAATAGTAAATTCAAGAATTATATCAGCCACGGGTTTATGTTGGAATTTCTTCTTAACGTTTCTCTGTAGCCTCCTGATCTTTTGGAACATCAGACTATCATCTTTAACCATCCCTTGACTTCTTGTTGTTACGTTGGAATCCACAACTTCCTTGTATCCTTGACTCCTTTCCTCTTCAGCATTGAATAAAACAACATAATTCCATACAACCATGGTTTCCTCTTCCTGCTCTTTAGTAGTAGTAGCAGCAGAATTCTCTTTTCTTTCTTCATCGCCTTCCTCTATTAATCTTGAATCCAACATTTGATTCATGACTAGTGTCATTGAATTTATCCATTGAAGACAATTCTTTTCGGAGTGAGGCTGCTGGTGAAAGGTGCAGAAATTTTCCATCCCTATCTCTGTCAGATTCATAGATGCAGTATTGTGAGGAGGAGGTTGGGACTGATTGTTTTCCTCCCTTTTCTTATAATAAGTCCTGTAGAACTTCTGTGTTTCCTTCTCTTTTTATAAGTCTATGATCTTATTAGACAGCTTTTGCATCATTTTGGCCATACTTTCATAATCTGGTGCTTTATCCTCTTTAGGCTTAGTGAACAATAAAGTTTTCCTTCTCTCTCCTGATTGTTCGGGGTAATCTTCAATACTCTCTCTTTCAGCCTCCACCACTTCTGCTTCTTCATAGGTTTCTGTCAGAGTAGGCTTGGCCCTACCTTTCGCAAACATGGCCAAATCAGGACCCAAAGCTGAAGTATAGTACTCAATCAGTACTTTGTCTGAAGGCTTATATGTTTCAGAAAAGTTCTTAAGATATGTTGCGAACCTTTGTGTGAAACTGTGCACTTTTTCCTTTTTCTCTTTCTTTAGTGCACATAGTCCTTTCATAAGGGCTGCATGAGTCTTTTGAACTGCATACTTACTTCTGAAAATTCTCTCGAAAGTATCCCAATCTGGGATAGAATTAGCAGGCAACCCAAAGTACCAAGATGCAGTAGCTCCTTTGAGGGTATGCGGGAAAAGTATGCAAACTACATCTTAATGTTCCCTAGCTCTCAATCCTTCTATTTCCAAGTAAAAACTCTGCAAATGATCATCCACTAATATCTTCTCATTTGGATCGAACTTAGGCAATAACTTTTCAAAGGCCTGAGGTAGGTCATGCAAAGGAGGAGTCAGGTTTAGGGGTGACTTGGCTTTCCATGCAGGTGGTGGATTTGGTGGATTGGGAGGAGGTTGGTTGGCGTTAACACCGGCCATGAGTTGAGGTGGAGAGTGAGGAGGTGAACCAATAGGGGTGTGAACAGGAGAAATGTAAGGGGTTTCTAGGACTTCTTGATTCAAAGGTAGCTCAACTTCTTGCAAGGCAGTTTCCACAAGTTCTTCCCAGTCTCCAACCAGCACTGAGTCTTCTTTTATAGGACGGTCTTTCCTTTTATACTCTCTCCTGGGAAACTCAGGCATAATCGGCAATCCTCCAATATTCTTTACATATGCCCCGGTGTGTCTTCTTAGGTCATTAAAGATCTCGTTACGAACAGGATATAGATGTTCTCTATTTACTTCTTCCGGAATTGGATTACGTGGTCCACTACTTTCAAAACAGTAACCAGTGAAATATTCTCGGGAAAACGGGTTTCCTCGGCCAGCCATGCACTGGCGAGCCCTCCTTCTAGCACCAAAACTGTTGAGGCCTGGAAAATCGCAGGCTGCAACAGTAAGGGATTCTCCCCAATAAATGTTCCCAACTAGCCCGTTGACTGTTTGGTATAGGGAATCTGTCTGGTTTGCGGTCCGGCTACCGTAGGTCAAGTAACAAAACAAAGGCTTTACCGGTTGCAGCCTGGTCCACCGAGTTTTTGTGTTTTGACTTAAGATATGAAATGCAAGTGCCTAACTAAATGTAGGGTGATAAAGATGCCAGGAGCAGTCACAATGTGATGTGCAGGTTCTTACCTCTCGTCTTATGGCTCATAGGCATCCAAATCACATACAACAAAAAGCAAACTGGCTACCTAAACTATCCCTAGGGAGCAGAATTAGCATTTATAGGTGAGTAATACATTTTGCACATGCATAATGTAGAATCATAGATAGCTGATACTTCTTTCAAGACACATGGACACTCACAGATATTTAAATAACCAGATAGCTGATTATTTATAAAACAACCTTTATTACTCACAGTGGAAAATATCCCAAAAATACCGAAAAGCATTCAACAAGAACATAGGTTCAGGAACTTAAACACTCTTAAATTAAATGAAACCCAGCTAAAAATGAAATAGTTCCTCTTCAACATTATTCATTGAGTTGTATTGATACATTCCACTTCTGACTCTCTCCAACAGGAAAGATTGCAGTTTCCTTTGCAAAACGAAGTAGTTCCTCTTACAAGCAAACATTTACAAAATTTTCCAGGGAAAAAGCCCTTTCTCATTCCTACTTTCAAATATTTAAACTACAAATTGCGACCCTTGGGATGCCTCCTCTGTCCCCCCCACAGCTTCCCAACGCTTCAAATTCTTCTACGAACTATTGAGTAACTGACAGATCTTCAGGTTCCATTTCTCCGTTGCCATTCACATTGTCCTTTCTTTCACTTGTCCTTCTAGCCTCGGTTTGATCCACGCCGAAATTCTCAGCTATACCTTCGCGCCATTGTAGTTCCACCAATCCCTTAGATCCACCTACACAAAAATAGAGATGCATCATTTATCGGATTTACGTTACAAAACAGAACAACACGTTATATCATTGAAACGACTAAACCATGAAGAAGACTGGGGATATCCCTAACATCGAAAAGGTGGGCCAACTACCAGGATGGAAGGCTATTAATCGGACGTCTGAGAGATGTCACATCGGCAGTTGAACAGCCATTTTCATCCGCAACAGCGGACGAGACCATGATCTAAGACACAAGCTAATAGCAGGTGGGTGAGGACTAAATCGGACGTCGATAGATACTTGAATCGGAAGCTCTCTAGCTCTTCTCAGCTGCAACGACGGAAAGGTAAAGGCTCCGGACAAGTGAGTGAAGACAAAACAAATTGGGCGTCGGCACGATTTGGACTTCCGATGGCAAAACAATTTCAGAAGCCGCAATGGCGGATGGGAGAAAGGTTAAAACTTCCGATCGAGACAAGAAAGACTCCCAATCCAAAGAAAAAAAACTTGGAAAAAACTAAGTGCCTCAGTTAGCTACAAACATTTAACAAAGGACAGCGAACTGTCATACCTCCGCAACGGTGACCACAGCAGAGCTAACTGGTTTGATACACAAAACAAAAATAAAAGTTACAGCTCACCATAAACTTCATCGCAATCAGAATCTGAACCTTCATCAAGAATTAAGCTTTGTAGTCATTACAAAATAAAACACAGATCAATACTCAAAATATTTGACGATCAAACCAAAATCATGAGGAGGGGTCCCGAATTTAAGAAATCTAGGGAGGAAAGTTGCAGCTGCAACAAAGTGTTAGTGCATATAAATGCACAATGGATCATAATTTAATAATAGTCTTTTAAGTTTGGCTTCAAAGATTTATGCCAGTCATAGAGTTTGAAATCAAGTCATGTGTCTAGCCTTGGTGTGGTTATACTATAAATTTTGTTGTTTTTTGTACAACATCAAGAGTCGTTCTCTAGACTTGTGTGTGATATCAAGTCGAACTTGTGATCCATATCAATTCCTATGTATATTCATATTATTGAGGTGGTAATGTTGTATCATAAAGCTTATGCATAATATGAAACTGAGTCTTGTGAGTAATATCAAGTCAAGTAGTCTCATAGAAGGTACCCTATGAGATGGACCTACAGTTATGGAGATGAGCTTGTGAGTAATATCAAGCCAAGTCTTATGAGTAATATCAAGACTGTATACTTTTGAGTAATATCTAGTCCTACCAATGTCCTCATTTATTGAGGTGGAAAAATTTACTTCGTAAAGTGGAAATACTATGTGATATATTGCTAGTCATGGTCACTAAGTGCTATAAGTCTCTTTTAAGGATTTGCTACCCCTAGAGTGAATTTCTTTAGAATATGAATATATGGATCGGGATAGTATATATGATCATTAGTATGTATGTAATAATTATTCTTAGTATGATATGATAAGATGGATAAATAATATGCATATGGACCATTCATTAATTATTTAATGATAATGAGATAAAGCGTAGAGAAAGAGAATTGGAATTGCCCATGAAAATATTTGAATGAACTCAAGTTATAAAGGTTCATTCAAATATCAATGCCTCAATTAGTGAATCATTCAAAGAATCAGTTGAACTATTAATTACTGTAATCAGTTAAGTTAAGAAGATCTCAATGTTCATCAATGAGCATGCATCATTTAACTAAAGAGATCCATGCAAAAGTTAATAATAGCAATTGTGCATGGGTGGCACTAAGAGTGAAGCACTAATGACACATAAGTTAGCATGTTAACTAAATGATCCATATATAGTTAAAGATTGAGTTCAGTTTTCATTCATTTCACATTCAATTAAGTCAGTTAATATTCAGTTCAAATCAGTTAACATTTAGTTCAAGTCAATTAACATTCAGTTCAAGTCAGTTACCATTCAATTCAAGTAAGTTAACATTTAGTTCAAGTCAGTTAACATTCACATCAAGTAAGTTAACATTCAGTTCAATATAGTTAAAATTCAGTAAGATAGTTAACATTCGGTTCAAGGCAGTTAATATAAAATTCAAGTCAGTTCACTTTCAGTTCCATACAATGAACATTCAGTTAAAGCTAATTGTAGCATACCCATACCCCATTATTATGCGAAATTAAAAATTTCATCGAGAACCTTTATTGTTCATCGAAACATAGGGCATGGACATGAACCACTTCTTAACATTTCCAACACTGTCGCGCTCCCTCCTATCTTCCATTGATCAGTTCAACAATCTACAAGGAAATATCTCAGAGGATATCAGACAATAGAAACCAACGATCACAAAGGGTTTTGCATCTGAAATCAAATCAATGAATCAGAATCATCCCGAAAAAATCAACGGTGTGAAAAACTTCAATTAAGGGATCGATAAAATATGGAAATCTCGATACCGTGATCCCACATTCTGCATTCCCGCATCCCACATGCAGAAATTACCATTGCAGAAATCAAAATTAGCAGAGACGCATTCCACATCCCGCATCCTGCATGCGGAAATTACCGTTGCAAAAATCAAAATCAACGGAGCTGCATTCCACATCCCGCATCCCATAGATTGTAGAAAGGTGCGTTGCAGAATGAAAACTGTGGAAAGTTGTAATCCACAAAAATACATCTTCACATCCTGCATCCTACCATTACGGAAAGGGATTTATAGAAAGGAATTTGTAGAGGTCCAAATCTTCCAAAGGATGTCTTCCACATTCTGCATCCCACCTACGGAATAAACCATTATGGAATAAGGTTTCTGTTCGAAAATTTGACCTACTAATTGAAGTATTTGAATAGACTTGGCCATCTAGGCCAACATAAATCTGACATTCTAACCCTGCAACTTAGTTTAACAATGTATTGAAGGAAACATACATAGATTCCTATAATTGCAGTTATTCAAAGGAACAATTCATCAATTAAACATAGCCAACATGTTCATCATATTCCATCAAGCAATTACAATGCAAGAAATTCAATTACAGAGATTAACATAGATAAGAACACTTATATTGAGAAGAAATTGTCCCACAACCAACTATGTCGCTGCAACGTTCCACCCAACCATATTCTAGTGCACTCATCAATATCTCAGCAACATTGCCACCCCCAAGATGGGCATGATTTCCTCAAGGAATAAAGGAACACTAGCAGACTCATACATAGAAAAGGGTGCAACAAAACTCATCCAAGATAGCATAGTTGGTTTTATCAGGCTATAAGTGAATACAAACCAACATATGGGTTTCACAGGACACTCAACCAACCCATCTCATAGTTGGGTTTCATAGACTGTTTACAATCAAGCCAACATTCACCTTAAGGACCAGTCAAGCCAACAGATGGGTTTATCAGAATGTACATAGTCAAGCCATCTTATTGATGGGTTTATCATGATACCTAGCCAAGCCATCATTTACACTTGGGTTTATCAGACTATCTAGCAAAATATTGCTCACAAGATCAAAGGCAATAAGACACAACCAAGGCGACAGATGGGTTTATCAGACAACCAGCAAAGCCATCTTTATAGTTGGGTTTATCAGACTTCTAAGGAAATCGGCAGGAAGAACTGGTAATATAGTGAGCTCATCTACAGAGCTAAGAACACCTTCACAAGACCTATCTAGCCTAGCTTCCCCACTTCCTGCACACCCAACAAGAAAATTATACGTCTCTCCCAGTACTCCTAAATCTTGTACATAGTTCAGACCCAAACTAGGGTGGACATCACAACAACCACAGGGAGACTCCACAACACAAGATTTACTCTGGAACATGAGTAATAAGGTCTCATACAGTCTGTAGTTCAAGATAAAACTACAACACAGCAACCATGGTCTCTCCAAGGGAAATCACTTGCAGAACACGAAGGATACACACAAGAAGAACTCAGCTACTAAAGAGCTTCCACGTGAATGGATAATAATCATGGATGAGAAAGACATCCTGTAGCTCCCAAAACATGAATCCAAATGAATACAAGAATGCATCAAGAAACAAATGGCATACAGCTATGGTGGTTTCTTGTCCATCTAAGCAAAACACAACATTTGAAACCAGTTTCTCTTACCGATTCGATTTTTTCCCATACTCTTCCCCTTCCATGCAATAACTACCTCAACCACATTCTCGTAGTAATAAATGGTTTGGAAGAAAGATGAGAAAAAGGGTAGTTGACAGTTTTGATGGGTTTTCCCTATGACACATGGATTTTCCCCAAATTGGATTAAGGTTAACATTGCCTCCCCCTTATCCTTAGGAAAATCATGCCCCCATCTCATTATTCCTTGGATTGACATAGTTGGATGTGGTTTTTCCATTACTTTGCATATTTACATGATGTTTACAAACGTACTTGACTTAGCACAGAAACCATAGGTATCAACCATGATCGCCTATATACCAAACATTAACCAATGGCAGGGCCTTGTCCTTAAGCTCCTTGTCATGATTCCACATAATATTTACATCAAATACATTAATGCAAATGGGGTCAAAAATAGGGTGTTAAATTCCCCCCCCCTTCAATATCACTATCCTCAGTGCTTTACAAAATTTGATGAAAAATGCTACACTAGTACCTCCCTCAGTGCTCCGCAGATTCAAACAAAAATGGATGTGCCAATCGCATGGGATCCTCTCGCTCCCATGTAGCCTCTTTAGGACTGTAGTGCTCCCATTGCACTTTTACCTATCCTATGGATCGGTTCCAAAGCATGGTGAAACTCCTATTGAGGATTCACATTGGCTGGATTCGTAACTCTCCCTTAGGTTCCACCTGAATCACATCCCAATTTATCACATGGTTAGGGTCATGTATACATTTCTCAAGAAAAGAAACATGAAAGACATTATGATCCCTAGTGCTAGCTGGCAATGCAAGTCTATATGCAAAGAGCCCTATTCTTTCAAGCACTTCAAATGGCCCACAATATCTAGGTGACAACTTGGCACAACTTCCAAGTTTCAAGAAACTTTTATTTACCCTCACTCTGAGGTTAACATGATCCCCCACACCAAACTCTTTGTTCACCATATCCTTATTAGCGTAGCTCTTCTATCTATCCTAGGATTCTTTCAGATTCTGTCTGATATTTACAGCCTCCTACTCCATCTCCTTGAGCAATTCTGGACCAATCACAACCCTATTCATTGGATTATCCCAAGTCACTCATGTCCTACACCTCCTTCCATACAAAGCTTCATATGGACTCATCGCCAACGATTCTTGCTGTCCATTGTTATAAGCAAACTCTAACAAGTGTAAATAATATTCCCAGTTGGTTGGTTTGTCCATCACATACATGCAAAGCATTTCTTGAAGCACTTGGTTAACTCTCTCTGTCTTTCCATCAGTCTAAGGATGGTACACAGTGTTGAATTTTATCATTTACCCAAATCTGTAAACAATCCCTTCCAAAAATTGGTAGTGAACTTGACATCTCTATCAGAGACTATTTACTTAGGCAATCCCTGCAATTTGAAAATCTCCTTCATGAATATCTTTGCAATGTCATCAGTCTTATGCGTAGACTTAACCAGTATAAAATGGGTTTTTTTTGTCAAATTTTCCATCATAACCATGATGGAATCATGTTGCATCCAAGTCATTGGCAATGTTGCAATAAAATCCATGGAAATAACTTCCCATTTCCATTACGGAACTGGCAAAGGCTGTATCAAACCTGTTGGGTGTTGATGCTCGACCTTCACTTGCTGACATTTCATTCACCTTGAAATGTATTCATCCATGTCCTTTTTAATTCCTGGCCAGAAGTACTACTTTCTAGCTGTAGAAATTGTCTTTTGATATCCTGGGTGACCAGAATATGGAACTTAATGGATCTCATCTATAAAAACTCTCCTCAAATATGCTACATTTGGAATGTAAATTATGTTCTTATAGGTAATAATTCCATATTCTTCCAATTTATATACCTCATACCTCTTTTCAAGGATTTTCTACTGCAAATTGTCTTTTACCTTCATATATAATTCATCTTCAGCAACATGATTAACAATCTGCTGCCTCAACTCTAGTTGGTAAACACTAACGAATGCCACATGCATTTCCTGCACCTTCTTTTCGGTGCATCAACTACCTTATTCTCTCTTTACTTTATGTGCTTGATTTCAAAAGAAAACTTACATAAAATCTCCCAGCATCTAACTTTACTAGCATTTAGAGTAGGCTGATCAAACAAATACTTTAGACCACAATGATCTGTCCTTAGCTCGAATCTTCTGCCCATTAAGTAATGCCTCCATATCTTTAGAGCATGTACTATGGCTGCAAGTTCCATATCATGAGTAGCATAGTTCTTCTCATGTTCCTTCAACTTTCTTCACTCATAACATATCATGTGGTTGTCTTGCATAATAACTCCTCCTTGTCCTTGACTGCATGCATCAGTACACACCACAAAATCCTTCTTTGGTTTTGCAACCTTCAATACCGGTGCACTTTTGAGAATATTCTTCAACCACTGGAAGATTTCTTCACACCTCAATTTCCATTCAAACTTTATTCCCTTCTTTTGCAAAGAAGTAATGGCATGTGCAACCTTGGAGAATCCTTCAATGAACCTCCTATAGTATCCTGCAAGTCCCATAAAATATATTACACCCATCACATTTCTTTGAGTAGGCCAATTCATTATGGCTTCAATCTTATCAGGGCCCAGAGACATACCCTCTTCTGAGATAATGTGACCCAAGTACTAAATTCTATCTTTATAGAAGTCACACTTGCTCAAATTTGCATACAACTAATGCTCCCTAAGAAATTGTAATGTCAATCTCAAATTATCTTCATGCTCTTCCTCATTCTTAGAATAAACAAGAATGTCATCAAGGAAAACAAGAACAAACTTGTCCAAATACATGGTGAAGACACTATTCATAAGGCACATAAATGTAGCTGGCATGTTTGTGAGACCAAATGGTACCACTACAAACTCATAATGCCCATACCTTGTCTTGAATGTTGTCTTATGAATGTCTTCATCCTTGATTCTCACCTGATGGTAACCCGACCTCAAGTCAATCTTGGAAAATACCATTGCTCCCCTCATTTGATCAAAGAGGTCATTAATGATAGGAAAAGGATACTTGTTCTTCACCGTAACTTTGTTCAACTATCTGTAATCAATACACAATCTAAGTGTACCATCTTTCTTCCTTACAAATAGAACTGGTGCTCCCTAAGGAGACACACTCGGCCTGATATAATTTTTCTCCAATAGCTCTTATAGCTGCATATTCAACTGTAACATTTCTGTCGTACTCATTCTATAGGGTGTCTTGGAAACTGGTGTTGCTCAGGTGACAAGTTCAATTGTCAAATCAATGTCCCTCTTTAGAGGAAGCCCTGGAATCTCATCAGGAAAAACATCCATGAATTCCTGTAATACCTGAAAGTCCTCCTACCTAGGATTTTCATTGTCCGCTTCCTCCACAATATGAGCTGCATACAACTGGCAACCCTTCCTACAAAATTTCTTCAACTGCATTGTTGAAATCTATCTTGGGCTGAATTAATGTCGTTTTAATTCCATTGTAGTAATTACCTAGCCATTTAATTTTTCAATCTGAGGTCCATAGGATTATGAATCACATGCAAAGTATATGGAGGATTGAAGCAAAATTAAGCTAATCTAACCCCCCATGAAACTAATAGTAATATAATCTAACCCCCCTTAAGCTAAAACACGCAATTGCTAATCTAATGCAGGAAGATGAAACACATGGCTGAAAGTGAATTGCATAAAAGAAAGACAACATATGAAGAGAAACAAGACAACAAATGTGAGCTCACATTAACCATAAAGCAATCTTAAATTACATCACAAGAATCAATCATAAATCATGAAACCATCAAACCAAGATTATGAAGAAAAGCTAAGAATTCCCTTCTCCATATTACAAATTCAAGACTAACTTCTGTTAAATTTTCATATGCTTAGCTAAGACATCATTATTTCATTTTCATGACAAAAGCATATAAACATGATCACTAAAAGATAGACAAGCACAACCATAAAAAAGGGAACACAAAGATTTATCCTGGGAAAAACCCAGCAAAAGCTTCCTTAATATAGATGCCCCAAAAGGATAAAAGATAAAACTAGCAAGGAGATCAAAGCCTGATCCTCCTCCTTCTCCAGCTACTTCTTTTCACCACTAATGCGCTATATAAGTGAGAGTGTGTGTCTCAAATGAGGAGCACTACACCTCTATTTATATTCATCCGTTCACTTAAGTTAACTCATTTGACATGTAGGCTTGAGTTAAATCATGTAGGCTTGATTTACACATGTAGGCTCAAGTAACCACATTGGGGTGTTGATGACCCACCTTTACAATTATAGGGGACTACCTCATGACTCTTATTAGTTTTTCCGATTAGGAGCATTAGGGTACAATGTAATACAAGTGATTCTCCCAGTAGGACCATCGGGGACCACAAAAAAATACATATAGAATATTATTCGAACTTACAATATTTCAACACTCCCCCTTAACGAGAAGGGTATTCTACAACAACAGCATCAACAACAAGAGTAGAGGTAGGGGACATCATCAACATCAGCAAGGTAACACATTTATAAATCATTGGAAGCTTTTCAACATCATGTAGTATTCATCTTCAATCCTCAGTTTTAATCATCAGCAACATCTTCAGTCTTTGATCAGCAACATCTTTAGCATTTTGATCTTTCAATTAGCAACAACATCTTCAGCACTTGGACCTTTCGATCAGCAACATCTTCAGCACTTGGACCTTTCGATCAGCAACATCTTCAGCACTTTGACTGTTCGATCAACAACAACATCTTCAGCATTTTGACCTTTCGATCAGCAACATCTTCAGCACTTTGATTTTTCGATCAACAACAACATCTTCAGCATTTTGTCCTTTTGATCAGCAACATCATCATCATCATCATATTCTGATTTGTCGATCATAATCATCATCACATTTTGATCTTTCGATCAGAAACATCTTCATCATACTCTGATCTTTCGATCAGAAACATCATAATCATAGTGCGTCATCATCATACTCTGATATTTAGATCAGTACGTCATCATCATCATACTCTGATATTTCTATTAGTATGTCATCATCATCATACTCTGATCTTTTGATTAGTACATCATCACCATACTCTGATCTTTCGATTAGTACCTCATCATACTCTGATCTTTCGATCAGTACATCATCATCATCATACTCTGATCTTTCGATCAATACGGCATCATCATCAGCAACAACAACCTACAATCCATAACTCAAAGACAGAAAGTATTTGGATAATTTTTGGAGTTAAAGTCCAGGGATGATACAATCCCACCACATTCTCGACAATCGAAGTTACCGGATTGATTACGGGAGAATCAGTCCCTATCAATTTAGGACTAAGTCCAAGGATGATGCAATCCTACCACATTCTCGACGACCGAAGTCACTGGACACAATTACGGGATAATCAATCCCTATCACTTTAGGACTTGAGTCCAAGGATGATGCAATCCTACCACATTCTCGACGACCAAAGTCACCGGATACAATTACGGGATAATCACTCCCTATCACTTTAGGACTTGAGTCTAAGGATGATGCAATCCTACCACATTCTCGATGATCGAATTCACCGGATATAATTACAAGATAATCACTCCCTATCACTTTAGGACTTGATTCCAAGGATGATGCAATCCTACCACATTCTCGACGACCAAAGTCACCGGATACAATTACACGATAATCACTCCCTATCACTTTAGGACTTACGTCCAAGGATGATGCAATCTTGCTTCATTCTTGAAGACTGAGGTCTCCAGATCACTATAGGGAAAGTGCCCAGGGATGATACAATCCCACCATGTTCTCGAGGACCAAGGTCATCGGATCTATTGTGGACAGATGTCCCGGGATGATACAATCCCACTGCAACATCACTACTCCCCCTTTTGAGGAATGTATTTTTGAACAACACCAAGCTTGTCTCAAAAGTGTTCGAACTCTACTCGAGGCAGAGCCTTCGTCAATACATCATCATTCAAACCATCATCATCCAGATCTTCAATATCTGAATACTGATCTATCACCATCTGTATCTCTAGTATGTGAATACTAAAAGCATCATCATCTATATCTTTAGTATAGAAATACCGAAATCATCATCATCTCTATATTTAGTATAGAAATACGTAATCACCATCATATATATCTACAATATGTAAATACTGAAATATCATCTATATATTCAGTATGGGAATACTGAAATCATCATCATCTATATCTTCAATATGGGAGTATTGAAACATCATCATCTCTATATTCAGTATAGAAATACTAAATCACCTTCATCTGCATCTATAGTATCATTATCTTCATCTTATCTTGTATGTAGAAATACCAGATTTCTACGTGTTACATGGAACACAGGGTTCTTTGTCATCACAACTGTGGTTATCACATAGAATCATTGTTGTGTCCATCTTCAGGTCAAAGAGACCTGATATCAGCTTCTGAAGCCATATGGCTTCACAACTTAGTAGAGCAATCTGCTATGTATTCTGCTTCAACTGTGCTAAGAGAAACACTGGAATGTTTCCTACTAAATCATGAACTCATAGCAGACCTCAAACAAAAACATATACCTGATGTGATTTTCCTGTCTGAGATACTTCCATCCCAATCTGCATTTGCGTAGCCATACAATATATACTCATGGCTACCATCATAGTATAGACCAAAGTCTATAGTCCCTTTCAGATATCTCATCACATGTTTTACAGCTACTAGGTGAACCCGTCTTGGTTGAACAAGATATTGAATTAAGGTGTTCATAGAAAAACAAAATTATGGTCTAGTATTTGTTAAGTACATCAATGACCCAATGATCTGTCTGTAGTGAGTCACATCCACTAACTCTAATGAGTCATCAGCTAACAGATTCAGGTTGGAGTCCATGGGTGTGGCCATGACTTTGCATTTCAACATATTGAATCTCTTCAATATCTCTTCCACATACTTTCCCTGGTTGAGAAATATTCCTTCTAAACTTTTCCATACTTCCAGACCTAGGAAATAATGCATTAACCCAAGGTCTTTCATCTCAAATTCTTCTGCTATTTTCTTCTTGCTTTCCATGATCTGTTTCTCATTCCCTATCAAGAATAAGTCATCCACATATAGTAATAGAATGATAGTTACATATTCTACAACCTTGTAGGAAAGTTTAGGATCAACTTTACTCTTGGAAAAGCCCATGCTCATCAGGAAACTATCTATTCTTCCATACCAAGCTCTGGGAGCTTGCTTTAGACCATAGAGGGCCTTATTCAACTTGCATACTTGATTCCTTCTGTCTTCAACTTCAAATCCTCGTGAATATTTGATGTAAAAACTCTTCCTCAATCATACCATTAAGGAAGGCTTGTCTTTACTTCATCATGGAAGAAACTACCATGATAGTTTTGAAGGAAATGTACCTTGCTTCGTGAAGTAAGTGTCTATTCAGAATTAATTCCCTCTTCCACAACTCTTACCTTACTTCTATCAGCAACATATCTTATCTTGCAAATCCATTTGGAAGATACCACATTCATCATTCTAGTATCACAACATCTTCTATGAGTTTGTCTTCTCAGGTCATCAACATTTCCTAGTCTTCTGCATTCAACCTTGAAGGTTGGAACCCACTTTACTCTTGGTAAAGTCTCGATCCATCACAAAGCTATCCATCATGTCATACCATGTCAAACTCATATATAATTTTCTGTAGTCACTCCCCCTAAAGTGGAGTATCATCTTCCCTCTTCATTCTGTACAGGTGGTTCTATGATTGATATATACTGGTCAATAGAGTATGTCATGTCATAATCTATTCTTTCTGGGGAGAATCACGAACCTTGCTTTATACACTTGTTCCATCATATCGTATACATCATTCCCCATGATCAACTGTTATTCTTTGATCATGGCTTCTTTCATAGTATTATTTTCTTCATCTTGAGTTATCTCTTGTACCCATGGTGGTCTTCATCCTTCAAGGTGGATCTACCACTCTTTGAATCTCTTTCTTCCATCATGGTGTCTCTAACCCTAGGAGCTTTAGATTCATGTTTATTGGAGTGGAACTTGAATTGTCATCACTTGTTCTTCAGAACAAGTCTCATCCTTCTTTTCTTGTAGAAGGTTGTTCATGACCTTTCCTACAATTCAAATGCACCAGTTGTATGGTTAGAACTATTTCATAAAACATATGTATAACGACAAATTCTTATGCATCATGCAACTGTTTAGTCAATACAACATTCATCCATATCTCACATAAACTTTCTATATGCCTTCCATTTCCACCATGACATTATTGAGATTGTGCAATAATCCAATATGTCAGCAAAGAGGTTTGATAAGTAGCAATGGAGAGTTGTATAGCACCATGAGCTACTTACCCATCACATACATATTAGCAGTATATAGTCATTAATGTAAAAAATAAATCAACTGAATATAATCAAATGTATAACAAAACAATATCATGAAATGACAATTGAATACTTATCTTTATTTGTTTCATGGGTATACTCCTTCTTGAGTCTTCAGCTTCATCGTCTTATTTATTCATGATAGCATCGTTTCTTATCCAAATGCTGAGGTGGATAAGAAGTTCTTCAAGAGTTGATATCTTCATATTCCTCATTGATTAAGGGATCTTCTTTGGAAGATGAGAGCTTGATCTTCAGAGATGAGCTTCTTCTTCTTCCCAAAGTCTGCTAAAAGTAATCACTTCCTTCTGGAACACATTTCTTAAATGAATGAATTCTATGATCCTGGGAGGCCATTCAAGGTGGCCATCACCACTTCTGCATTCTTCACTTCTTCTTTCCCCGCTTTAAGTTTTTCTTTGATTTGAGAGATCCTTATGACTGCATCGTCTCTGCATTTTGGATCTTCACATTCTTCAGTTGGTTTCTTAAGGTCATATTCTGATCTATGTTCTTCCCTTCAAATAGCTTGGTCAAGGAATCAAATCTCATCGTTGCATTTAGGGAAGAAACTTGTAGTACAAGTTGATTCGTAACTGAATCATCAATGATCTTTTGGGATTTGACCAATTTCTTCTTGAGAAAGGCTTCCAGCCTCATCTCCCTCTGAAACTGGAACCTCTATGCTCATGTAGGTGTCCAATCCATTTTCTTCAGAGAGATCATATACTTCTAGGCTTATAATTTTTCAACTTCACCAAGATTATCATCAAGCTGATGTCATAGATCACTTTGAAATGAGAACCTCAAACGAACATAGCAAAGGATTATATCTTACCGATTTGAGGTGTCCGTCCTGGTTCCGGAGCTGGCTGATCTAGGGTTTGTCACAGAAACCCTATTCTCAAAAAAATGGAATATTTCAGATCTGATTGGATAGACATATATATATCTTGAAATGGATCTATCCAATGTACTCCATTTCTAAAAACATTGGAGGGAAGCTCCCAGAACAGGAAGCCCTAATTTTTCAATTTCTTCAGCAGAAATTCCTGTTACTGTTTCTATGATATATCCAAAATTTATACTCCTATTTGTCTAAATTTTTTTAACAAGGTAACCTCACATGTCTCTGATCCAACACCACAGGTTTCATCATAATTGGTTTCACCATTTTGGATTTATGATCCTTTTCCCAGGGTGACCTGTTACAGGACTGTTCCGAACAATGAAGGTGTATGGAATGCCATGTGTCACTGGTTCATCCTCGGAGTCTGATACTCAGACCACTAAAATTAAAGTTTGTTGCATTTATGGAACATCTTCCATAATTCCATTTGGACCTCTGTAGCCCAATATATTGCAATTCTCCCCAGGTGTCCTGTTTAGGGATGAATTCTGGAAGAGGCTGGAACCCTATCTTGGAGAGAACATATCTCCTGGAATACAATGAATATGAGGATGAATTTTGGACACGATTTTCATCAGGATTTTATCTTCAGCCCTTACAATTTTCATCACCTTATCCTTTCCAAATCTCATAATATAGCGAATGTACCAAAACGTAGCAGTTTTAGTATTTAGGGTTTTTCTAGCTAGGGGTCAAACTAGGGTTTGACTTTCCCAGAGTTTCACCCAACCAAATTTCTTGATCCAGGTCTCTAAAATTCGGTTTTGATAAGGAGAAAAATACTATTTATGTCTCACTCAAAAATTCCTCTTCTGTAGAAATCCATAATTTCCACATCGAAAACTGAAAATGCTCGGAATCGAATTCCGCTTCGACAGAAAGATGCGCCCTTCAATGGAGAGTCATCCTAGCATACTTTTGTTGATGGATTGTGGAGAGAGACCCAAAAATTAATAATCCATAGCTTATAAATATGCACAATGTCTTCTTCTCAGGTTAGCTTTGATACCATGTTAAATTCTCATATGCTTAGCTAAGACATCAGTATTCCATTTTCATGACAAAAGCATATAAATAGGATCACTAAAAGATAGACAAGCAAAACCATAAAAAATGGAACACAAAGATTTATCCTGGGAAAAACCTAAAGAGAAAAACCCAGCAAAAGCTTCCTCAATATAGATGCCCCAAAAGGATAAAAGATAAAACTAGCAAGGAGATGAAAGCCTAATCCTCCTCCTTCTCCAGCTACTTCTCTTCTCCACTAATGTGCTATATAAGTGAGAGTGTGTGTCTCAAATGAGGAGCACTACACCTCTATTTATATTCATCCATTCACTTAAGTTAACTCATTTGACATGTAGGCTCGAGTTAAATCATGTAGGCTCGAGTTACACATGTAGGCTCAAGTAACCACACTGGGGTGCTGATGACCCACCTTTACAATTAGAGGGAACTACCTCATGAATCTTATTAGTTCTTTCAATTAGGAGCATTGGGGTACAATGCAATACAAGTGGTTCTCCTGGTAGGACCATCGAATACCACAAAAAAATACATATAGAATATTCTTTGAAGTTACAATATTTCAACAACTTCTACAATCTACTATTCTCTAACATAATCTAAGATATAAGATATTCTATGATAATCTAGCATAACAAATGAAGACAGAGCACTCTCTTTTATACATGAACTTCTTTGAGAAGAATATAACAATCTCATAATGAGATATCCACTATTCACTCAACCACTCAACTACTTTCCTATTATGACAAGGTATGAGCCCTTCAAATCCTCCACATATCTCTCAAATTCTCCACATGTCTCTCAACCAAATATCCATGATCTTCTCCTTGGAATATTCTTTGCATAACTATATCCTTGAAATGGTGGAGGAGATATACATGAAGTATTTTCTTTGAATTAATCCTTCACATATTCCTACACATTACAAATCTCATCCATACTTTGAGATATTAGTGAAAAACATGTTAATTTTCTAATATTTAATCATAAATTCACTTATAATATTAAAATAAATAAAGTGGAAATAATAAGGTGAAACCCACATATATGTATGGAAATGGTATGATAAAAGGTTAATGGGATGATGAAATGTGAGGAATAGCGGAAGCTAAAGTGGATGAAAAAGTGACATTTATGAGTCCCAACATACTCCCCAACTGAACTTGTTGCATGTCCTCATGCAACCGTGTATGGATCTTCTCAAGAACTTTTGGCATCTAAACTTTTGATTTGATTGATGATGTCTTTTTAACAATGAATATTTCCAGGGTGTGAAATACAACCATGAATATAAAGAATGGTTGTTCTTGTGTTAGAAACATTCATTTCATGATGTTAAATGCATGAGTAACAACTGACATTTTCCTTCTGGGTGGTTCTTGTGTGACAACAATGAATGTAAGGAATGTTGGTTCTTGTGTTAACAACATTCATTTCGTCATCTGTTTTCTAGCTGCATAATAATTTAACCATACACTCACTGAAAAAGATAAGCTATTAATGTGCATAGAAGGCATCATTGTGCATAAGAAAGCCTTTTCTTTATATTTATGAATCATGCCAATATGTATATCTATGTGTATGAGGCAAAGTGCAATAGAGAATTTGTCAAAAAAGAAATGCTCTTGAATGGTAAATGAGATGAAAAATGGGTGATGGTGGTGAAAAGAATGGAATGACAGTAGTGAGTATGTAATGAATATAGTTCCCCCTCCCCAACTGATGTGGTTGCATGTCCTCATGCAACCTAGCATGGGCTGTGAAAGAAATGGTGAGGGGATTTTCCAAATTATTCATTGCTAGAATGTAAGGAATTGCATGATTAAAGTTTAGAAAACAACATACCCCCACTTACCCAAAAAGTAGA
This sequence comes from Pseudotsuga menziesii, assembly GCA_001517045.1. Classification (NCBI taxonomy): domain Eukaryota; kingdom Viridiplantae; phylum Streptophyta; class Pinopsida; order Pinales; family Pinaceae; genus Pseudotsuga; species Pseudotsuga menziesii. The sequence goes on along the minus strand of LPNX011002100.1, from coordinate 38,742 downwards.
TGAACGATGCAATAGGAATGTAGCTGATGCCGCTGGATTGTTGAATGTGTCACTGCTACTGTGGTTGTAACTGTTGGATAATGGATAGTGAAGGAATCAAAACTACTACTGTTGAATCATGGAAAATATGTCACGGTGTAAATGATGTTGTAGTTGGAACTATTGGAACTGCTGTAGTGTGAAGTGGAGGAATTTGAACTGCTGATAAATAATGGAAAATGTGGAAGGCAGAAAGTGGAATTGTGGTACAATCATAGATATGAAGTCATGTTTCTACAAATGCTGATGGAGTCATGATAAATAATGTATAGTCTTCACCTGCTGCAAAACCCGATGGTACAATTCTAGTCATGCGAATAAATGTGTTGAGGTCGAGCATGAAGATAAATAATTGGATTACCAACCATTGATGAATGTCGTTAACCAATGCGAGGAAACTCACTATTGAAGTCAATGAGTGCCAAGGTACCCAAGTACATCGTGCGAAGTGCGAATAGATGTGCTGATGTCGAGCCACTTGCAAGATATGATGATGAAGGGACAATGATGAATTCCCATGATTGTCAGTGAGAGAACTTGCCATTAAGGCATGCAAGCCTCAAGGTACTCAAAATGAACTCTATTCTATATCCCAGATGAAGTGATAAGGTCGATGGGGCAAGACTTGTTGAAAGGTGGGCCTTAAGGAATCCCACACCAGTCAACGCGAGTTGGTATAAAAATATTGGTAGGACTATAAGTGAAAAGATCTCATAGTCAAGCAGTGGATATGGCAAGGCCATGTAGTCATGGAAAGGGAGCTGGTTTTGTTCAAAAGGAAAACTGGAAAGGAAAAAGAGGGAAAGATGAACTTAAAAATAAAAAGGGATGTATGCAACTCAGAAAGATGTGTATGTGTGAAGTCATGACATATAAAGCGATGGAAAGTGGACTTCAATACATGGATGATGAAGGTGCTCTAAAGGAGAAATATGGATAAACAATCATGACGCAAGTTTATGGATAGTTTCTATGTAACAACCAATGTTATGATGTTTATGAGAAAAAATCATGAGTAACAGCTCCTTCAGGCTATCTATCAAAGCATGTTTCTCAAAAATTTTGTGTTTCTTTGAAAAATCACTTCAGCAGCAAAATGCGACTATCTCTGAAACCTGGAAAAAAAACTTTAGTACAAAATCCTGCATGAAAACTTATTAGTGAATATGTATTGAATATATTTCTCCCTCCCCAACTAATCCGGATGCATGTCCTCATGCAACCTAGCAACAAAATTGTGAGAAGTTCGTAAAAGAAAACATATCATGTAGAAAGAAGTACATAAGCTGCAAAGAAAATTACATGTTTCCCGTGTTGGTTTCATCTACGATTATTTTCAAAGTGACTTTAAGAAAAACAATTTAGCGTTAACCATAAAAGCAATTTCAGAAAAAATGAAAACACCCATTTGCAACTTTATTTTTATTTTGGTTCTTATTTTTTTAACTTTTTGTGATTTATATATATATATATATATATTATTTATTTTTATTTTCTTTTGCAAAATATAAAACAAAAGAAATAATTTTTATAAATTTATATATTTTTCTTGTTTTTGTTTTATTTTTACAACACACCAAAATAAAATAAAATAAAAATAATGGCAAAAACACTCAAACTTAAATTTACCCAATCAGCTGCAACAGCAATGGCTGCGACAGCAAAGGCTGTGAAACACAACGACGACATCGAGCTACAACAACCATCAGTACCTGCCCCATATCGATTTGCTTCTCACCTTCCACCTTTTTGTAGTGTTAAGACCAATCCAATTGCTTCTGTGATTATAATATTTTCAATTGATTCTTAGGGGCTTTGTTCAGCCTTTTCTCTTCTTTGTTCAACCATTTATTTATTCAGCCCTTTTTCTGAGCTTCGTTCAATCTTTGTTCAACCTTCACAAAATTATGTTCATCCTTTTGTCACAGCAATGGAGTTTACTGTTTCAGCTGCTTGGAACCGGCCGCAATAGTAAATCTAGAAAATACCCTCCTGAAGAACTAGCTGTATATTGAAAATCATCGCTTTGTTTGGTGAGGATGTTACGCATAAACCCATGTCTTGAATTTTGAAAATTATTTTCCATGTTCCCAAAAATCGAGACGCAAGTCAAGGTGTTCTTATCTGGGATGCATTTTTTTTGTTAAGGCTATAACAGCCATTTGTAGGCCATTTGTTGCAGATTTATTCAATTCCTTTCTGTTTTAGATGGAGATGCAATACTCACCTAACTACCCAAGCCTAGGAAATTAATGATTGATGTTCTTGTTGAGTGTATTTATCTTTGATGTACAACTAACAACGAGGTGAACACATCACCAATTGATTAAGATACTTTCCAAGCTAGCCGAGAGAGCTAACTATTTCTTTATTTTCTTGTTTTATGTAGATTTAATTCAAGGTAGAAATATGAATTTGATTAAGTTTCAAATGAAGGTGAGAGTGCATTTCTACCACTCAACCATAAATAAACCAGACTCAGAAGACGTACTTCGATTGTAACATAGGCTTAGCCACTTTTTCAGTTTAAAATTGTCAAAAAATGCACTCACATCCCATATGAATTTGTAGGCCAATTTTATAAATTGAATTTTTTTTTAGTAAATGGAGACAAATGACTTGCACATTGAGGCATTAATTTTTTTTCATTATGTTTCAGCTTATCTGTTTCAACTACAACTGTTACAGCCTTTGAGCATTGAGATTTTGCAAGCCACTCATTGAATTTAATGAAATAATTCTAATGCGCCTATTGTTTTAATTGCAGATCCAGGATGGAGTGCACAAATATAGAAAATTTCAGAATTGGTTTAGCCAAGGCATTATTATAGAGAAAATATTGGGCTAGAGTAGACTACCTGACAGTGTTTTGGTAATAATTTCTTTGTTTCATGCCCAATTTAAATGATTCCAAAGCCAAAATAAAGTGGATTCATAGGGATAATTCTAGTAGAAATAGGTTTTAAAAATTCTATGATATGGTATGTCATATAATCTGAGTAACATCCTGCATCGTAATGTTGTTTGTGAGTTTCAGCCTAGACCAACGGTCACTATTTTGAGTACAACGTTTTTCATTAAAATATGGATTGATGCCAATTGGAGATGAAAATAGATTCATATAGTTATCTCCAATAGAAACATGTTTTGAATACAAGAAGAATGGATGGGTCAAATATGCCAATGAACAGCTGAGAAAGTAGAGTTTTTAGAGTGCAGATTTAGGATAAGTAGTTAGTATTTTGGGCATATCTCATTCGTACGATATCGAAATTGGATGATTCAAATTGTGTTGTAAACTATATTTAGAGAAGAATATTAATTATAAACATGTTTTCAGAATTCATCCATTAGGTCTCCCAAAATGGGACTGTCCCAACTATGTTCTTGAGTTGCCTACTCCACCCCTAGTCAGTATTTTGACCATATCTTTTTCATTTTAGAACCAGATTGAAGAATTAAAATTGGATTGGAAACTATAATTAAAGGGATACCTTGGATAGAAATAGGTTTTAAAACTAATCCCTTATGGTCCCTAAAAATAAGACTATCCCGACTATGTTTCAGCCAATTTTAACAAGCCAAAATGCCAAAAAAAATGCAATAGATGAAACATAGCTTCCACACAATGATACGAAAGGTTGCAGATGTCTATAATGATATTTTTTTTTAATGGAATACATCCACATATCCTCAAGAAATTCGTACTTGGAATGAATTACACAGTGTGTTGCAGCCACAACTGCAACTCCTAAAAATGATATGATTTTCGAAATAAAACCTGTGTAATTTTATTGTTGTATAAATGGTTTGGCAAAGTTAATGAATGACGAAGGAAAAAATATGGCTGCGACTCCAACCAACGAGAATATTATAGGCGTGACATTGTGTTTCAGCTGCCGTGTTTCAGGTTGGAGTTGAGTTGTTCATCTTTGAGTTGCAGCTATTATAATTTTAGCTGTTTCAAGTTTAGAATGAATTTTCCACATGGATTTGCATGCTAGTTTTATTTTACAAGTTGGAATTTTTTTTAGCAAATGGAGATAATGATTTGCAAAATAAAGATGAAATCGATTAGGCATGTTGCAAACATTAATTTATTATTTCCTTATGTGTTTCAGCAACAACTATTACAGCTTATGTAATTTTTATCTTATGTGTTTCAGCTATAGCTGTTACAACTTATTTAGTAAAAAAAAAAAAAAAACAATTATGAGGAAATGGAACAAATTGGAGATGAAAACTAGATTAGGAAAAAAAAATTTCCATTCGTCAACAATAAGAATTCTTCCTAAAATCAATTTAGTCATCCTATTTATGATCCTCGCGATCGCACAGAGTGCAGAGGAGAGCATACTTGTTCTGGGTGAAAGAAAAGACTAGAAATAAAATCCTATCTACTCTATGCTAATTGGGAATTAGAAAACAATTATGTGTAATCAAATAGACAGTGTAGCCACACACAACAGTAATAGGAATATATCATCTTTCAATCCCGTGAATGAACAATGGCAATATACAAAGATGAACTAATTTAATTGTTATGGCTATGATCTAACTAAATAAAACGAAAAACTAAATTCTTCTAACCTCATACACACTTGAAACCATCGTTCGATAGGGCTTTCGTAGGCATAGTTTTAACTCCTCAGATCATGCTACAACTCTACATGGTCCTCCTCGATCTCCTATTCACATGATTGTTCATCCTCAGATGTGCATGATTCTTTATATGTTGATTCCTTGTTCGTTGTTAGATGAGTAATTAAGCTCTCATATGCTTTCAGGATCTCTTCTTCATGAGAAGAAGAGATCCCTACTTTTGCAAGGATCTGAGTGAGTTATTCCAAGCTTAAACTCATTGTTAAATCATTTTGAAAAAGGGATTCTTACAACACCCAAATCTAAATGAATAATTTAAATAAATTATAAAAAAAACACTCTGTACAAGAAAAAAACAATTACTCTTTATAGTTGCGAGAAAACACACTTGCTGAAACTGAAATTCACACTTGTAGAAATTGAAATTCACTCATTGCAGAAATGAAAATTCACACTCTAGTGTACGCTTGCAGAAAATTAATCAAACTAACTTCAATCCATCGTGCTTTCCCGGCAACGACGCCAAAATGTTGGACCAAATTAATGTCATTTTAATTCCGTTGTAGTAAATGCCCATCCATTTAATTTGTCAATCTGAGGTTCGTAGGATTACGAAGCACATGCAAATTATATGTAGGAATAAAGTGAAATTAAGCTAATCTAACCCCCCTTGAAGCTAATACTAATCTAGTCCAACCCCCCTTAAGATGAAACACATAATTTCTAATCTAATGCAGGAAGATGAAACACAAATTGAAAGTGAATTGCATAAAAGAAAGACAACATATGAAGAGAAAAAATACAACACATGTGATCTCACATTAACCATAAAGCAATATTAAATTACATCACAAGAATCAATCAAAAATCATGAAAGCATCAAACCAAGATTATGAACAAAAGCTAAGAATTCCCTTCTCCATATTACAAAGTCAAGACTAACTTCTACAATCTACTATTCTCTAAGATAATCTAAGATCTAAGATATTCTAAGATAATCTAGCATAACAAATGAAGAGCGAGCACTCTCTTTTATACATGAAATTCTTTGAGAAGAAGATAACCATCTCATAATGAGATATCCACTATTCGCTCAACCACTCAACTACTTTCCTATTATTACAAGATATGATACCTTCAAATCTTTCACATATCTCTCACAAGAGTCTCCACATGTCTCTCAACCAAATCTCCATGATCTTCTCCTTGGAATATTCTTGGCATAACTATCTCCTTGAAATGGTAGAGGAGATATACGTGAAGTCTTTTCTTTGAATTAATCCTTCACATATTCCTACACATTACAAATCTCATCCATACTTTGAGATATTAGCAAAAAACATGTTAATTTTCTAATATTTAATCATAAATTCACTTATAATACTAAAATAAATAAAGTGGAAATAATAAGGTGAAATCCACATATATGTATGGAAATGGTATGATAAATGGTTAATGGGACGATGAAATGTGAGGAATAGCAGAAGATAAAGTGGATGAAAAAGTGACATTTCTGACTCCCAACAATCTACCTCACTGAAATTACCTTTGGAATGCCTCTTACAACTCTTGGGTTCCCTTCTTCATCCATGCATTCAAAAGTCTTATGGTAATGGTCAATATTTACCCTGTGATCTTCTAAACAATCCATTCGAATGAGAACATCATAGGAAACAAGGGGTAGAACAATCAGATATACACAACCAACCCATCCATTCATCGCCAATCAACATTTATTTACCACTTCATTGACCTTTCTCTTAGTTCAAGTGGCTAGCTGAACTAACCATGATTTTCTATGCCTTACTTTCTTAAAAGCACAAATCTCCACTACTCTAGGAGTAATGTAACTGTGAGTAGAACCAGGGTCCATCAAAATAGAAAAATATTTCTCAGCAATCTTACCTGCAACTTCAACCACAGTTGACTAATGATCTTCCTAGCGTTCCTCCAACTCTATATAAATCCTAGAGACGACCCTTGCTACTTGACCCACTATTTCTACCTCTTGAATGTTGTAAGTTTGCCTTGCACTCTCATTCTTGAGTGGACAATTCTTGCACATGTGGGGTCCTCCACATCTCCAACATTGGAGTGGTTCTTTGATCTTATGTGGATCTCTTGGCTTTTCTCCCACCACTCTGGTTGGCTGCTTCTTAGCTTGGGGTGGTTGCTTCTATTGATTCCTTAATTTAGAAGGTTTAAAGATTTCTTCCTTTGGTCATAATTCTCATTCTTCTTGTCCTTCCATGTCTTATGATAGTCAGGTTTTCCTCTGCTTTGCTCATAGAAATACTTAGCTTTCCTTATTTCTTCTTCCATATTTATAGGTTCAGAAAACTCAATTATGTCTTTGTAATACTGGGGAAATCCACTTAGGAAACACTGGATTTTCACTTTCTTGTCCTTGATGTACCTGACATATCTCAATAGCTCCAAGAACTTGTTTGCATACTCTTCCATGGTCTGTTGTCCCAATCTCAGCTCATGAAATTAGTTTATCTTATCATCATAGTACCTGTGAGAGAAGTATTTCTAATTAAAATACTTCTGGAACTGTTTCCACACAATTTTCCATTCATTAATATTCTTCACTTGCTTGAAGTGCTCCCACCATATGGATGCTATTCCATTCAAATTGAAGATGGATACTCTAGTCTTCATATTTTTTGAATAATCCTGAACATGGAAATATTTCCTCATCCCAAGAAGTGAAGCTTCAGCTTCTTGACCATTCTTTATCTCGCAATTGAAGATAGGTGACCTCCCCTTCTTAAACTCATCACATGAATGGTTCCAATAATGCCTCTTCCTCTCATTCTTGTGAGAAGAGGAACTTGAATCACTAGTGGATCCTTCAAAGTTAGATGACTCACTAGGAGATCTCTTTCTCCTTCTAGCAGTGATCTTACTGACTTCTAGCCTTAATGTCCAATACCCAAATTTCATATACCTTTGAATATATGTAAGACTTTGTAGCATGTCTACATTCAGCTAATTCTGCTCCTCCCAAGCCTTAACCAACCTTTCAGTGTCTTCCCTATAGCTTTGCATATCCACCCTAAGGCTTCTCATGGTGGCTGCAAAATCTGGGGGAGTATTCTGAAAGGTCCTCCCATTAGACTCTGTTTCAGCATTTCTGACTTAGACATTTCCCCCTATAGCATATTCCTCATGATCATAGGGATCCGCTGCATCATTCATGTCGTAGGCTCTCATGGCGGAGCCAAAAACCCACTCTTCCAAAATGTACTATGACATTGCAAAATGTGTTATCAAACGTCATTTGTTAGATACACACTAATTCAAAATTAAAACCATTTACTTAGTGTCACCTAGCCTATCTAGGACCAATACTATAACTGATAGCTCAGTTAACGGCTCAACTCATCCCTTTCAATCCCAACGTTGTAACCCGCAGCACTGATACCACGTTGTAGTGTTGGAACCATTCTATAGATACCATTCTGTAGCATAATATAATGTGGTATCCCAGGATATTCTCATCCCTTCCAATTTATTCATTCCATCCCATTTACATCTCGTGCTACAACCAACAACTTGGATACCACTCTGTAGCATACACATACCCCATTATCATGTGGAATTAAAAATGTCATAGAGAACCTTTAATGTTCATCGAAACATAGGGCATGGCCACGAATGAGTTCTCAACATTTCCAACACTGTCACACTCCCTCCTTCCTTCCATTGATCAGTTTGACGATCTGCAAGGAAATATCTTAGAGGAGATCGTACGACGTAGAGAAATAGCGACAAAAACAAACGATCACAAAGGGTTCCACATCTGAAATCAAATCAACAACTCGGAATCATCCCGTAAAAATTGACGACACCAAAAACTTGAGTTGTAGGATCAGGAAAATATGGAAATCATGATATCGTGATTCCACATCCCACATTTTACATTCTTGCATCATGTATGTGGAAATGACCGTTGTAGAAATCAAAATCTACAAAGGTGCATTCCGCATCCTGCATCCTGCATCCCGCAGATTGCAGAAAGGTGCATTGCGGAACAAAAAATATAGAAATCCGTAATCCACAAAAAGACATCTCTGCATCCTGCATCTCGCCATTGTGGAAAGGAAATTGTGGAAAGGAATTTGCAGAGGTCCAAATCCTCTAAGGGATTTATTCCGCATTCTGCATCTCGCCTGTGCAATAAACCATTGCGAAAGAAGGTCTCTACTTGAAAATTTGACCCGCTAATCGAAGTCTTTGAACATACTTGGCCATACAGGCCAAGATCAATCCAACATGCTAACCCTGCAACTTATTTTAACAATGCATTGAAGGAAACATACATAGATTCCTATAATTATAGTTATTCAAATGAACAATTCATTAATTCAACACAGCCAACATGTTCATCATATTCCATTAAGAAATTACAATGCAAGAAATACAATTGCTGATATTAACATAGATAAGAACACTTATCTTGAGAAGAACTTGTCCCACAACAATTATGTCATTGCAATGTTCCACCCAACCATAGGCCAGTGCGCTCATCAATCTCTAAACAACACTACCACCCCCAAGCTGGGCGTGATTTCCTCAAGGAATAAGGGAACACTAGAAGACTCATACATAGCCAAGGGTGCAACAAAAATCATCCAAGACAACATAGTTGGGTTTATTAGGATACAAGGGAAAACAAACCAAAATATGGGTTTCACAGGCCACTCATCCAAGGCATCTTACAGTTGGGTTTCACAGACTATTCGCAGTCAAGCCAACATTCACCTTAAGGACCAGTTAAGACAACAAACGGGTTTATTAGACTATACACAGTCAAGAAATCTCACTGTTGGGTTTATAAATATACCTATCCAAGCTAGCATTCATATTTGGGTTTATCAGATGGTCCAGATAAAGGTTACTCACAAGGTCAAACGCAACAAGACACAACTAAGCCAACATATGGGTTTATCATGCTACCAACCAAGCCATCTTTCCAGTTGGTTTTATGAGGATTTTAAGGCAATGGGTTGGAAGAATGACTAAGCTAGTGAGCTCATATATAGAGATAAGAACACCTTCACAAAACCTATCTCGCCTGGCTTCCCCACTTCCTTCACACCCAACACAAGGAAGTGTCCCCTTCTCTGCTCCATAGTCCCTCAGGATACACCTTCGTTTCCAATTCTCTTCAAGATGTGCATAGAAGGTTCACCAGCCACTCTTATCTTATTGTGAGTTTCCACACTAGGTTTATCAAGAACAGTCTACGTCTCTCCCACTCCTAAGTATTGTACATAGTTCAGACCCAAACCAGGGTGCATATCACAACAACAATAGGGAGACTCCACAACATAGGATTTTGTCTGGAACATGAGTAATAGGGTCTCATACACTATGTAGTTCAGGATAATGTTGCAACACATAACCATAGTCTCACCAAGGGAAAACGCTTGTAGAACCCGAAGGATACACACAAGAAGAACTCAGCTGCCGAAAAGCTTCCACGTGAATGGAGAATAATGATGGATGAGCAAGACGTCCCGTAGCTCCCAAAATGTGAATCCAAACGAAGAAGTGAATGCATGAGGCCAAAAATGGCATATGGTTTTGGTGTTTTCTTGTCCATGCAAGTTGTTAGCACTCAAAATATACCCAAGGTTGTGAAAGGTAATCTTAAGGTAACAGCAAAAACCACATTAGAAAGAAACTGGCTTTTATTTCTGGAGAGGGATCTCTCAGATCTAAATTTAACAAGGCCAGATATTAAAGTCAAAATTTTAAGTTATGTGGATGGTTGAAACAACACATATAACCATTGGGAAATGGAGTCAAAATAGATAAATATAATGCAAAGATTCATACACAGAATTCCAACAAAGGCAAGATAATCATTCAGTTATAATCATTCATTGATTTTCAGGCGATAAGATAGAAACATGAATAGTTCATCAATATAGAGCATCACACGATGAATTCCATATTAACTTTAAGGAAATATTTGTGAATATCTGAAACAATAGCCATAGCATAACATGTATGAATTCTGAGACTATTAAACACTACGTTTAGATATGAAAGAAAACAAAATGGAAGGTAAACACTTAGAAAACAATCTCATGGAAAGAAGGCACAAACTGTAACATAAACGACACATGAATCCTTGAAGATCGACTAGCATTCAGCTCTGTAATTTCTTTCAAAAATCATAAGTTCTCAAAAACATCGGTCCAAGCTTATGGGTTCCAACCCTCAATACATCAAATAAATTAAAATATATACAAAAATAGTTTCTTCCCAAGAATATCAATAACCAATTAATCTATTAATCAATATTTTTTTGTAACAATATCCCTTATAACTAGGAATAATAATTACATGCTTTGATTCAAATAATAGATTACTTGATTATAGAAAACTTAGTAACTACAAGGTATCCTGAACAAACAGCTTCACGAACTGCAACACCTATCTTCATGAATGAACTATGTACTTGGTCTTTCAAAATTTCTCCATGACCTTCCATTGTCCCACATTTGGAGTGTCATATTCTATCATCTCTCTTATTGATGCTTCCAAATCCACATAAGTTTCATAAGACATGGCAGGCAATCCTTTTTTGATAATTAAAAACCTATCCAATATCTCAAAGTCCTCTGTCATATTTTCCACAATGATCCCTTTGACTAAATCTTCAAATTTGGAATGATCCATGCAATTATGTACCAATAAACTGTGATATTGCTCCTGGGAAAACAACCATCGTTCGTCATCCCAAACATAAGGAATACCACCATCAAATAGATCTTTACAAGAAAGCCTGAAATATTTTATTTGAGAAGACATTTTATTCGCCTTATCCTGCACCACTTTCATGAGTTGATGTTTATTTATAAACTTCTTTGCCCACAACACAATGGCTACTCTGTCTTTGATCCCAATGTACTACAAATTCTGATATGTTAAAGAATTTAATAAATTCAAAGCATTGTGAGCAGTATTCAAAGGCTTCTTTTCCATAGTTTCATTGGCTAGTTTCAATCTTTGAGTAGTTAAATTTACTAGTGCAGTGTCATCATCAATAAAATTTAAATAATGCCTAAACTTGGTCATTTCCACAAACAAAGTATCCCAAATCAAATGTTTAGCTCCCTGCAAAGGAGCTTTTTCTGTACTTCTTTCTTTTAATTCATTAAAAAAATTCTTTAATTGGCTTTTATCATTCCCTTCTTTATTCTTCTCCTCAATACTCTTATCCAATTCAGATTTGATTTTTTCATTTTCCTCTTTTAATTCTTTAATCTCCTCCTCTTTCAAATTCACTTGAGACATAGAAAATAATAAATCATCTGCAAAAAAACCATTTTGTAATGTCCCGGTTTTGACCCCGTTGCACTAGATGTATATGATGTATTTATATTGTAATGATCATGGTGTGGAGTTAAAGACCAAGGCCCCACCATTGATCGGTTATGCTATGTTTTGGATTTAAATTCGTCACCGATGGTATATCGGGGCATGCATCTTATGTTTTGAGTTTATCACCATGCACATATGCATCTATAATTAAAATGAACACAACCAGCTACGGTCGTGGCAACTAAATTGAAAGGGGCATGATTTTCACAAGGATAAGGGTGGGGAAATTTGTCAATCTTTGATCCAAAAGGGGGGAAAACCCATGTGTCATCTTCTTTTGTTTTATCCCAACCACCTTCAGTTAATAATTTTTGCTGGTAGCTGAGGGAATTTATGGCAGTTAATTGTTTTGGGAGTGGGGTGGCAGGACTATCAGTCCATGCCTCCATGCAAACTCCACCAATAGTTGACTTCTGAATGGAAAGGAAAAATGCACTCTTCACCCACGTGGATTTTTCTTCTTCTCTCTCCACGAGTTGCTAAACACCCATGCACTGAAATTTCGCGTCCTTCCTGTTGTTTGTTCATCCACAGGAAAAAACGGAGCTGTTTTTCCTCACGTAGGACCTCCATTGTATGTTCCTTTCCTCACTGGGTCGGATTGCTTCCTCATGCACAGGAATTTTCCTGGTTTCCAGTTGATACAGCGAGCTGAGAGCTGTGCATTTTCACCCACGATTTCCTGAAAAGAGCCATTCACGTCCTCAGCTCTATGTTCTCCTTACAGATCGGTATGGTTGTGTAATTTCCGTCATTTTAATGCTGATATTGGAACTATTGTTCTCCCCCATGTTTACTATTTAGTTGGGACTGTGTAATTCGATTATTGGGAGTCGTTTTGGCCATGAGAGAGCCAATAAAGACTCATAAATCATTTTCCCTATTTAAGCTATGACAGCTAAGTTAATTGCCGGAGTGCAATGTTTGGTCTTCAGACTGTGAGAGGAGCAGAGATGTTGGCTTAGATTTGCTTGATAAACCTGGCGGCTGGAAACCACACAGACAAAGCTAGAGGGATGGCCTTCTTCTCCATCACCCCTGAATAGCACTGGAAGGGAATGCAGGGCCTGAGGGACTGTGTAGCAAATAAGGGACTGATTCCTTGTGTTGGGTGTGTTTGGGTGTTTGAGAGGTCAGGCTAGTTCTGGTGTAGGTGTTCTTGGCTCTTTAATGAGCTCACCAGCTTAGCAATTTTCCTTCTCCAGCTCCTTAATGGCCTGATAAACCCAACTGTGTTGGATTGGCTATGTTTTTGTATACCCCTGGCTATGTGTAAGCCGGCTAGTTCCCTTATTCCTTGGAGAATCATGCCCAGCTCGGGGGTGGCAGCGCTGCTGAGAGATTAAGGAGCACGCTGGCCTATGGTTGGGTGGAACGTTGTAGCGACGTAGCTGGTTGTGGATCAAGTTCATCATAAGATAAGTGATTTTATCCATTTTACTTCTGCAATCTTAATTTCTGTTAATGAAATTGATGAACATGTTAAATGAATACATGCATGTATGAATGTTGTTTTTTTCCGCTGTGTATGAGGATTAAATGGCATCTGTGCATGATAAACAACCCTGTGTGCATATTTTAGTTCAATTTTTGTTTAAGCATTCTGTTTCAGAAATTTTATACCCATGCATGTTCATGGGGCTCTCATCCCGGGTGGTTTACGCCACAGGTCGCGTCCTCTTCGCCGATCCGAGGCATGGGGACATGACACATGTAATGGTATTTCAATATTAACAAAGGGTAAAATAGTGTCAACAAAGGGTTGACTCGCCAATTCTTCCATGACTTCCTTTTCATCATTTTGATCCTTTTTTTAACTTTACAATCTGAGCCATCAATTCAATTCTTTCTACTTCCCACTTGTTTTCTCGTCCTGCGGCTTCAATGATTTTCCTTTGTAGTCCATCATTTCTTGATAAATTTTCTCTTTTCTTCCTGAAGTGTAAATAATTCTGAAGACTGAATGTGTTCAGCATTAGGGGCTTTAAGCTTCTTCATCAATACTTGAATAGTATTTTCCTTCTCCTCTAGAAGTTTTTTGGTCACCTGCATATTACCTGGTTCAGTCCCTAGGGTTACAACATATCCCTGCAATTTTTTAATTTGAATCAAATTTGCTTTATTTTTAACCTTTTCATGCCTTAATTAAACCTCCATATTATCTGCAAGGGACTCTAATTTAGTAATTTTCATAATGGCATGTAAGAAATCAGAGTAAATAACATCTCCAGTTTGTTTATGGAGTTGTATTTTATTAGGAACACTGATTTTGTCTAGCTTCACCTCCATTTCAGATACTTTCTTGTCACTTACCACGGTGAATTTCAGGGTATTCCTCTCTGCATGTCGAGTAGAAATCAATGAAGTATTTTGATTGACTAGATTTCTAACTCGAGGAAGCAGATTCTTAGTTTCCTCTAATGATTGCATTTCTTTGTCAACATAACTTGATATTAACTATGTCCTGGATTTGTAGTAGGAACTAGACTCGGTGTTATTTTCTTCTCCAAAGGAATATTGATGCATCTGTACAGACTTTTTTCTGGAACAAGACCATCTTCTTTAAATCTTCTGAAAATATTTCTTCTGAAATAGTTTGATCATCTTGAGGGTGTGTTTTGATCTTTTTATGAGAAATATTTTCACCTACATCCATGCCATCAGTTTCAGAAAGACTCCTCTTATTCAAAATGCTAGAATTAACAGGTGTTTGAGCCACTGCAGTCAATCTGTTCCTCCTATCTTCATCAGCTTCTGAATTTTCTTCAAAATTAACCAAATTTGATATTTTATCTAAGCATTCAATAGTCTGATGATCAAATGGTTTATTTTTGTTCAACTGCTTCCTCTGACAAATAATGTGATGTTGATCATCATTTACTTGTTGCTCCTTTTGAAAATCCATAACTTCTAACAATTTCTCTATGACTAACAAGGCACTTTTACTTTCAAAAATGAACGGACCAACTTTGAGAAGAAATTTAACATTGAAAGATTTTTTAAATGCCCCAAAATGTTCTTCTTCTACATATAATCTCTGTCACATAAATTCTAATGTGAAAATTCTTGTATTCAAAAAAGTGGGTAACCTGTATGGTTCTCCAGTGAACCCATACACTCTAAGAACAGTAAATTCTCTATACAAGAACCAATCTTCTATCCTGTCTTCTGAGTAATACTATAACATAAGTCTCATGTCTTCCAACACCCTTGGCAAGACATCATCAAAAAGCAATTTGTAAATCTCGGCCATGATTGTATTTACGTACTCAAACATGTTAATCTGTTTCAGGAGGTCCGGAGAGAATATGGTGGACAAGAAGTGCAACTCCGACACATTAGAAAACAAAAGTATGTTCTGTAAATATGACTGATATATAAAGAACCTGACTTTGGGGAATTTGACAAACTGTGTAAGGATAACTTCGGCTAGATACTCATTAAGATTAAAACAACGAGTTGAATGGGATTTAGGGTAAATTGAACCTATACTTAGCAAAAAACCTAATATGGCTTCATTAATATGAGTATCATCATCCAAACCCAAAATTTGACTAACCAGTGACATGACCAACTATACTTCCTCCTTGAAAATATTAAAATTGTATGTTAAAAATAGACCTTCTAACAACTGACCATCTTTCAGAATACTGGATAAGAACTTACATCTAACATCGGTTCTATAATTTTTATACATTTCAATTAAAACTTGTTCATTTAAAGACTCATAGCTATCAGGGAAATTATTAGGCAGACTCAATATCTTGCGAACAGTTTTCACGTTGTATGGCTCATAATAACTTTTTCAGAGGAGTAATTATTCATGCACCATTCAACAAATTCAAGAAAAGGTAGGGTTTGTTCAATAGAAAAATAATATAATAAAGAACTGCAGACATTTAGAATATCATTTCCTTGTGAATTACACTGTCACAAATGCTCCTTTGAAATTGATACACTACCAACTAACAGAATAGGGTCACATACATTCCTCTCCCTATCAACAACAACCTCCTCTCTCTCATCCAAAACTCTACATAATATTCTTGAACCTTGCTCCTTCTCCATAATAAACAATGGCGACAAGTCTTCAATCAAAGTCTCAATGTTTCAAGGCTTACCTTGTAACTATGGATACACATAAGTTGACTTTTGGAAAAATATGGTGCACCGTCCCTTCTTCTTCTCACCCACAACGTGCAAACGAAATGACTTTACCTAGGTCAACTCACGTTTTATACAACGGATTATTCTGGGGCCCTTACCAAGTTGTTTTTCCTTTACCGCTTTCCTCAACGAAACTCATCAAAAGTCACCACGTGGAAAGTGGTTTAAATTATTCTACCACTCATCCTTTTTAATTATCTCACAGCTTTGCACTCCGGGATAGATTACGACCGTTGATAATATTTCACCTTTTGTTTGAACCGTTGGATCAAAATATGTTCTATGTAATCTGCCAGTATTTCTCATTTTTTCGAATGTGCATTTTCACAGCGTGGACTACCTCATAATCGTAGATTTTATTTTCATTATTTCTAAGCCATTGATCTTTCTGTCTTGTTAGCCACTTCCGGCTCTTCGTCAAAACTTCTCCCTTACACAACTTTTCTCAGTGGATCAATTGTCAATCGTATATTTTCACACCCATAAATCTATAACTTTGAATTTTGCAATGAATTAACCAAAATGCGCATTTTAATAAGGGACTCAAGACTACCAACCTTTACCAATTTTTATGTATCACTTTATCATTTCTCAACCACATTCCTTCCTTAATTGTTCAACATAAGGGGTGTTAACAACTGGCTCCAACTGGGGATGATATCCTCCCTGTGAGGTATCAAAGAACTTGTAGACCAGGTGCATGTCTCTAACTTTTGTATCTAGATCTCCAATTTTTTTTCTTTTTTCTCTGATATATATTTTCTAAATAAAGAAAAATGGCTATCCTCCTAAATCTTAGGGCCTTCACTCTGGGCTTCAAAAATATTCGTTTCACCATATGTACTGCTTTCAAGAAAATAAATATTTACAAACTATGGTACAAATTTTACCGTCCAGCTTAGGATAGGTAATGCTTCAAAAATATTCCATTAACAGGGTTACTCTCCAACAAAACCTCATTTGGATATTCTATAATAAATGCATTTTCCCCTTAGAAGCACCCCATTTTAACACCAGGTCATCAATTTGGAACTGTTCTTCTTTCACCCTTCTATCAAATGTATTTTTCATTTTTTCTTGGTGTACTTGCACTTTATCATAATCTTTATTCCTTTGTTCCTCTAATTTGATGATTTGGTTTATCCTTCTTTGCATGTGGTTTGGCTCATCCTGTTGTTCCTGAAAATATTTCATAACTGGAACACCCAATGATGTTGGAAAAATTACTTTAGTTCCATATACCAATTGAAAAGGAGACATTCCAATTGCCCTTTTAGCGCTAATTCTATCAGCCCACAAAGCATACTTAATCTTGGTGTGCCAAGCTCTCTTGTTATCTTCTAACAACTTCTTAATAATTCTCACCAAACTCTTATTAGAAGACTTGGCCAATCCATTTCCCTGTGGGTAGTAAGCAGTTGAATGATTTAAACTGATATGATACGCGTGACAAAAATTAATCATCTTTTTGGATTTAAAAGTTGTTGCATTATCAATCACTATTATTCTAGGACACCCAAACCTTGCCAATATATTTTCTTTAATAAAATCCATAATTACTGTCTCAGTAGCTCTCCTGGTAGGTATTGCTTCAATCCACTTTGTGAAATAGTCTGTGGTTGTCAGAATCCATTTATGTTGTCCTGAAGAATTTGGGTTTATTTCTCCAATGAAATCCAAACCCCATTGCTGAAAAGGAGCTTCTAATGTTATTGGATTAAGAGGGAGTGGAATTAAATTTCTCTTACCATCAAAAATATGGCATTGATGACATGTGCTAGTTTCTTTGTACACGTCCGAAAACAATGATGGCCAGTAAAAACCTGCTCTAAAAATTTTGTTTGTTGTCACCTTTCAAGAATGATGTCCTCCACAATCTCCTTTATGAAATTATTTCACTGTGTGTTGGGCTTCATTTTCTAAAAGGAAATTAAGTAACACACCTCCAAGATCCTTCGAATAAAGTTATTGATTTAAAATACAAAATTTAGCAGCTTTCAACTTCACAGATCTTGCTCTTGTTTTACTTAATCCTGCAGGAGCTTGTAAATTTTGAAGAACATGAACAATATCAGAATATCATGGAGATGTAGTGAAATCACTCATTACCTCCACCCCTATGTCCAATTGATGAGATTGACTAGATAAGAAATTAAGCTGTAAAGATTCACAGTTTTAATCTGTCAACATTTTTTCCAGTCCCTGCCCTTTAATCAAGTTGGTAGGTCTAATTTATATATCATACTCCATTAATGTTTCTATCCATTTCGCTCTTCTTCCTTTTGGGTCAAGCTGCATGAGAATCCCTTTTACTGCATTGGTTGGAACATGAGCAATTATATGTGAATGAAGAATATACACCCTGAAATATTTCAAGGCTTTAACCAAAGCGTATGCTTTCTTTTCCATAATATCATATTTTAACTCCCCAACTCTCAACATCTTACTGAAAAAGGCTATAGGTTGCTCCATGTTCTCATTATTCTTCTGTAACAAAACTACATCAACAGAATGTTCTGAAGCATATGAAAATATTAAGAAATCTTTAGTGAAGTGTGGACTCACCAACACAGGAGCTTCTGAAATTGCTTGTTTTATTTCTTTAAAGGATTTATTAGCCTCTGTTTTCCATTTTATTTCATGGCCTTTTTTCAGCATATTTGTGATATTCATTAATATTTCAGCAAAACTGGGAATGAACCTTCCCAAAAAATTTACCTGTCCTAGGAATGATTGTATTTCCTTTTTGCTTCTTGGTTCTCCTACCTTCAAAATTGCACTGACTCTTTCAGGATCAATCTTTATTCCATATTTTGAAATTATGTGGCCTAACAACTTTCCCTCTTCTAATGTGAAATTTGGATTTTTTGGATTCAATGATATACCAAATTTTCTGCATTTTATAGAAACTTTTTCCAAATAGTGAATATGCTCTTTATCAGATCTTGAATATACTGTGATGTCATCCATATAAATTACCACAAATTTTCCTATTTCCTACAAAAGAAATATCCATGGCACGCTGGAAGGTAGCCCCTGCATTCATCAAACCAAAAGGAATCTTTGCATACATAAAAGTGCCCCATGGTGTGGTGAAAGCAGTATTTTCTTGATCTTCAAGTAACACCTTAATCTGATTATACCGTGAAAAACCATCCATCATTGAAATTACTTCTGCTCCAACCACTTTCTGCAAAATATGATCCATCTTTGGCAAAGGATAATTATCTTTCATTAAGACTTTATTCAAATTCCTGAAATCTATGCAAAGACTTATTTCTCCATCTTTCTTTCTGGCAGGAACCAAATTAGCAACGCACCTGATCCAAGAGGATCCAAGAAGGAAAATTTGTTGTAACTATGAATTCATGAGAAACATGTGAAGGGGGTCTTCTCAAGCTATATAAACCCTCTTATTCTCCATTTTCCAGGTCATGGTTTGCAGTGGAGACTTTGTAGCTAAAGGAGAGAAGGGAGATTACATAGCTCTGCAGGAGGAAGGTACGAGTGTTTATACATGTTTTACACCTTTTTCAAGCTTCGGAGTTGCTGGAAGTAGTCTGGTTGTGTTTTGGTCAGCGATTCTCTTCCTGACCATTGTCACCAAGGTCATGCTTTGGAGTGGAGAATTTGTAGCTAAAGGAGAGAAGGGAGATTGCGTAGCTCTATAAGAGGAAGGTACAAGTGTTTATACTCGTTTTACACCATCTTCAGGCTTCGGAGTTGCTGGAAGCAATATTGTGTTTTGGGCAGCAGTTCTCTTCCTGACCATTGTCACCAAGGTATCATTGTATTGTTGCCATGTATTTTTACTTATGTTGAGATTATAGATCCGTCCTCCTATTGAGAAGCAGGCCTGGAGACGTAGTCCATCCTGGACAAACTCCGTTATCAACTTGTTGTCTTTATGTGCATATTGTTTATGCTGTTTGGTTCTATTCTTATGGATTCATGAGCTTCATTCATGCTCTTTATGCAATTCATGTTTACGTCATAGAGTAGCAAAGATCTTGTTATCAGATCAAACGGTATCAGAGCAAGCTGACAAGTGTTGCAGGTTGTGGACTGTTATGAGCAAAATTTTGTAGTGTGCAAAAATCCAAGAATTGGAAGCAGTTTGTACAGGTACCAATGAAGCAAGAAGTAGATGAGCATGCCTGCAAGAAGATTTTGGGGACCAAAAGCCTGCCCAGTGGGAGGAATGATCCAGGAGGATCTAAAAAGGCAAATTCTCAAAATCATCATATTGCAACAAAATTAGTACCATGTTGAAGAGCTCATCAATCCAATTCCAATGGTGCAAATGGCGTGTCAAACAGACTCTGGATGCAAAAGATATTGCATTTTGAAGTTTGGCCCCAACAAGGAAAATTTTGGTTGAAGTGCCACGTGGCACTTCCTCAAGCTGCCACGTGGTAGTCAAAAAGTGCATTATGATGACATAGCATGTTGATATTGCATGATTATGTGGCATGATGACATGGCATGATGATGTGGTATGATGACATGGAATGCTGATGCAGCATGATGATGTGGCATGGTGACATGGCATGGTGAAATGGCATGATGACTAGCATGCCTGCATTTGTGCTTGAAATGAGTTTTAGGATGTTCATGCATTTACTCATGAGAAATTGTAAAATGATTAATATTTGAAGTGAGTGGAAAAATTACTCACATATTACTCATTTATTTTATTCCTTGAGTTGTTATGAAGTTAATGCAACGGTTGTAACCAAAAACAAACATGCCATATTTGTAAAGAAGTTGTAACAAGTTGGTTTATGGTTGAAAAACCAGCATGCTATTTAAAAAAGGGATTTTGTTATGTAATGGATTATTGTTGGATTTTGTAAATGTCATTATGGGGAAGTAACTAAATGTGAAAAACCATGGGCATGTGGGCATGAACCATATTTTTGGTTTATGTTCTTAAAAGCCAAACCAATTTGTAACTAATCCCAATTTGGAGAATCACATGTATCATGCCACCAAGAGTAGCTTCTCCTATTTAAGCACTTGTCATGTGCATTTGAAGGGAGCTCAAGTTTGGAGAGATGTATCCCATAGAGGAAGCAAGCTTCTGAGAAGCTCATGGAGAGGCTCCAACCTTGTAGTTCCATCTCAGAGAGAAAGCATGGCTCCATCATGTCCGAAGGTGATCCAACGTAGGAGACAAAGAAGCAGAGTCAGTTCGAGGAGGAAACATTTCAATTTGCATTTGAAGGCAAGTAGCGACCATCTACACTCTCATCCCAAAGGACAAAAGGTGAAGGGATTGGTTGGTAAGAGTGTGACTTTGGTTTTATTGATGCACTTGTCATGCAAACATATTGTTGTCTATTGAGACTATCCTGTAGAAGATCATGTGGTGTAGCTCGAGGTTCGTGGCTCATAGAGTCATTTGAAAGAGTGTGATTTGCAACATTATGCAAGTCTTTGATCCGCTCGAGGTTCGTGACTCGTAGAGTCAGTTGAAAGAGTGTGATTGGCTACATTGGGAAAATATCTTCATGTCCAAGTTTGGCAACTTCTCGAGACAAAGGAGGCAGGAATTTGCTTGCTTGATTTCTGCAGTCTTCAATTGAGTCCTACAGCTTGTGCACTTATGTGACCCATCAGAGGCAGTTATGGTGCAGCGGTAGAGATGAATAGATGATGAAGACTCTACAGGTGAATCTGTTGTGATGTATCTTATGTATTTGCGCATCTTTTCAATGGATTGGTCACTCTGTTTTGGAGTAGGCCTGGAGACGTAGCCAGGAGATCTACTTGATCTGATCCTGGGGGCGAGCCCGGAAAGTCATCGAACCTGCTCGAAACAATCGGGACCAATAGGATTGTTTTTCTGACATTAGTGCAAGTGAACATGAGCATAATATAAGTGTGTAACATAGAATCATCCACATGAAAATAAAAAAATCATTCAAGCACATTAGGGACATGATTTGATTACGGAGTTCACCAGATCTCTTAGCTACATCTTCAGGCCTACTCCAAAATAGAGTGACCAATCCATTTCAAAGATGCACAAATACATAAGATACATCACAATGGATTCACCTGCAGAGTCTGCATCATCTTTTCATCTCTACCACTGCACCATAACTGCCTTTGATGGGTCACATAAGTGCACAAGCTATAGGACTCAATCGAACACTGCAAAAATCAAGCAAGCAAATGCCTGCCTCCTTTGTCTCTAGAAGTTTCCAAACTTGGACATGAATATATTTTCCCAATGTAGCCAATCACACTCTTTCAACTAACTCTACGAGCCACGAACCTCGAGCGGATCAAAGAATTGCATAATGTTGCAAATTGCACTCTTTCAACTGACTCTACGGGCCACGAACCTCGAGCTACACCACACGATCTTCTATCGGATAGTATCAATAGACAAAAATATGTTTGTATGACAAGTGCATCAATAAAACCAAAGTCACACTCTTACCAACCAATCCCTTCACCTTTTGTCTTTCGGGATGAGAGTGTAGATGGTCGCTACTTGCCTTCAAATGCAAATTGAAATGTTGCCTCCTTGAACTGACTCTGCTTCTTTGTCTCCTACGCTGGATCACCTTTGGACATGATGGAGCCATGCTTGCTCTCTGAGATGGAACTACAAGGTTGGAGCCTCTCCATGAGCTTCTCCAATGGAGACCCCCAATGGGGCCTCTCAGAAGCTTGCTTCCTATATGGGATACATCTCTCCAAACTTGAGCTCCCTTCAAATGCACATGACGAGTGCTTAAATAGGAGAAGCTACTCTTGGTGGCATGATACATGTGATTTTCCAAATTGGGATTAGTTACAAATTGGTTTGGCTTTTAAGAACATAAACCAAAAATATGGTTCATGCCCACATGCCCATGGGTTTTCACATTTAGTTACTTCCCCATAATGACATTTATAAAATCCAACAATAATCCATTACATAACAAAATCCCTTTTTTAAATAGCATGTTGGTTTTTCAACCATAAACCAACTTGTTACAACTTCTTTACAAATATGGCATGTTTGTTTTTGGTTACAACCATGCATTAACTTGATAACAACTCAAGGAATAAAATAAATGAGTAATATGTGAGTAATTTTTCTACTCACTTCAAATATTAATCATTTTACAATTTCTCATGAGTAAATGCATGAATGTCCTAAAAATCATTTCAAGAACAAATGCAGGCATGCTAGTCATCATGTCACTTCATCATGCCATGTCACCATGCCACATCATCATGCCATGTCATCATGCCATGTCATCATACCAAATCATCATGCCATGCCATCATACCACATAATCATGCAATAGCAACATGCTATGTCATCATAATGCACTTTTTGACTACCACGTGGCAGCTTGAGGGAGTGCCACATCGCACTTTAGCCAAAATTTTCCCTGTTGGGGCCAAACTTCAAAATGCAATATCTTTTGCATCCGGATTCCATTTGACACAGCGTTTGCATCGTTGGAATCGGATTGACAAGATCTTAGACATGATACTATTTTTGTTGCAATATGATGATTTTGAAAATTGGCCTTTTTAGATCTTTCCGGATCATTCCTCCCCACTGGGAAGGATTTTGGTCCCCAAAAGCTTCTTGCAGGTATGCTCATCTACTTCTTGCTTCATTGGTGCCTGTACAAACTGCTTCCAATTCCTGTATTTTTGCACACTGCAAACTTTTGCTCATAACAGTCCACAACCTGCAACACTTATCAGCCTGCTCTAATACGACTTGATCTGATAACAAGATCTTTGCTACTCTATGACATTAACATGAATTGCATAAAGAGCATGAATGAATATCACAAAGCCATAAGAAGAGAACCAAACAACATAAATAATACGCACATAAAGAAAACAAGTTGATAACGGAGTTCGTCCAGGATGGACTACGTCTCCGGGCTTGCTTCTCAATAGGAGGGCCGATCTATAATCTCAGTATAAGGCAAAATACATGGCAACGATACAATGATACCTTGGCAACAATGGTCAGGAAGAGAACCACTGCCCAAAACACAACCAGACTACTTCCAACAACTCTGAAGCATGAAGATAGCATAAAATGAGTATAAACACTCGTACCTTCCTCCTGCAGAGCTACGCAATCTCCCTTCTCTCCTTTAGCTACAAAGTCTCCACTCCAAAGCATGACCTTGGCGACAATGGTCAGGAAGAGAACCGCTGCCCAAAACACAACTAGACTACTTCCAACAACTTCGAAGCCTGAAGACAGTTTAAAATGAGTATAAACACTCGTACCTTCCTTCTGCAGAGCTACACAATCTCCCTTCTCTCCTTTAGCTACAAAGTCTCCACTCCAAAGCATGACCTGGAAAATGGAGAATAAGAGGGTTTATATAGCTTGAGAAGACCCCCTTCACATGTTTCTCATGAATTCTTAGTTAGAACAAATTTTCCTTCTTGGATCCTCCTAGATCATTCCTCCCCACTGAGAAGCTTTTGGCCTCCAAAATCCTTTACTAATCAACAGATAGGTGAGGGAATTGCTCCCTCACTTTCTCCTTCTCGATCCACTTGGATTTGTTTAGATGAGTGCCTCTGATGCCCAGTCGAAGATAATCAACATCACCTCTACAAGAATTCCTTGTTCTTCTGTCCAAGATGACATCTTCCTTTAGCTCATCCATGTACTCAAGAGTAAATTCATCAACTGATGGCAATGAGACATTCTCCCTTTCATCCTCTCCTTCTCTGATACCACTTGATCTTATTCAAATGCAAATTGAAATGTTGCCTCCTCGAACTGACTCTGCTTATTTGTCTCCTACGGTGGATCACCTTCGGACATGATGGAGCCATGCTTGCTCTCTGAGCTAGAACTACAAGGTTGGAGCCTCTCCATGAGGTTCTCCAATGAATACCCCCAATGGGGCCTCTCAGATGTCATCATGCCATGTCAGCATGCCACATCATCATGCCACATCATCATAACACATTATCATTCCATGTCATTAGAATGCACTTTTTGACTACCACGTGGCAGCTTGAGGGAGTGCCACGTGGCACTTCAACCAAAATCTTCCTTGTTCGGGCCAAACATCAAAACGCAATATCTTTTGCATCCGGAGTCTATTTGACACGCCGTTTGCACCATTGGAATTGGATTGACGAGATATTCAACATGGTACTATTTTTTGTTGCAATATGATGATTTTGAAAATTGGCCTTTTTAGATCCTCTCGGATCACCACCTTGAGAATCTTAAAGTCACAATAATTTTGGCATCAAACAATTTTTTGATTTTCTTCTCAATAACTAGTAATAGCTTTGGATTTAGTCTTTTGAGTTTATGTCTGAAAGGGTTTTCTCCAGGTTTGATTGGAATAGTATATTGAAGTATTGAAGTATCATATTCCGTAAGGTCTTCATAACTCTAGGAAATACATCTGTATACTTTTTCATCAAGTTCACATATTCTTCTTTTTCTTTGGTAGGAAATTTTTTAGATAGCTTCACAATATTTGGATTCTCTTTAGTACCAATATTTCTATCTTCAATGGCATTATCAGCAGGTTTCACTTTTGGATCTTTAGCAACATCATTTTGATCAAAAAATTTCTCTAAGGGGATCAAACCTCTTGGTATAAAAATAATTTTTAATTGAATTTTATCTTTTCCTCCGAAATTTCACTTCAAATTTTCAGTACTAATCTTTTCTTCTTCATTTTCTTCAGCATCTTGAAAATTTTCACAATTATCATTTTCACCATCAATATGAGTATTCACAAACTCCCTAGACAATTCCAAAAATATTTTTCTCTGCATATCATCCTCAAATACCTACCAATATTTAGAATTATCAGGTATGGAAAGTCTATTTAAAATATCCACTTGATATTCCTTTTGACCAGCACTTGGAGTTTTAAATTTACCAGCAGCAACTGCCAAAGAATTGACTACCGTATTCTCATATCTAGGAACCACCTTAATTGTATGTTCTGTAAAATAGTTACCAAACATATCCCATACTTTATTTTTATAAGCTCTCATTCGGGTATGTCTTGTTTGATAACTATCATTTACCTGGTTTATTACAAGTTCTGAATCTCCCAAAACTCTTATCCTGTGTGCTCCCAGATCTTTCAATGCATGCAAGCCAAGTAACAAAGCTTCATATTCAGCCACATTATTCATGCATTCAAATGTTAATTTATATGATAAAGCTTTAAAATCCATGATAGGATAAATTATATATACACCAGCACCAACACAAACCTTTTCCATAGACCCATCAAAATACATGGTCCACAATCCATCTCTTTTCTGTTTCTTTTCCAAAACATTCTGTTCCTTTACTCCCTCTTCATTATTTTCAGGTTTAATTTGTAAACTACCTTTTAAATTTGAAGTCCAAGACCTTGATAACAATATTCCAAATTTTGGTGGAATGTTTGCCACTACAACATCCATTAGTATTGTTTTGGCTGGCAATTTATTTAAAGTTGCTACCATATCTTTAATTAGACCAAGACACTTCACCCTCTTAGAATCAAAGGAATACAAATATTTATATGGTCTCATAACTTCCAGTCCCAAAATTTCAACTAATTCTTTAGGCATTAAATTATGTGATGCACCTGAATCTAACATGCCATTATGTACAACCATATCATGCACATTCAAACTTAAATAAAATGGAGGAACCTCTTCATCATCTATACTTTCAACCTTTGTCCCAACTGAAATAGTAGGATTATCATCTGTCAACTCTAAAATGTATGATTGAAACTCTCCTTGACCTTTAACAATCCTTGTTATTGTATCCTTGTACTCATTATTCCTCAACAACTCATTAAAAGGAACAGAGATTTTCAACTTGGAAATTTCATTCTACAAATTGAAGATAGAAGTAACTTTTTCTACATCTACTGGTGCCATTTGTTTTGTTCCTTTTGTTTTTTCTATTTTATTCTCAACTTATTTATTCACAATAGGATATTTTTGTATTTTCTTTCCTTTTTCTGTATTTAATGAATTGGTAGAAGGCTGGTTTTAATTTGGCCTCCCTTTATTTACAACAACTTCTCTATTTCTCAACCTAGTATTCCTTTGTACATCATCCATAGCATGTAAATAACCCCTCTGATACTGCTCCGATTCCTTTTCAAAATATTCATTTCCACATTCCTCTGTAAACATGTGATGTTCCTCTTCAGTAAGGTATATCTCTAAATATAATTCCCCAAAAAGATGAATTTCATTCTCAGTGGGGTCTTCTTCATCGGCAATATAATTCTGTTGATGTATTTGTAACTTCGGAATGTATTCACCTATGTATCTTATGTATTGTACCCCCATCTTTATTTCGGGATGTGTCTGTAATGTAATTTAGTCATGATGCCATGCCCCGATGTTCTAATCGGGAGGATATATAATGTAAACAAGTCATGTCAAGTTATTGTGGGTAACCCTCCTATTGTCTAAGGGTTCAAGTCCCCGCAATTCCGAGGCACTAGGGTTATTAGACTCGTCTAGTGAAATCAGACCTAGTAGGGTTTTAGTCATGTCGGTAATCAGTATAAATAGAGAGGTGACCTCTCTATTTATCACACACTCACTCACACTGAGTTGTAGTGCATAGTTGAGGAAGAAGAAGACAATGGGGCTAGGAAGAAAGAGGTTACTGTTGTCGAGAGATCATCTTACTATTTTGGGTTTTTCTATTTGGTGTTGATTCTATCTCTAAGGAAGTTGTGGGGTTTTCTCCATTTATGGTTTCCTCAAGGAAAAACACTATGTTCATTATCTCTTATGTTTGATTGTTGTGCTTTTTATTATCTTAGTTAAAAGATCCTAATAATGCTAGCTTAATGTTAAAAATCTAAGATGGTATCAGAGCTAACCTGAGAAGAAGACACTGTGCAACTGCAGGAACTAGGGCTTCCTACTTTTTGGATCTTCCTCCACATATTTTCAGCAAAATAAGGTTGGATTAACTCTCCTCCTTAGGGTGCATCTTTCTGTCGAAGCAGAATCCAATTCTGAGGTTTTTCAGTTTTGGACCTGACACTACTGTCGAAAATTAGGGCTTTTCACAGAAGAGGAAATTTTCAGTGAGCCCAGTCCTGGATTGATATCCTCCCCAAAATCAAAGTTAGGGATCAATTTCAAATAATTTGGTTGGACAGAACTCTGGAAAAGCAAAACCCTAATTTGCTCCTAAACCGGCACTGCAGTATTTCAGCTCCAAATCTAGATTCGACATCTTGACCTGGTAAGATCTAAATATTTTGTATTTCTATTTGAGGTTCTTAGTTAAGATGTCTCATCATACCAAGCTTGATGAAAATATTGAGGGAGTTGATAACTTTCAAGCCTAGAAGTATAGGATCTCCCTGGTTCTAGAAGAGAATGAGTTGGACTCCTACATCAATGAGGAGGTTCCACTTCCAGAGGGAGATGAGGCTAAGGCCTTACATAAGAAGAATTTGGTTATGGAAAAGAGGATCATTGTTGATTCTATCAAGGATCTCCTTATACAACAGGTGTCCTCCCTTAAGACACCTAAATCTATGTTTGATTCCCTAACCAAATTGTTTGAAGGAAAGGACATAAACCAAAAGATGACCTTGAGGAACCAATTGAAGAATGTGAAGATCCAGAATACAAAAACCATCCAGTCTTACTTCACAAGGGTTTCTCAGATCAAGGAACAATTGGAAGTAGTAGATGAAGAAGTGGAAAATGTAGAGATTGTGATGACCACCTTGAATGGTCTCCCTAGGACATGGGACTCCTTCATTTAAGGGATCTATGCCAAAAAGAAGTTAGTCAAGTTCATTATACTGTGGGGAGAATGTTCTCAATAAGAAGCTTGGATAGTAGCTCAAGAAGAGAAGATGGGAAGTGAATATCAAGCTCTCATGGTACAATCCAAGAAACCCAGATCCAACCATCACATAAGTAAGTGTTCTAATCAAAGGAATAACTTTAGAAAGCCTAGAGATAAGCATTAGTTTATTTTCTATACATGTGATGAGAGAGGACACTTTACTAGAGATTGTCCTAAGAAAAAAAGTAGCTATCACAAGAAGAAGGGAAACACGAGAAGAAATCATGCTCATGCTGCAGAGGATGATGAACCTTCATCAAAGAGAACCAGATATGAAAGTGAAGATTCTTCAAGCGAGGAAGAATATGTTTTGATTTCTGCTCTCACGGGAAACATTACTCATGGAAGCAATGATTGGATTATAGACAGTGGTGCTTCCAAGCACGTGAATGGATTCAAGGAATACTTTGTGAAACTTTTAGAACATGAATCACCTCACAAGGTGAAACTAGGAGATGACTACCAGTATCCAATAAAAGGTAGTGGGGAATCCTCCTATAAGTTAGACTTTGGAAATTCTATGACAATGAAGGAAGTAATTTTTGTACCAGGACCCAAGAATAACCTTCTCTTCATATTTGCATTATATGAAAAAGGAATGAGGGTTTCATTAATAGATGGTCAATTCATCATGTGGCCAAAAGGAAAGACTATTGATGATGCAATAGGATTGGGGAACAAGAAGGAGGTTTGTACAAATTGAAGGGCCATCCAGAACAAGCCTTGGTCCATGACATAGTAGAGCCAACTGAACTTTGGCATATAAGGCTTGCACATGTGCATTATAGAGCACTACCTCTTATAAGTAAAGTTGTTGAAGGTCTTCCAGAAATACAACCAAAACATGATGGGGTCTGCAAAGGATGTGCGAAAGGAAAGAATACACAGAAGACATTTCCAAGTAGCGAGAGCAAAGCAAAAGGAATCTTGGAAATCATCCACTACGATGTATGTAGTCCAATTTCATCAAGTTAACTAAGTGGGTGTGTATACTATGTTTCTTTCATTGATGACTTTTCTAGGAAGACATGGATCTACTTCATGAAGAACAAAGATGAAGTATTCAACAAATTCAATAAATTCAAATCCTTGATCGGGAATCACACTGAAAAAAAGATTAAGACCATTCTATCAGATAATGGTGGAGAATTCACATCAAATGAATTCAAAGAGTTATGCAAAGACTCAGGGATCAAGAGGGAGTTGTCCACTCCTTATAATCCACAACAGAATGGGATTGTAGAATGGAAAAATAGAACTATCATGGAGGCCACAAGAGCTGTGCTTCATGATCAAGATATTCCTATGCATCTTTGGGTAGAAGATGCCAGAACATCGGTGTATGTACAGAACCGTACTCCACACAGAGTACTCGAGAACAAGACTCCTAAAAAAGTCTTCTCCAGCAAGAAACCAAAATTCAGCCATCTTAGAGTATTTGGTTGTCCTGTGAACATTCACATTCCAAAAGAGAAGAGGACAAAATTAGATCTTTAAGGAAAGAAGGGTATATTTGTGGGATACTTTGAAAGCTCTAAGGCTTACAGAATCTATTTCCTGGGATACAAGAATATTGACATCAGCAGGGATGTGACATTAGATGAAGACATAGCTTACAAAAAATCTAGAAAGAAACTTGCTAAAGAACCTAAAGAAGCAGAAGCACCCAGAATTCATGATACAACCATGAACGAAGAAACTCAAGGAGAAGATCAAGAATCTGAAGAACCACAAAGACCTGTAGATCCACCTATAGAGAAGAATCCTCATAAGAGGAAACATGCTTGGGTACATGAAATTATCCAAGGTACAGAAATATATGGGGCTCCAGAAGAGAATCACAGAGAAAGAAAGAGGACTAGATCCTGCTCCGGGTATGTAGCATTACTATGTGATTTCATCAATAAAGAACCATCCAATTATGAAGAAGCGGTAGAATGGAATGATTGGAAGGATTCTGTGATCAAAGAGTATCAATCAATCATGAAGAATGATGTTTGGGATGTTGTCCCAAGAATAGAAGGGAAGTCAGTTGTAACCTCCAAATGGATCTACAAGATTAAGCATGCTGTGGACGGTAGCATTGAAAAATATAAGGCATGATTTGTGGCTCATGGTTTCTCCCAAAAAGAAGGAATAGATTATGAAGAAACCTTTGCACCTATAGCTAGATACACTTTCATCATATTGGTACTTTCCTTGGCTGCAGTAATGAAATGGAAGATACACCAAATGGATTCCAAGACTGTTTTCTTGAATGGTGTAGTCGAAAAGGAAGTGTATGTAGAAAAACCACTCGGTTTTGAGACACATGATAGGGAGTCTCATGTGTGCAGATTGAAGAAATCCCTGTATGGTTTCAAATAGGCACCCAGGACATGGTACAGTAGAATTGACATCTTTCTATCTAGTTTGGGATTTACCAAGAGTAATGCAGATTCCAACCTTTACTACAAGGTTGAAGATGGCAACCCAGTGATGCTTCTACTATATGTAGATGATTTGTTTGTAACAGGTATGGATGGGTTGATTGCTGATATGAAGAGAAAGCTTGCCTATGAATTCAAAATGAAGGACTTGGGTATGTTGCATTATTTTTTAATCATGGAGATGTCGTAGAATACAGATGGAATCTCCCTCGGACAAGGGAAGTATGCAGTAGAGATCCTGAAGAGGTTTGGGATGATGGACTACAAGACCATGACCACACCTATGGCATCGAACCTGAAGCTATTGAGTGATGCTTCATCAGAGGCAATTGATGCTATGATGTATTGTCAGATGATTGGGTCCTTGATGTACCTTACGAACACAAGACTAGACATTTGCTTTGCTGTGAACACCTTGAGCCAGTTCTTGCCAGATCCGAAACATGTTCACTTGATTGCTGCAAATCATATTCTGAGGTACCTAAGGGGTACAATTGATTATGGGCTCAAGTATGAGGCAAATCAAAACATTAACCTAGAGGGGTATGTTGATTCAGATTGGGCATGTAGTGCCATTGATAGGAAGAGCACTTTAGGGTGTTGCTTCAGTATGGGATCAGGTGTGATCTTGTGGTTTGGCAGGAAGCATTCCTGTGTGGCACTGAGTACAGTTGAAGCAGAGTATGTCACAGCTTGTTCATCTAGTTGTTAGGCACTATGGTTGTGGAAGATACTATCTGATTTATTTGATCTCCAAATGGATGCTACTTGTATACATTGTGACAACCAGAGTTGCGTAAATTTTTCAAAGAATCCAGTGTTCCATGACAAGTGAAAGCATATCAAGATCAAGTATCACTATATCAGGGATATGGTGCATTGGGGAGTAGTGAAGCTCCAGTATGTTACAACGAACGATCAGATAGTTGATGTGTTGACGAAGCCATTGGCTAGGGTGAATTTTGAGTACTTCAGGGAGAAGCTTGGTGTTCTCCAAATAGAGGTTCCCTCCAAAGGGAAGTGATGAGTTCATGAGCCATTCTGACATGGAAGAGGATTGATTTCCTTCCATGGTCATATGTAAGGGCTGAGCAATTCTATCATGGTGAGAGGATTTAGGTTTCTTCCATGTCAAATATGATTACTGAGCCATTCTAATATGAATGTAGGATTGGTTCCTACATGATCAAATATAAGGGCTATTTCCATTATTGGAATGGAGGTGCCTAGTTAGTTACCAGGAAAAATCAGTCTAGGACTGAGATCCATTCTGATGTGATAGAGGAATGTATTGCCACTTGATCAGATGTAAGGGCTGAGCCATTATTTCATGGTTAAAGGATTAGGTTCCTCCCATGTCAGATGTGAGTGCTGGCGATTCTGACAAGTAGGTCAGATGTAAGGACAACTGTCATTCTCTGGGAGAATGGAGGCACCTGGTCAGTTACCAGGAATCCTCAGTCTAGGACTGAGAGCCCTTTCGATGTGATGTGTTTATGCATGGTCAAATGTAAGTGTAGAGCCTTTCTGACAAGATGATGTCAGATATAAGTGCTAATCCATTCTAGTGCGATGTGTTTACACATGGTATGATGTGAGTGCTATGCCTTTCTGACAAGATGGGGTCGGATGTAAGTGCAGAGACATTCCGATGTGATTTGCTTGCATATGATTGGATATAAGTACTGAGCCATTCTAGCGCGATGTGTTTACAAATGGTTAGATGTGAGTGCTAGGCCTTTCTGACAAGATGAGGTCAGATGTGAGTGTTGGGCATGCCTTTCTAACAAGATGAGGTCAGATGTAAGAGATAGGTGGGCCACTCTGACTTGTGCCAGATATAAGCATTGATGAAGACATACATGAAGGGTAGGCCTACAAGGCTGACTCTGTAGAACTTCCTGTGATGAGAATATTCGAGATAGAAGCATTTTGAGATAGCATGTGATGATGATCCAGACTTGATGATGATCCAGATCAAGTGATGATCCAGATGTGATGATGATCTAGACTTGATGACGATCTAGATTAGGTGATGATCCAGATGTGATGATGATCTAGAAATGATGATCCAATAGTCATGATGATGCAGATTTTGTGATGAACAAGACTTGAAGAAGAAGATGACTTAGAATATGACTTGAAGACAAAGAAGACAAAGAAGAAGATGAAAAATACTAAGAAGACTTGAAGATGAAGATAACGAGATGACCCAGTCAATACAGAGAAGAAGACCAATGCTAAAAATTGTGTCGAAAGAATACCTTCCTAGTTAAGAGGGAGTGTTGATGTATTTGTAACTTCAGAATGTATTCACCTATGTATCTTATGTCTTGTACCCTGATGTTTATTCTAAGATGTGTCTGTAATGTAATTGAGTCATGATGTCATGCCCCAATATTCTGAACGGGAGGGTCTATAATGTAAACAAGTCATGTCAAGTCATTTTGGGTAACCCTCCTATTGTTTAAGGGTTAAAGTCCCCACAATTCTAGGGCACTACGGTTATTAGACTCACCTAGTGAAGTCGGCCCTAGTAGGTTTTTAGTCATGTTGGCATTCAGTATAAATAGAGAGTTTACCTCTCTATTTATCACACACTCACTCACACTCATTTGTAGCACATAGCTGATGAAAAAGAAGACATTAGGGCTAGGAAGAAAGAGGTTACTGCTGCGAGGAGATCATCTTACTGTTTTGGGTTTTTCTATTTGGTGCTGATTCTATCTCTGAGGAAGTTGTGGGGTTTTATCCATTTATGGTTACCCCAAGGAAAAACACTGTGTTCATTCTCTCTTGTGTTTTATTGTCGTGCTTGTTATTATCTCAGTTAAAAGATCCTAATAATGCTAGATTAATGTTAAAAATCTAACAAATTCTCAAGGAAAGGTGGTCGAATTTGTTGTTCTTCTTGATTCCTTGGGTTTCTCATCTCTCTTTGCCTATTTTGTGGAGGCATAGGAGGATTTGGCCTTCTAAAATTCAGATTTATGATTTGAGGATTAGCTTGTTCTCTATTAAATGATCTATTGTCCATAGTGAATCTATACATTAACTTCTCCATTGTTTTCAACATCGTTTCAAATTTAATATCAGTAGCAGAAGAAGAAGTAGAAGGCATATTTTCTTCTCTTATTTTCCTCCTATCAATATCTCTTTGTTTCATCTTTCCACTCACCATCATATTTGCTTCCACTTATAAGGCATCTGTGAACATGGTAGTGAGACTCACTGACTTTCTCTCCCTTAATGAAAATGCAAAGTTATTATCAAAGGCCTCGGCATAATTAAGTTTAGCACCAGCTATAGAAGCTTTTATATCTTCTAGAATGGAATTATAGACTCTCATAAATCTGCTTGAAAATTCATGAACAGATTCAAAACCCCCTTTCTTAAGACTATTGTATTGGGACAAAAGCTACAAAGGGATTTGTTTATCATTCCACCTTTCTAGAAATGCATTTTGGAAAGCTTGAAAGGTCAGGATAGATGCAGCTGGAAAATATTTAAACCATTTCTTAGCTTCCCCTTATAAGTTTTGAGAAAACAACTGCATTTTAACATCTGCATAATCAACTTCCTCCAAGTCAACAAAATCTTCAAATTTTTCCACATGTTGCTTTGATTTTATACCTCCTTCTCCATCAAATAAAGAAATTATTTAGGAATAATTTTTGGGAAAGTCATGCAATACAGCAGGTAAAAGTAAAGGAGCAAATATGGCTGCCATTGGTCTAGGTGGATTTGGAAGGACTGCGGAA
Organism: Pseudotsuga menziesii; assembly: GCA_001517045.1. Taxonomy (NCBI): domain Eukaryota; kingdom Viridiplantae; phylum Streptophyta; class Pinopsida; order Pinales; family Pinaceae; genus Pseudotsuga; species Pseudotsuga menziesii. Next base: position 3,481 of record LPNX011002100.1, on the reverse strand, counting down.
TTTTAAATGATTTGAACAATAGGCCTTTCTTCAACCTTTGCAGAATGTTGAAGATCTCTCCAAAGGGAATCAAGTAAATAATATTCTAATCTCTGAGGGTTGAATTCAAAATTTTAATGATCAGATTCAGATTTAGATTTCAACAAACCTTTTTCAACATTAATTTCCCATTCTTGATCAAAGATGCTATGAAAATCTTGAGAAGATGATGCACCAAACAGAGAAATATCTATTTTTTCTTTGTCTTTTTTCTTAAATAATTTTTCTGGATCCTCCAAACTCCGTAAAACTTCGGTATCAGAATTACCTTGTGTATGTCTTTTCGAAGCTGAGATGTCTTTTGAAATCTTGAAATAATTTTAAACTGGAATCACCAGGGAAAATGTACAACCTTTTTTACCAACAAAAATTCTTGTTTCCCACAAAAATATTTTCTTGATCTTTATAAACTTTGCAGGGATGATTTTAGGGGCGAATTTTAGCCCAGTGGGCTATTTTTCCATGTTTTTCTCCCAAAAAACATTCGCCATTTTGCATTTTTTGAATCCCTGTTTGACCCAATTTTGATGGGGTAAACTTTTTTCACCCCAAAAATCACCAAATTATTATATAAACGATATAAAATACTTGGAAATTAAAGTATCTTTTGAAAAATATCACCAATTATTTTATAGTTGGTGTTTTAAGAATCGGTAGCCAACATTTATACACTTTTAAATAAGTATGGTTCCTTAAAATCATCCCTAAAACTTTGTCATTCCTCCCAAGGCTGATTTGCACCTTTGTTAGCTGGCAATGGTTCCAATTTGTTAGCACTCAAAATATACCCAAGGTTGTGAAAGGTGATCTTAAGGTAACAACACAAACCACTTTAGAAATAAACTCGCTTTTCTTTCCATAGAGGGATCTCTCAGATATAAATTTAACAAGGCCAGATATTAGAGTCAACAGTTTAAGTTATGCAGATGGTTGAAATAACACATATAACCATTAGGAAATTGAGTCAAAACGGATAAATATAATGCAAAGCTTCATACACAGAATTTCAACAAAGGTAGGATAATCATTTAGTTAAAGTCATTCATTGATTTTCAGGCGATAAGATAGAAACATGAACAGTCCATCAATATAGAGCATCACAGGATGAATTCCATATCAAATTTAGAGGAAATATTTGTGAATATCTGAAACAATAGCTAGAGCATAACATGTATGAATTCTGAAACTATTAATCACTACGTTCAGATATGAATGAAAATAGAATGGAAGTTAAACACTTAGAAACAATCACATGGAAAGAAGGCACAAACTGTAACATAAATGATAGATCAATTTTAAATATCAACTAGAATTCAGCTCTATAATTTCATTCAAAAATCATAAGTTCTCAAAAACATCAGTCCAAGATTATGGGTTCCAACCCTCAATACATCAAATAAATTCAAATATATACAAAAATAGTTTCTTCCCAAGAAGATCAATAACCAATTAATCTATTAATCATAAGTTTTTGTAACCATATCCCTAATAACTAGGAATAATAATTACATGCTTTGATTTAAATAACAAATTGCTTGATTATAGCAAACTTAGTAACTGCAAGGTATCCCAAACAAACAACTTCACGAACTGCAACACTTGTCTTCATGAATGAAGTATGTACTCGGTATTTCCAAATTTCCCCACGACCTTCCATTGTTCCACATTTGGAGTGTCATAATCTGTCATATTCTTATTGACACCTCCAGATCCACATAAGCTTCATAAGACATGGCAGGAAATCCTTTCTTGATAATTAAAAACGTATCCAATATCTCAAAGTCCTCTGTCAATTTTTCCACAACGACCTTTCCTGTTAACCCTTTGACTAAATCTTCAAATTTGGAATGATGCATGTGATTTTGTACCAATAAAATGTGATATTTCTCCTGGGAAAAAAACCATCCTTCATCATCCCAAAAAGAAGGAAGACCATCATCAAATAGATCTTTAAAATCAAGCCCGGAATATTTTATTTGAGAAGACATTTTATTCGCCTTATCCTGCACCACTTTCATGAGTTGATGTTTATTTATAAACTTCTTTTCCCACAACACAATTCCTACCCTGTCTTTGATCCCAATGTCCTACAAATTCTGATATGTTAAAGAATTTAAAAAATTCAAAGCATTGTGAGCAATATTCAAAGGCTTCTTTTCCATAGTTTCATTGGTCAATTTCAATATTTGAGTAGCTAAATTAACTAGTGCAATTTCATCATCAATAAAATTTAAATAATGCCTAAACTTGGTGATTTCCATAGACAAAGTATCCCAAATCAAATGTTTAGCTCCCAACAAAGGAGCTTTCCATGTACTTCTTTCTTTTAATTCATTAAAATTTTTCTGTGATTGGCTTTTATCATTCCCTGCTTTACTCTTCTCCTCAATGTTCTTAGCCAATTCAGATTTGATTTTTTCATTTTCCTCTTTTAATTCTTTAATCTCCACCTCTTTCAGATTCACTTGAGACATAGGAACTAATAAATTATCTACAGAAAATTCATTTAATGGTCTTTCAATATTTGTTGGAGACATTTACCATCATACACACTCTTTCGGTCAAATTGGCCTAGTTAAACCACTATCCTAAGTTTAATTGACATCAGTGGAGCATTAATTACCTTCATCCCTATCATCCTCACGCCTACCTACAGTCAAGGAGGCTAACTTAGCCTTCCCTACAGTCAAGGAGGCTAACTGGAGCACTCTAGGGGTGATCTGTGTGACATTAATGCACCTGCATGCTAACTGGTGGTTACTTTCAGTTCAACCAATCAGTTACAGTTAGTTAAGGCACCTCCATGCATTAAATATATTATTTAATCATTATTTATTGATTATTTATTATTATTTAATGAACTGGAGCTAACTAGGCGCCTTCACCAACTCCTGATGGTCAGTTCAGCTTCAGTTAACCTCATCAAGGTTTATTGGAGTCATGCAGTACTAGCACTTGATGGTTGGTTGCTATGACATGTGTTTGATCTCCTTCAGTTGAGATTAAGTCATTTATTGCACTCCAACTTCAGTTAGGATTGGTGAGTCAATTAAGGTTTTTTGTCAAGTGGTTAACTGAGTGGTATTGCATGGCAAAGAGTCAGTTAAGCTAGACTCACTTATGGAATTCGAATTGTTCCCTTAGGCATTCTAATTCTTCATGAAGTTAAGCCATTACTCTTGCATGGGAATTGTAACCCTTTATTGTTTATAAAATATACAGAGAGGAAACCATTTCTGGTTCCGATTATTGCCAATTCATGAGTAATTTGTTAATAATTCTTTGATGATTTTGATTCCTAGTTCCTAGATCATGTGCAAGAATTAATATGGTATCAGAGCCCACGGCGGGACGAAGATCAATTTCTCAAGAACAAGTCATGAAGTGTGAGCAATAGCTCAATCTCTTTATTTTTCCCTTTATGTTTTGATTTTCAGGTTTC
>LPNX011002037.1:7795-37279 GCA_001517045.1 Pseudotsuga menziesii | reverse complement strand
CAATTTAGAAAAGTAACTCAACCATGGTTATTTATATTGTGCATAAAAAGTAGTGTAGGAGATGAGTTGTCATATATACCTACCCCATAAAACCCCTAAGTCATAATATTTTAATATATCTTATATTTTTGTAGTACATCTCTTAGGAGGCCCATTTTTGACCTCAAATTCTCTCTAATGGATGTCGAACCTGCAAAACAAATTGGAAGGAGAGAAATTGATCTACAAAGGCTCTAATACCATGTGGAAATTGAACCCAGTGTTAGAACAATTACACTCACATCAATTGCCAATTACACATGCAAAATTACTCACAAAAGAGACTGAATATGGAGCTGAACACTAAACTGTATTAAATAAGTGTACAATAGCCAACCCTGTGAAGTCATAGGATTCCACAATAAATAATTACATGAGGGATTCGAATGCATGAAGATTCCATTCGAATCTAGTCAAAAGCAGGCTTACTAAATCTAAGCAAATCCCCCATAGGTGCATAAAGTAGTTTCCAAAACTGTCAAGGAGCTCACGAATTGGAAAAATCAATTAGGCAAGCTAAAAGGTAATGGAAGGACAACTCATACAATCTTTTCATAGGAGAAAAGAGTGGAGGATGTGGAGGACAAAAAACAAGTTAACCTCACCTAGTCAAACTTTCCCAGTTGCCTAAGCAGACAGGTGCTAGGGAGGCCAGGAATAAAGCAGATTTGATTCCAAGAGGTTTCCCAAGTGCTCCATGACTCAAAATTATCAAGTTTGACCACTATGGATGTGTATATGACAACTTGCATAAGGTGGAATATGGAAACTAGGCAAATAAGACAAAAATGGATTAATTAATGTCTAAGGTAGCTAACTATGGGTTGATTATTCTAACAATGGGGGACCTTGAGATTTCATTTATAGGAACAATGGATGTCTTTAAGGATAAGGATTAAGACAATTTTTTCTATCTTATACCTTTTCTATGATTTGTGTTGATTTAGAGTTTATGCCTAGGTTTCCTCTTTTCACAAAGAGGAAAGTAGGAAACAACCAAAAATCATGGTTTTGTGAGTTTGGTTAGTGTTTTAGATTTTGTGCGACTTGGGTCACTTATTTCAAAGTATTTGTAGCAACTTGGGTTGCTCATTTCCTAGGAATATGAGCGAATTGATTGTAAAATGGTCCCTTTTGGTGTTTGACTTTGGTTTTTGTCCTTTATGATATTTTGTCAAGGTCCAATTGGTGCAATGAAGTGGAAGTGAGATGGAATGATTAACTGTGTAGATGATTGGGTTGATGACATGGTTGGTGGAAAATTTTTGGTGTTACTATATTTCCCTTTAATGTGTGAGGTTGGGAACTCATCGTATGAATGACATACATCATAGGATTATATTTTATAGAGATATGTTTGATGGTGACGTAGAAGGAGGAGAATGCATCGAAGAGATATCACATTTCCAAGAGACTACATGGGCCCTTACATGTAAATATAATACTCATCAAAGATGAGGTGCATATTATCTGAAATATATGGATGAGGCAAAATTTCCATGCTCGTATAAATGTCTCAATTAAATATAAAGTGGATCCATGCATAGAGGATACCTAATAAACACATGGATAACTACTTCATACATAATAAGTGTCGAGGAGGGACTCAAATATGGGAAAATGATCATGGTTCTACCATGGCTAATTTGAAGAATGATATTCTCAGGAAATGCTGGATCAAAATAAGTGATGCACTGTTGGACATGAAGAGGTGAAACATCTATAGCAACTCAAACAAATAAGAGTTTAAATATAACAGGTCTGAGGAATTGTATTTGGAACTAGATACATTAGGAAGCATGTAACAGGAGGGATTCCAAATCATTATCTCCAACACAACCCGTATATCTTTGGAAACACACAACTAAACATTTTTCACATAGAATCACCATACTACTAGAGTAGGGGATATGTGGGGTCTTCGAGCAAATAATGAGAGAACCATCAACTTGTATGACTCATCGGTGCAATGATTGAATTCAAGTAAAGCACGTGAGAAACAACCATACTAAGGGGCATTAATGGAATTCAACATCTAATTCAGACACTATTGGTGGAAGTGAGGGTAGCTAAATAATGGAATCAAACTTCCTTTATTTAAAGTATGAAGGAATGGTTGACCTGGAAACGCATGTGGAAATTTTGATGGTAGGGTAGGACATTGATGGTAATCTCCTTACAGGGTGATGAATTGCGAAAAAATAATGTGATTCTTGTAGCATGGATGGAGTGGTGGGCTCATGAGTGTGTAATATTAAACATAATAATTCCTTAAAGACCATAACTTTGATATTTCATGGGGTAGGCCAATGAGTTATGATGATAGAGTAATATGTGGCTTTGTACAAAATGATAGACTAAATAGACTCCCAGCCCTACAAAAAAGGATAGCAAGGGTTCCAAATGGATAGGGGTACTAAGAGATCACCCATGTAAGGCGAGGTTTACCATTGTCGAGTAAGGGTGAATGCAAGAGTGATGGGCTATGTCACGTACCCGAATAGAGGGGGTCCTATAGGCATACAAGGGAATGAAAAGGTTGATGCATACGATATTCTATAGAGTGGGGTACCTATATGCTAGTTTGAAATTTTATACTTGTATGGATTGGTTGCCGACTAAAATTAATGAATTTCATTGTGACTTGGACATGTACATGTGGAAACAATACCCAATCAGAAAAGTGTGTCTATAAATCAAATTGAGTGTACAAGTACCATCTAATGTAAAAAAAAATTTACTTGACATGAGGTCATGCAAATTGAGGTAAGAAAAAGAGTGGTCTGAAAAATACTTTTTGATCATGCAACACAGATCTTAACATTAACAAGGGTGCAAAATCTTAATTCCAATTGTGAAAACAATGCATTAAATGGAAAATATAAGAGGAAACTTGGGGCCCAAAAGGACTTAAACAAGGTGGGTCCCACCACTCCAAATTCCATTTTAATAGTTCATTATTGGAACTCTGTGGAGATCCCATATTTTCATTTGTTGATTTCTCTTTATCTAATCGTTGGATTCAGATTTTGTGAGATTTAAGTTAGTGGTATCAACCTTCTCATAATTTTTGTCCATTTATTTTCTGCATTTGGGCTTCTAAGGGACCCCAACAAACCTCTTAAGGGTTTTAGGGTTAGGTTGTATGTATCATGGGGATTTGAATGATTCAGAATACTCATTTTCATAGTATATGTGCGACCTAGGTTGCACTTGTTGAATAGATAGGTGTGACCTAGGTCACACCTGTCCGAAGAAAAGGTGCAACCTAAATCACTCTTTTCTACCAATCAAGTGCGACCAAGGTTGCTTGGAGGAATGACTTGAGAAAATAATGGATGTATTTCATCTCTGAATGATATAGAGTTTTGTTGTGAAATGTAGATGTCGAGGGTAAAGTGGAGGGAAAGGGATGTCACAAACATTCGACGATACATTCGCAACAACCAGGATGTTAGGGATAGTTTGGCATGTCATGGGTTACTCTTTAATTTCTTGAGAACCATTTGATGTGTAGTGCATCATTATTTATGAACAAGATTGTTGAGTGTTAGGATAGTGAAACCAAGTCTTTTATCATTCAAGGTGAGCTCACTTTACAATATGTTTACTTCATGATCATCCTTCCTTGGCAGGGAGTGATTGGCGAGACACAAATCACATGTATATGTGATGTGGACATGAGAGACATATTGGATCACCATTGTGTGGTGAGTGCAGAGATGCAAAGGACATTGATACTCCTAGTTTATATTGAAATCCTTGAGACATATTCTATTATGATAGGGGCAGTGAAGGTCCCTGGATTGTCAAGTGGCACTCATAAGATGTAAAGATGAAAGATGTGCCTCGTGAATCAATTACTTGTGGGGACCTACTTCAAGTAAGACCAAATTCTCTTGACCTCGATTTGGTGGTAGTTGAACCAATGCAACCGAAATGGAGTGGATTTGGATTTGCTTTATTCATTTGCACCTTCTTCTTCGAGAAGGTGCCCATACTACGACCCCACTTTGTAGTGAGAGACAATAGGACTTTGGAGCCAAAGATGATAAGATGGAGTGAGATGATGATTATGAAAGGTGAAGATGTGATTGGCATGGATTTTAGTTGAGAATTCTCCACATAATGGTGGAAAATGGTAGTTGAGGACTACCTGTGTGTGGGCATGGACTACCGAGGAGACCTAGAGTTATCTTGCCCCATTTGACAAGCTTGGGGACTTGATGTCATGTATGTATTATCATTATAGTTGTGTTTACAACAATAACATAGATGATATATATTTTTTAATATGATGGCAATGATAATTTATTTTCATGTATGGTCATATTTGGGGTCGATGCCCTTAGTGGAATACCAAAGGAAACATGTGAGGTTTGAGTGAGTTGACCTTGCTCCCCAAGTGTACCAATGATGGAGAAGTGTTGAGGCAGTATTTGATGGAACACATTGTGACATTAATCAACTATTTGAGGGGGTATTTGATGATGGGTGGTAGGACCTTTACGATGAGATAATCATGATCTCCTACCGGGCTCTTACTGAGTGGCATTCTACGGTGCAAGATATTGTTATGGCTAAAGATACCATACAAGATTTGATGTTGGGCGATATTCGTCATATAGGATTTGATATAGATAATGAGGAGACCGAGGATGATGCCTCATATTACTTTCATGACTAGCCAACAATATGTAGAGTTACTCCCCACGCTATGAGTATGGACCTATTTTTTACCAATGTACTTATTTTTACAGATTTGTTGGGGCGTCTTGTTGTAAAAACAACTATATATATATATATATATATATATATATATGTGGATACAAACTGATATGCAATGCATGTGAATGACTTATTTCCTTGTTATTGATGATTAATGTGCCACTCTAGAATATCATTAGTCATTTGGCCTGTTACAATATTGAAAATACCGAGGACATGGAAAAATGTAATGGATTCAAATCATCTAACCAATTATTTAGTGCACAAGAATTTTCTAAAGAGGTAAGAATCGTGTACCTAATAAGAATTATTCAACTATGCGATAAGTAGCTGGGAAACTAAATAAAAATTAAGGTGATGAATGATCATGTGTAGGTAACTAGTCAAAAGATCAATCACAATGTCATATTCCTCTTGGTTATTTATGGTTTCACCGATACACACACCATTGTTGTGAATCGAGTCATGTGATTGGGAGTAAAGTACACATGTAGTCAAGGAAAGATTCAGAACTTCTGTACTTGTGATGTTGGCATAACCTATGTATATGGAAGGATAAGGATCCATTTGATAAGATCAAGGAAAAAAACCATGAGGCTCTTTTTTGAAGAAAGGAAAAAATGAAAAAAAATGATACAATGAACTAGGGGTTCGGTTAGATTAAACATAAAATATCTTGAGATACAATCCATTGAGGGGGTTCTTTAAGAGTTGACCTTACTAAATGGAAAGGAGGTATGGATCCTTGTCGAGGCATTATTTGATGACGTAGGGTCCTTGCCACATGTATTGGAACTTTCCCTTGTCGAGCTTGTCGTGGGATTGGTCATAGACAAAGAAGAGGTATTCTTATTTGAAATTAAGCACGTGAACATGGGTATCGTAATGGGTTTTCAATGAGTTATTAGCAGCCTTGATCATTTGGAGCACCACACAACGATATTCATCAACTTGTTCAAGGGTGATTAGGAATTGTTCTAGAGTAATGGTTCCTAGAAGAAGTTTGATGGTGATGCGTAGGGATGAAATTTAACACTCAATAGGGAGAAATAATTTCACTCCATGCACGATATGGAATGGATAGAAACCCATTGTAGTTTTGGTTGATGCATGATACAACCATAGGGATAGAAAAAACATATGGTACCCATTGGACTTGTGCTTGTCCACCATCTATTGGAGCATGGTCTTGAGGATCTTGTTGACAAACTAAACTTGGCCATTTCCCTAAGGGTAGGAGGAGGAGGATAACTAGTGCTCAAATTTCAACAGGTTTGAAATATCCTTCTAGATGGTACCCTTGAAGTGAGAACCATGATTGGACACTAATTGCCATGGGACTCCAAATCAAGCGATGACATGGTTAAAAAAGAAGTGCATTGTAGTGGACTTGATGCAGTTAAAGGTTGACATGGCCTCGACCCAATTGGTGTGAAATTTTATGGCCACTATTATTTACTTATTCCCACTGACCGACACAAGAATGAACTCCATGTAGTCTAAATCCGACTTATAGAAGGGACCAAGGATGACCACTAGATGAAGCATAGCAGGAGGGGTTATTTCCTTTGGGGAAAAGAGTTGGAAACTACAACAATGTTTGAATGTCATAATGAAATGAAAAAAATGGCCAACCAAAAATAAATACCGCAGATGAATTTTTGAGTGGTAGCCATCCTAGACATTTGGTTTCCACAAGCTCTACTATGAAAATCATACAATACCTATTATCCCTCATCATGAGTGAGGAATCATTGCAGTATGGTGTGAACACCTTGTTAATAAAGGACAATGTCGATAAGGAGGTACCATGAAGATTGGTTATATATACAATAACGATTGTCACGATTAAGGAGAGGACTGAAATTTTGGGAGAGGAAATACATGAGGATATCCCCATACCAAGGGTTGTTAGAATCTTTGGTGAACATATGTTCATCTTGAAGGTGATTAGTGATAGGGTACGCCACAAGCCTAGTTGGTAAGTATGTGATAATATGCACCAAAGACAATGCCTTGGTTCTCTTTGGTGTAACAAAATCAAGATCATATTCTTGAAGGCTAACGATCCATTTAGCAAAGAAACCTTGGATAAGATGGCAATTCAATAGGTAGAACATAGGATTCAAATTTGTGATGACTTTGGTTCAACTCAATAGAAAGTAACGAAGTAGCTTCTGAATTGGAAAAAATATGGATAAAGCTAACTTCTCCTCATGGGTATAGGAGAGAGGTGGAACGGATAGGTTCTTACTCATGTAATATATAATGTGATCTGAACTAGCATATTCTTATTGGAATATCACTCTATCCATGGAATAATCGAATGCCAAAACATAAAGGATAAAATCCTTCATGAAGTATGAGTGTGAAATCAAGGGAGTGAAAGATAGAGCCTTTTTTAAAGCATCGAAGGTGGCTTGTGCCTACTTATCCAAGACAAAAGAAATGTTGGATCGTAGTAGACATAAGAATCCATGGAATATTATAACATAGTCTATTATGAAACGTTGTAAGAAGTTGTCCTTACCTTGAAGGATTTTCAGTTGACACAAAGTCCATGGAGGAGGAAGGTTAATAATGGCTTGAACCTTCAATGGATCAATAGTGACCCCTTTCTAGGAAATGATGAATCCCAGTAACCATCTAGTAGGTATGAAAAATACTCCCTTGAGAGGGTTCAATTGGATATCATATTGTGACACCAAAGGAATAGTTATTGAAGGTCTTCCAGATGCTATGAGTGCTTCTTGGACCATGTCATGAGGTTGTCCAAGTAGGCGAGGATAATGTGAAACACGTCATGAAAAAAATATAAAATGGTGTGTTGAAATGTGGCTCTAGTGTTTTTTAGACCAAATGGCATGACTCAAAAGGTGAAAGGACCCCATGAGGTGGTGAAGGTAGTCTTATACTGATATTCCTTGTGAATATGAATGTGGTTGTACCCCAAGAATTTGTCCATGAAGGAAAGAATCTCATGACTAGCATAAGCATCGATAATATGGTCAATAAAAGGGGTGGGGTAATTGTATTTTGGGAAAGCTAAGTTCGTATCGCAACAATCAGTGCAAACATGTATAATGCCTTACTTTTTGTTTACGAGGACGATGTTGGATACCCACATAGTGTATGCAATTGAATAATTGAAATTCTCTTTTCGTAAATTTTCAATCTCGGCTTATTACAATTGACTCTTTTTATGGGTGAGTGAGTCTCTACTTTTGACACATCGATTCAACATCCAACCATGTGTAGATGTGATGTTCCACAATGGCAGGGTCAAGGCCAGGAATTTTGGTATATGACCAAGTGAACATGTCATGAAACTCTTGAAAGAGTGCTTTGTACAAATAAATATCTTCAAGAGTGTAAGAGGTTCCTAGAATGATGTTCTTAGTGACACCTGGATTAACTAAAATGTCCACCTGGATGGTGAGGGAGATGTTTTCCATATCACCATGTTTTAAGGTGTCAAGGGTTGGGATCAAGTTATTGAACCAATCAATGTTTCCATTAGGGATAAAGTATTTTGAATCAATGAAGAATTGGTTGAAAGATGAGGATGGAAGGATGGGTTCCTCAAGAATGAAATATGCACAACGGTGCATATTTCTCAAAGGGAAGTCTTGTTCTATAAGTGCTTCGATGATTACTTAATTGTATCAAAAGGATTGACTAGATAGGTTTGAGGGTCTTGCATCTATGGATATGTCCTCAAAATCGTGGGATGATGTGTAAACCTGCTTAGAGGATGAGAAGAAATAGATGGTGTTCATCACGATTAAAGAAGACATTGGGGGGTGAAATTATTCTTTAATGGTAACTCAAGACGTGACCAAAATTTTACACAAGTAATCCAGTATGGATCGATACTCGAGTAGATTAGTGCAATGGTTTGAATAATGACCGTGAAGGTCACATAATGCATAAGGATGGTTGGTGTGTAATGACTTGTTGCACATTTTTGGTGTGTTAGGTAGATGGACCACTGGAATGTTTTCATTGGTCTTACCATATAATGTTTGAAGGTGAGTGCACAAGATGGGAAATTTCAGAATATTTTGGGTAGTGTGTCCTGAAACATCGCATACAATGCAAGGTGGAGGCACTTGAGAAGTAGCAGTAGGAGGGGGTTTCACGGTTTCATTCATATTTTATGATGTTGTCGCATTCTTATATTTTCCCTAGACTTATTCTTGGAAGGAGGTTGGGTGGTGGGTGGCGTATCCTTAGGGACACTAGGAGGGGGTGGATGGTAGTACTGATTGGTTGCATAGGAATTAAGAAAACATGTGGTGTAGGGGGTACATTTAGGAAGGGTAAGTTACCAAACAAGAAGACCTAAAGTCAAACCAAATAGGTTAAGTGTCACAATCATAGGAGTGCTAATGATTCTAGAAGGTGGAAATAAGAAGGAGACTCACTTATTATGAATGCATCCCCATTGGTTCCTAGGTAACTAGTTGGGAGAGGATGTTGGTTGAGGTAGGGGCTGTGCATTAGATTTACCAAAGGAGACAATAACAACTATGATATTTCTACCTTCGAAGGTGTAGAAGGTATACCCTAAAAGGTTTATATCATAGGGGAATCATGAAATATTCCCATACCAATAGTCGTGAAGGCATGGACGGATTCCTTGTTGTTATTGTTATTGATCATGGGTAGGACATTTTCCAGAAAAGTTGGCCCCTTAGGTTCGTAATAAGTCAATTGATCCAATTTTACAATATTCCATTTGTGTGGGAACATCATGATAAGCCTGGACATGAACAAGAAAAGTTCTTTCATAGTGTACATGTATCTATTCCCAAGGATGAGGTTGTACTATAATTGGGAATTGATAACCTCAATATCGATCAAGACTATTTTCCTAGCTAACTCTACAAGGATGTTCTAGAAAATACCCTGAGGTTGAGGGACATTGTTGGTGTAAGAATGCAATGTCATAAGGGATGACACAAGTTGTAGGGATCCAATATTCTTTTAAATGTGCATTGGCTTGACTGAGATGGAGGTGCCTTCATAAACTATACAAGAATGAATGACTAAGTTTTAAATGGTGACTAGGATCTAAAATACTATTGAGGAGGAAATTCATGGCTCTGCTTGATCCATATCAAATGTCATCAAATGATATTTGGAAGGATCAATTGCACCTAACTCTAATAATAGGGATTTACAATGTGCAAGAAAGTTACATAGAACTTCCAATGTAGACATGGAACCAAGAGACTATGCCAAGTCATCCACAATGTTATAGTTAGGAGTGGCCCAAGCATTGGGATTATTTGTAATGAATAACAAAGGAAATTTAGGGACTTTGGGAATTCTATCGGTGTTAGGTCGAGTTAGGTACAAGGGTTCATCAATGTAATTGGATTCGTTCCCTTTGTTAGTAGAGAAGGTTTCAACAGTTGACCCATATTGGTTACATATTTTTTTAAGGTTTACATCGGTCGAAAAAATAAGGATGTGTTGGACCCAGAGTCATGAGGTTGACATGATAAAGTTGGTGGGGGTGGATAGAGCACCATGGCTTTCCTTGTGACTAATCCTTGAGGAGGGAAGGGGTTTTGCAGCACCATTGGTTGTGTTTGAGTGGGGTGAGGTGGAGGAGAATTTGGTTTCCCCTATGGGGTTGTAGTCAGATCTCAATGGTTATCTTTGCTCCACAAATGGAGAGCCTTAGAAAAATGAGGTACATGATGGGTATAGTGTGTGTAGACATCGCAGAAGGAGCACAAATGGCTATTCTATATATGAGCATTTTTTTCCTTCTTAGGTAGTTTGTTAGGGTACTGATCGATGGGGTTTTCTCTAATATTATCAGGTGGCTTAGGGGGTTGACCCCCACCCCCTTGGAATTGGTTATTCCCTTTGTTATCTCCCTTATTATTCTTCTAAAGTTGTGTTTTTTTGTTATTGGGTGTAGGTTGGGAAGACATATTCTGTTGAGGATATACTTTCCCATGTGGAAAATCCTTGGAACATTGGGGTGTGACTGCATTGGAGAAGCTAGTGGAGGGATAGAAAAAGGGTAGCATGGGTTTGGTAGGAGTGGACACAAATATGATAGAAGGACTCCCACATATGGTACTATTACATGAGGGCCCATAAACATGGGGAGTTAAGGTAGGAGATGAATAAGAGGTGCATGTTCCTATATGTGATTAAGTGTGTGATAAGTTAGGTCGATAAATAGGTGAATGAACATGACCTTGATAAGGAATCTCAATTTTGGAGGATTACCAAACACATAACTACTCACAAGGGGAAGATAATATGCATATGTGATTTGGGTGGGGTGTGATAGCGTTGATGACACCATCCATAGCATGGGATCCCCCCAATGGATCTTTTTGAGCAGAACCGCTACGAGGGGAATCATGGATGATTGTGTACAAGTATTCCAAAAAACACATAAACAAGGTCATAATTTTGAGCCTTGAGGATATATTCCTTCTTCAATATATGGTTGTTCATAGGTGACATCATTTTTTATGCAGGGAGAAGGGATATCATAAACCAATCTAAAAATATCTTATTGTCCAGCTTAATCTTGAAAATACTTAAGCATCAAAGCCACTCATGGATGTGGTACATGATATGTGTGGAGGAGTTCTATCAGTAGGATAAAAGGATGTTTACACCCTAGTCATAATGAATGAGTGATTGGATGAATTGTAGGAAAGTGGAGGCCAAGGACACAAAGTTGGGATGTGTACCATGAGGTTTTTTGATGTACCAATTCATTGTTACACCAATTAAAGTTCTCTAAAACAAGTGTAGCCTAATGTAATCATCTACAATTATATTCAAGGATCACCATAGGTAAAATGGCATGATGTGGTTTTGGGAGTCCTTTCCATCCTTCCCTTTAAACTTCAGAATGTTTGACGAGATTTTGGTAGGCATGGGAGGACAATTTTGTCACAATGGATAAGATCACTGGTTAGGATTTCTAAATTAGAGAGGTTGAGGATAACCATGAAAGGGATAATTTTAGCAGGGTATGAGGTGGAGTGACCATCCATGGTGTTAGTCACATCTCCACTGGGGGAACCACCAACATATGTTCCTCCTCCTGAAAGGGGGATGCTTACACCCACAAACCCAAGGATGATACCAATAGGAATATTGGTAGTAGTGGGGATGGTACCAACCATGGTGTCAGTAGTGTGAATATCTGAAGGCGATATTGAATGAGGGGATTCAGAACCAGATGAATCATAGTGCTCTAGTGACTATGTAGTGTGTCAAACTAAGATGCGACTTATGGAGCTGATTGTGTAGTCTAAGAAACTGTACTAAGAGGGGGTTACCCCAAAGTATCTGAGAGTACCTCGAGGGATCTATAGCAAAGAATTCTTAGTTGAATATATCAACAATGCGAGGTTGTGGAAAGTAAATATCAAATTGAAAAACTTTGAGTATATGAAGAGATCTGAATCAAATAATTGAAAACATATTTTAATGTTAAAATATGTTTCTTTATTGAAATTTTAATTTTTGGGTGTCGTGGGTACCTCAAAAGTATGCAATGTAGGTAAGGTTTGGATGCGTAATTTAATTACACATCCAATGAGTCCCCAAAATCGAAATTTGGGTGAACCCATAAGGAGATATGCCAAAAATATGATAAGAAAAAAGTAGTTTTTCTTTTTCCCTCCATTTGTTTTTATAAATTTTACGGGTGATTCCATGAAGGTGGGTAATACGTTTTGGCTAAATTTGGTGATGAAAACCTGATTTTTTACACATGTGTTAGATCGAATCCCTTGAAACACATATATGCCATGTGAATTTCGACTTGCAGTAAAAAAAAACAAATTGTAGAATATTATGTTGGTTTCCCAATGATATTTTTTATAAAATAGTCAAATGTCATTTAATGTGTGAAAATTTTCATTTAATGAATTGTGTGAACTTAAAAAATTGAAGAAGTTAATAAGTGGCTCGTGTCCAACCCCAATAATTCAATCTTATATTAATAATTAAAAAATATATATATATGAGCATGATCTACACATGATGCACTCTCGTTTGCATATTTTTTTGTTAATTTATTTCGCAATATACAATTATTTATTATTTTTTGAAAGTGACCACATCTGATTTTAGCATCATTTTATACACGTGTGTCCATCCCATCTTTTTTGTCACTGTTTTCAAAAATTGAAAAACCAAAGACACCCTTTTAAAGAGTACATGTTGATGTGTGGGCTGTGCATTTTTATGAAACTTTTGGATATGTATATTTTACCCTACGTATTTTTATTTGAGCTAATTCGAAGTTGTTGTCTGGTTTTCTAAGTGTAAGTTTTAGATATAATTAAAAAAAAACCCATATGAATGCCAAAACGCATGCATGATATCTCAATGGATAGAGGATTCAACAACGAATCTATTGGTATGAACTTCGCTCAGTTGTGTGCCATGAATGGCAGGTTTTACACCCCTAGAAGACACAGAGAAACATGGATTTTCTTGAAAGAGGGATGCTCCCTGCTGATTTTGATTCTATTGATTCTGCTCCCACTGCTGCCACCAATACATATACTGTTGGCCCTACTCCTACTAGTTATGCCAGTTATGCTGGTTCTGCTGCCTCTACTTAAAATGAAAAGGATTTTATCCCCTTTTAACACCAATTGGTTACCTTTAGGGGGTCTGTAACCTCCGTATTAGTTGGCTACACAATAATCTGAGGGTGCGTCGAAATCCAAAGGTTGCGCCAGGGGATATAGCCAAGAAGTGGCAACCTATATGGGCCCAGCAACAACACCTACAACACTAGCTGATCTCGATCCAATTGTTTACCTTGAAGCTAAGTAAATAGCCAAATACTACAACTTACCACAACCAGTCATAAATTTGAGGTAGATCCGTCTAGTCCCTAGTCTCTAATTTTCAGGCCCTCGATCAAGGTATTAAGCTCTATCGAGGTATTTAAATACAAAAATCAAGGTTTTGTTAGAACCTCAATCGAGGTTTTATTAAACCCTCGATCGAAGGTTTATTAAACCCTTGATTGAGGGTTTCAATAAACCCTCGATCGAGCTACTCTTAAACACTTGAAAAACAAATTGTACATGACTACCAATATACTAGCATATTTTTTCAGGATATAAGCTTTAGCTTATATATATTATATATATATGTATGATATATAATATTACTTTCAAGTAGGACATTTTAGAAATGGGTTTCAAGGACCCATCTAAGAGAATTTAAAAGAAAAATTACACAAGAAAAGAGGGGAAATGAGAAATTATAATTTTTTAAAGATGGTAAACGTAAAAAAAAAAAAAAAAAAAAAAAATAATTAAATATAAAATAAAAAAGAATAAGAAGAAGGATACTTATTCTCAACATTGTAATAAATATAAAGAATTTAAATTTTTTTATTTTTCATATCTGAATAAATGATAAGAATATAAATGCATAAGAATAAGAGTTGAAGGAGCAATAATATAATACTTATAAACATAGTGAAATATACTAGTAACAAGGGAAGATGTCCTTTGTTTTTTAGATTTAGTTTTTTGAAACTATTAAAGATGCATCAAAGTTTAGGAAAAAGAAAACTCTTTCCATAGTTCACCTAGAACATATAATTAGAATTCTCTCATTGTATAGATAAATGTGTACATAAACATAATTGACAATTATAACCTATTACCAATCTATTTCATCTAGACACGAGTACGTTAAGAATATATCAAATGGATAAAGATCATGAAATAAACATGACATGCCAACTCGCTCAACTCATAAAAAAAAGGTTTTTTCGTAGTGATAATAATATGTTGTGCCCCATATATGCGACCTTGTGACCCTCCTTATAAATAAATTTAATGAAGTCTAAATTTTTTTTGGACCAAAGATATTAACAAAAACATTGAACTCTATGCTGAAAATAGACATGGATTTAAACAACACTATGGATGACATTGATTATGAATATTGTGTGCAGTGACCAAGTGGACAAACTATTGTTTGTAGCAAAATGACCATGACGTATACAATAAACCCTTCAATGCATCCTAGCATTATAACTCAAAACTTTAACCAATAGTTGTGAAACCTTGATGGTGATGCCTAGGATTCATTTTGGGGATTTAACAATAATTTTAGATTCTGTGAACTACATGCATTTAATTTTTTTAATGCTTATATTCAAGTAGTATCATGGTTTGTTTTCATTAGAATTCAACATCTAGCTTGTTTATGTCAATAGTGGTTGGTAAGGAATTTCAACATCATTTGATTCCTATCAGCAATATATCCAATGTGTATACAATGTAGTACATAAATGTAGTGAAATGTTTTAAATACTAAAAATACTTTGCTCCTTTGTATATAATTTTTAATTTAAAAAAAAATACAATTATGTGATATGACTTTGAATTTACACTAATTTTTATCTTAATCATCATGTTCTATTCTTCCCTAGGTTCTGAGCTTTAAATATCTAACCTAAGGATCTATACCATAGGTAGATCGTAGTCCTGAGAATCCAGGTCGAGTGGACACAACTCGTCTAAGTTCAACTCATCAACTAAATTGCACACATCATTGTCATAGTATTCTTTTTGCATTGAACCAATGAGAGCAATGATGCATGCAATTTAGTTGACGAGCCAAACTTAGGCGAGTTGTGTCCACTTGACCTAGATTCATAGGACTACGATCTACCTATGGTATAGATATTCGAGACAAATATTTAAATCCCAGATCCCAGGGCGGAATAGAAGAGAATGATTAAGATAAAAATTAAGTGTTACATTCAGAGTCATATCACATAATTGTAGTTTTTTAAAATTAAAAATTATATACGAAGGAGAAAAGTATTTTTAGTACCTTTAGAGAAATGAAAATGTGAGCATGAAAAAAAAAATCACCTCATTCCCTTGGGTTATATCAATGTCCATTGTTCACTCTTCAAAATTGTTATTGTGCCACACATTTGCAGTTAATTTTGCTAGTAAATTATTGGATGACATTAGAATTTACATCAATAACACGTGACTAATTGTTTTGGTGTTTCATAATGCTAAGAGTGGAAGAAAATAAATAAAATAAAATGTGTTATGACGACTGTGAGATCCGAAAAACAAAAAGCATGGAAACTAAACATGATATTAATTCTCATTTCGACAAGAATTGAAAATGTTCAATGACATGAATTCAAATGGGGATTCAAAATACAAGATGTACAAGCATCTTTTGGAAGACTTCATTAAATGAAACTTTACATTCAATGCATATGGAAATACAATGTCAAGATCAAGCTATCGGTTCGATCAAGGTCTCTAAAACATAGAATTATATCATAATAAAATTTAATAAAACATAATTTCGACTAGAAGAATGATATATACTTGCGGGTAATAATACCTACCTTGAAGAAAAAATGAGTAACCGCATCACTAATGCCACTTCCTCTAGATGTTATGAATAGATATTAGTCGTATAGTAATTGGTGTTATAGATGTGATTGATTGGAGTCATACATGTGATCAATCACATCTATAACCCAATTACTCTACAATCCATAACGACAAATGAATATAAATGGCCATTTTCGATCCAACAAATGAAGTGAATTAAATGATGGGTTTGTTGCCTATTTATAGAAGATTAAAAATGATTGATTAAGGTCCTTTTTAACCCTCGATCGAGCTATTTTTAACCCTTGATGGAGGTCTGAAACTATACATCGAGGGTTTATCAAAATCTCGATCGAGGTTCCAACAAATCCTTGATCGAGCTTTTATTAAACCCTCAATCGAGGTGTTAAGCGCCTTGCCAAAATTTGTAACCCACCTCTGCGGATGCACCCTTACCCTTATGGTTGACATCATCATCTTGAATCCTATTAGTTCTTATAAAGTGAATTTTAATGGTAAATTTTTTGTTTTGAGGCCCAATTTTGACCTCAAAACTCCCCTAATGATGGTAATAAAATAGCCGACATACTTCTTCTTGCAGGAGACACCAAGTAAAGTCAAGTTGCAATGGGTTGTTTTTTTTATATCTAAACTAGATGAATTATTTTTTATTATCTCATGGTAATGGTTATTAAATATTTTTTATCTTGTAATCAGAAATACAACATTGACACCATATGAACCCCTGATAATTTGTAGATGTTTTAAGCCTCTCATTTCAACATGATGAGAGTATCATCAAACTAAAATAAATGTCTTATGTTTCATAAATTTCCTAGTGAGAACTCTAATTAAATCGGCATGGTTCAACTCACGATTATTAGGTGGCATGAAGCAATATACTAAGTAAATTCCTCATAAAATCAATTCAGAGAATAGACATGAAGGGATTTTGATACATACAAATATAGGAGACTTAACCTTATATATGTGTGGATGAATATTGAGGTTGCAAATAGGCATAAATTAACAAGAAAAAAAATAACCTATGGGGTTTAAAGTTTCTCATTTATATCATTACATTTGAAATGATTCATATCAACAAAATGATATGAAATGCTACATTTACAAGAGATCTAGACACATAAAAGAATTAATAAATTTTATATACAAATATTTACATTGGAAATTCTTTGTGAGGAACATAACTACTATAATATTTTTCTAGGAGCGTTCCTCTTCATTGAATACCAAATTTACACGTTAACTTATTCAATAATTTACAATTTGCTCCAAACTTAAAGTGCAAGTAATTACAAAGCGTTGGTTTTGGTAATCAAATTTGTGAAAAATACATGCAATTTTTATGAGTTTATAAATAGAATTAATTGTTGCATCACACTATATTTACAGTGTACAAAGACCTTGTTGTGTGTTATAGACTAATTTTGGTGATTTCGGAAATCAATGTATTGGCAAAGTTGTTGCCGATCAGAAATGTTTAGAGAGAAAGGTAGATTCAATTCTAGAGATGATGCTTCAACCAAAATAAATGACAGTAAATTCATGGATTTCAAATATAATGTTGTTTCATTATCCAATGCTCCAACTAGTTCCTCCATCGGAAACAATTTCCATTATCTATCAGTAATAATCTCAATTCATAATATTAAGTTAGTATCCAAATAATAGAGAGAAAATAAGCAACCAAATTAAGGAAGAAATTCACATAAGCACTGAAAAAAATATTGATTATGCAAGAGTCAAGCAAAAAATTATAAAAGTTCTTTACAAATAAAGAGTATAATTACCAAATCAATATGTACAAGTACCCAATGACACTTACGGATAAAGTGCATAAGGAGTGTGTCTCCAAATACCAACAAAATGTTTTTCAATACCTAATTAGGTTACCTAAAGGACCTAGCAAATAGGTAATTTTAAGGTAAATTAGGTTATAACAATGCCAAATTTTATGTGAAAAAACTTTGAGTAAGTGAAAGATCCTAGGCCCTAATAGGACTTAAATACAAGGCATAACAATATATACAACCCAATCATCTACCAAGTGAGTTATCTTGAGTGGTTGAGTGCTTTGATCTTCATGCAAGAGGTCTCAAAGTCTATTCTCAAGGTTGCATATGTTGTGTGCTTCACTCAATGTCCCTACTAAGTGATAAGTGAATCGAAGATATAAGGGAAAAATTTATCATTTCTTGAGAAGGGGTAATAAAGGTAATAGGGGAATAGGTTAAATTTTTATTTTATTTTAAATTTTATTGTGAGAAAAATAGGAAATAAAGGGATTTGGAAGGGAAAGAGAAATTTGGAGTGTGAAAAGGTAATAAAAGTATATGAGAAAGAGGGTTCAAGCACTACAACAAAACCCTATGATTAGCGTCTCTTTTAGCTTCCTTTTTAGAATCCACTATCAAATTTAGTGTATTTTTCATCATTTTTTGGACAAAGTGGATGCTTTTCCACGAGATGGCACTTTTAATGGAAATATTTGCATCCCTTTTTAAAATTTGGCGCTATTTGGGATGCTAATTAGCGTCCCAATTAGCATCCCAAATAGTGTCCCAAGTAGCGTCCCAAGTAGCGTCCCATGTAGCATCCCAATTAGCATCCCATTTAGCATCCCAATTAGCGTTCCAAGTTAAAAGTTGACGCTATTTTGGATGAATCATTAGTGTCCTAATTAGCATCCCAATTAGCATCCAAAATGTCGTCCCATGTAGCATCCCAATTAGCATCCAAAATGTCGTCCCATGTAGCATCCCAATTAGCATCCAAATTGTTGTCCCACGTAGCATCCCAATTAACATCCCAATTAGCGTCTCAATTTAAAAGTTGGCGCTATTTTGGATGATAATTAGCATCTCAATTAACGTCCCAATTAGCGTCCAAAAAAGCATCCCATATAACACCCAAAATAGCCTCCAAAAAAACGTCTGGAATAGCACTAGGAATTTCCCTAGGTTTAGAGCTAGGAATTGTGTTTGGAAAACGTTTGACTAACGTCACTAGTAATCAATGTTAGTGTCGATGTCAATGATCATGATTTATGTGATAGTACTTTTGGATCTTGATTTATCATAGTGGCACCTAAATGATCATAATCATGGCACTTTTGGATATTGATTAATCCTTATGAGGGGTAATTAATTACCTTAATGTCACCTAAAATGCTCTAATGGCATTTGAGTGTCCCCAACACATTTTATAGACCCTAATCGCATTTGATTGGGCCTAACAACATGACGATGATGCATTACGATAATTATGATGGAGTGTATGGATATGATTTGATAAGTATAAGACTATATCATCCATTCCTATGAGGTAGTAGGGTTCCTTGCTTAGTATTATTGCAATTATATTGATGATGAATACAACGACGACAATGATGTTGATTTATTGTATGATGATGATGATGATGTGGATGTCAATGATGATTATGCATGTGGTAGGACCTCTGGATCCTAATTGATTCTAATGGAACCAAAAAGTCTGTAACGACATCTAAATGACCCTATTAACATCAAAATGACTGTAACAACATATAAATGACCTTAACAATTACATGACATGAATCCTAATGGCGATGAGTGATTAAGAATACTAATGGCATATGAGTGACCATAATGACAATGATGGCGATGATTTTGTTAATGATGTACTTAATGCTGAAGATGAGGATGATAATGAGGATAATGATCAAGATGATGTTGATGTACCATATGGCATTGATGATGATGATGATGACAACATTGATGCCCACGATGATGATGCATGTCATAATACTTCTCAATACAGACTGATCCTAATGGAACTTAAATGTTTATAATGACATGCGAGAGACATATTAATATCACCTAAATGGTTGTAATAACATTTAGTTGTTGTTGACAAAATTTTAGTGACCTTAATCACATTTGAGTGATTGTAACAACATGACATTGATCAAAATGGTGATGACTAATGATGAACCATAATGGCATATGAGTGACCCTATCAATGATGATGTATTTGTTGATGAGGACAATGATGACCATGAAGTTGTTGATAATGCACTTATTGATGTTGATGTTGATGATGACGATGTCAACAATGATGATGATGAAATGTATGGTGTACTTGACATTGACATTCACTTGTCCTCGACAACATTTGAGTGACCTTAATAGCATTTGAGTGACCTTAATGGAATTTTGAGTGACCTTAATGGCACTTGTCCTCGACAACATTTCAATGATAGGTTGGATGTGGTAAATTTATGACAAAATATTAGCTATTTTATATAGATAACCACACTAATTGGAAAAATGTTAATGATAAATTAAGTTGTCTACCTCGTCAACATTGTTCATTAGTGCAAGATGGAAAATTACTATAGTAAAGTTCATAGAATTATTCAATAGTGTGAATAATATTAAGTAAACAATCATTGACATTTCATTATTCAATGCATAATAAAAAAGGGGAACACATGTGGTTAAAATAAATTGAAACAAAAATAACATTTGCTAAGCCCATGATAAAATGACTATTTTGAACAGTGATTTCCATGTACATTTAAGTGTAGAGTCATTAAGAAGCAACCTTTTGAAAAGTTCTAAATCAAGAAACTAATTCAAAATTACTAAATCCATGTGATAAAAAAACAATCTCAAAGCTTTGGACATAAGATCATAATTATTCAAGTAATATGGATTATAAATCCTGTAAAATTAGAAGTCTTCTTCATTTACATTATTATCAACATATATGTCATCCAATGCTTCCTTATCAATATTGATGTGTTACAACAACAAGGAATGAAATTTAAATGCAAGTGCATGTGAAAGGGCTCTTAATGAGACTCCTTGCATTGATGTTTCACATGGAATACATCCTACAAATTAATGGTGAGTTTTCTCCCCACGTGCGAAATCATGGGAATGATATAGAAACCTTGGCAAATATTCTTGCATGGTATTGTTTCTTACTTGTGTCGGCATGGGAAGAGGCTTTAAACACGATTCTTTGTATGGATTTTGTGTTGTCTTACTAGTTGTGAATTTTTTCTCCATGGAGGAATGTAGCAAGAAATGAGCTCACTCAAAAATTGTCAGAATGCAATAGAGAGGGCATAGGTACTAGCGGTGACAGAGATTTGTCTTATTATGAAACCCCTATTGGAAAAAATGTAGGGTACGACATAAGTAGTTTTAATGTGGGCAATGGTATTTTTGTGGTGAAGTTATGCCTACAATGGTGGATGATTGGAGCCATATGGTTCATATGGCATGGGTACAGGTTTGAAACCCCTAACAATATTTGATGATCATGGGAATTTGGAAAATATTACCAAGGATTCTCCAAACGATGAAACACATGATGGAGGAAACGATGTGCATAAATTCAGGGTGAACATACTCCTAGATTCAAGTTCTCAGACTATCTTCGATGTGCTATTCTAGGTCATAATCCTTCCTTGCTTTTGTTTTTTGAATTATTGTTCATGAGTGGATTTATTTTATATTTTCAACTTCTTATGTTTCTAATTGTAATTTGTATTAGAGATTCAAAGTTCAAACATAATCACTTGCAGCATGAGTCAAACACTTTATAAGAAATAGGTAAACTAACATGAATCTTGGGTATAGAGTACAAAATTAACACCCCAAAAATACACAAGATGATACTTGGACCAACCAAAGTATTTCTTGCATGATATCATTTCTTATAATTTCCCATAAACCGTCTGTTGAGAGAAAATCTTCTTGGCTCTGTTCAATGTTTTCCCTCTTTATAGAAGATGTCCTTGAATGTTGATTTAAAGTCATTAATTTCCAATTGGGATTTTGTTCCAAAATTGAAGCATTAATGCAATGGTTTTTTCATTTATTTTCTTTTTTATTTCTAACTTCACTCTGATTCCCCACCTAGTCCCTTTGAGAAAGAGAGAAGGGTATCTAGTTGAACTCCCTTGAAGTGCTTCACAATGGATGTTGGAGATTACTATCCTACAAATATCCAAGGCCCTATTTGGGTAGTGTCACTTGAGGTTAAACCACCTTGACCTATTGGGAATGATTAGTGTCATGATTTAGCTTAACATTCTCAATATTTTTAGCCGGGGTGCTCTTGTAACTTCTCACTCTCAATGGCATGATGACGTCTCTCCATTTCTATCCACTCGTTGGCTATTGATACATTTTACGCTTTTTTTATCAAATCCTTCGAGTGGATATCCTTAAAATTCCACTTGTGAAAATAAATAGCCAAGTGACTAGTCCCAACACAAGGTCTACACTTGCAAGCCACTTGCTCATAGTCCAACTTTTGCGACCAAATATTACCTTCCACATTCCAAAGAATTTTCTTTGGAAGACCAACACTCAGGTTCACCTTAACAAAAATCCTTGTATAGGTAGTTTTAACGCTTAAAATGGTTTATGAGGAGATTTAAATACATTTTCACAGACACTCCTCCATATTATCATGGGAGTTTGTTTTCTAGAAAAGTAGAGAAAGGTTCAAAATCCTCTCCCAAACTAGGAGATACAACTTTAATAACAATGTCTCTAAACATGGGATGATCCCTCTTGTTTCAAGAAGAGGTGCTTCAGACTTCATCAAATCCTCCATGATACTAGCTAGGTTGCCCCATTCCAAAGGTCACTAGTACAAAAGCACGGATTTTTCCACGGAGGTTTTCCACGTTTCTTACTTTTTGGTGTAAAATCCGATGTAACAGGAACGAGGCATCGCTGTATCCATGCCTAGCCGTCGCTGTATCCACACCGGGACTCTTAGACGTCGCTGTATCCACGCCTAAACTCTTGGACGTCGCTGTATCCATGCCTGATCGTCTCTATAGCGACGGCACCATCTTTTGTTGACTTTTTACAACGGTCAAGTTGACCTAGGGCACAAAAGTCAATTTTTTCCGTCGCTATAGCGACGTCTAAGAGTTCTATAAAAACGAAGACCTTAACGAGATTTTCTTCACACTTGCCATTGTTGCAGTACTGTTTTCGGGTGATTGTTGGAGCTGTTTATTATTTCCGTCTCCTGCTGGTGAACAATCCATTTCTAGATCTACATAGTTCGGATTTTAAACGTGCAAGGTTAGTTTGTGTTTTCAAATGATGCATACTTTTACTACTTCATGCTAATGTTATTTCCTAGATGAAGTTAGTGTATTTTTGTTTCTATGTCCCCAAATAATAATATTTCTACCTTAAGGCATCTTTTATTGTCTCACTTAATGAAAGGATTTTAGAAATAGTGAAACATCCTATGATCTTTCTAAGATAACTCCCATAGGTTTAAGGTGAACTTGGAGAAAGAAAAAAATCCATGGTTTCAACACCTCGGAGATATAGAAAAATAATGGCATTCTTGGTATAATATGGGTTAACAACTGGAGTTGATCTCATCATATGCATATTTCAGCTGCTCTTTTTGAAGCTACACTTTAGTTCAACACCATTCGTAGAGTCTCTTATGAGTAAATGTTATGCAACCCTTACTTCTTCCTTTGAGAAGCATTGTTTCCAACATTAGTTTTAGGGCAGCAAGGACTTCTCTCTTCCCAAACCTATTACCAAACCTATTACAATCATGTTTTTTATAAAACTTGGTCATATTCCCTACATGTGCCTGATGTTGGGACCAAATTCTCTTTGTGTGGTACAATAATTATATGGTTTCCAAATCTAAACTAAATGTTTTAAATTTTTTGTTGGTTATACTTATACAGATGTGTTCATTCCATCCAAATAATTAGTATTTCTTAAGTTGTTTTATGGCCCTCTTTATAGTCAATTTGGTTATTTGAATATTGTTCAATACATACTTAGAATTTGCATGTATATTATGTGCATCAATTATTATGGTTCCATAAACTTTGATAGGAAGATCTTGTTATATATCAATGGCCATCCTCACACTCATGGAAACATTGTAGGGTTGATAAACAATCATAGGTTCTAATTGTTTAGTGAAAATTTCTAATTTGAGGAACACTTCAATAACAAAGAGAACTTAAATAAAATGAATGCATTAAGATTTGTTGGTGTGCATGAAATGCATAGTATGTCTTTGGTGATGAGTTATTAATAAACCATAACTTGTGTAGACCATTGACCACTCATTGACTAATTATAATTTTGTATTTTCAATTGATTATTATTGTAACTTTCTTACTTAGTTTGACTTATTTTCTAAAGTGGTTGGTTGCATGTGTATTGGAAGAATTTTTCCATCCTTCTAATAAATGGTTTATTTGATGTGTGAACATACTAAATTCATTGTGTTTTACTAATATCATTGATTTAATGTTCAATATTTTTCAGACAATGGATAACATACAAGAAAGTAAAGGAGAGACTAGTCCCTCTTGATATTGTAAAGAAGGTCATGTCCATAGATTTTATTATCTCTCTCTAGAAAAAGGATGTTATACTGGGTGTGAAGGTTCCTTATTTATACAAATAAACTCTACAATGCTACTCCACCATATAAGGACATTTGTTGGGGTTGAAATCACATGATTTTCTAAACCTTCCAAGGGAATGTATGCATATTACATGCTTCTTTTTTCTACAATGTAGGTTACATGTTATGCACTCATACTAATATGCTTACTTTAATTTTTTTTGCGTTTATTTTTTAGTACCATTATCCTTTGCTCATGCACAATTGTGGGAACCATGACTTCCATTAGAACCTACAATGTTCGATATCAAAATTATTTACTTTTTTATGTTAGATTACGTCAAATGATGTGCACATGGCTATCAATACAATGTGTAATCAACATATAGTTCAGATTTTTTGTGTGGTTAAAAGGAAACTGCCCACAAGTTTCATGGACTTAAATTTCCTTCTTTTAATTCACTTCATTGAGGAGGTTGAGTTAGCCATGGTATTCTCATGTCATTGGATGTTATTCTTGGAGAGGTACATGATATATTAGTCATTATGTGATGATAGTGAGTACATAAAGAAAATTGATGACACATAAGGAATAGTGGTTTGTGACAACCATCAAAATAAGGACAAAAGAAAAGGTGATTTACTCCAACAAATAGAAAAAGGAACATGATAAAGAGTAAATCACTTGTCTTTTTTTAATTTTATACATGAGTATTGTTTACACTAGACTTGATAGTATTTATTTGATCTCAAACTATTTTTTTGATTTCATGAATATGTGAATGGATTCATAAATTAATGCCACCAATAAAACTATTATTTACAACATTGAGGCAATGCAACCATGGGTTGTGTTGTATGAATAGAATACATGAATATATAGACTAGGCTCAATAGAGTAGATGGTATTGATACCTTTTATGTTGATTCATGGAACTGGTGTAATTTGTAGTAAATTGTTGTCTCTAATGCTTGTTTGTATTCATGTCCATTTGGATTTCAGTTTACTGCTTTCCCATATACTCTTGAAAAGAAGCACCGTGCATTTTACCTACCATCTTTACACTTGCAAACACAACTATTTATTTGTGTACCATCCAAGTCCATATTTATATGTAATGTATTTGACAACTTATTGTTTGGTATGGTGTAGGCAAGACAATTTCTTGTCACCACAAGGCTTTGTCACCATGAACGAAAATGCAAGGAAGCTTGCTTAGTTCAGAGCGGCATTAGAGGTGAGGGGTGATGGAAAATGTTATTTCCCGTGCAATGATTGCAGGGGTTTGCAAAGAAGAAGAATTTTAATAACAACAACTAAAAGACATTGTAGGGAGAAGGGACACGCTGAAAGGGGCAATGAATATCGTCCCTTGGTAAGAGGTTATTGAATATTTAATGTATTCTTTATAATGGTCATCATGTCATGACTTTTAGTAAAATGTCTTATCATAATTTTATATGCTCTATACACACTAATTTCACTGCATTGTTTGTACATATATAGACAATGCCCCCAAAATGTCAGCCTCCAGATAGTTATAATTTGCCAGGTTCTAGCAGAAATACTCCTTTACAGGATGAGCAAATTCATGATCAGAATATTGGAGTTGATCAAGTTCTTAATGACGTTGACATGGATGGATATAACATTACCGATACAAATCAGGAAGATGAGATACATAGGTTGATCCATGACACATTTGCTTCAATGGATGAGGACGACGGCCATGATGATAGTGATCATGACATTGATGTTGATCCTCTAATCGAGAAGCTACAGCAACCTCTTTATGAAGGCTCAAGAGCAAATCTTCTATTTGCTATATTGTTGTTGGTGAACTTCAAGGTTTTGAATGGTTTATCAAACACCAGTTTCACACAGATGCTAAGGTATGTAATTTGTTAATTATCTATGTATGCATGTTCACAATTACCTCTAAGGTTGATTTTGGTCCTATATTGCTATTGTTATTTTTATTTGTAAAATATGGATGCGATATTAATGATGAGTACTAATATTGTTTATAAGATACTTATTCTTTTCAATTTTGTAGATTGTTAAGTGAATTTCTATTATCGACGTCAAATATTTTACCACGCACATATCGAGAAGTATCTTTGATTATGAAAGAAATTGGAATGGAGTATCTAGCTATTGATGCTTGTCCTAATGATCATATCATATACTATGGACAATATGCATTGGAAAACGAATGCCCACATTGTCAAATAAGTAGATATCGAACCGATAAAGTGTCAAAAAAGGTGCGTCGCAAAGTTCTTCGTTACATTCCGATAATTCCACATTTCTAGCGGTTGTTCAGGTGTCAAAGTATAGCACAGTTTATGGATTTCCATGCTAAGAACAAAAGTCTAGACGATGTTCTTCGAATGCCTGCAGATGGTTCTACATTGAAGTTCATTGAAAAAAAGTGGCCAATTTTTAAAGAGGACCCCCGTAATGTTAGAATTTCATTGGTAACTGATGGCGTCAATCCATTTGGAGAGCTTCGTTCTACCTACTCAGTCTGGCCTGTTTTTGTTATCATACAATAACCTTCCTCCTTGGATGACGATCAAGAGAGAGCAAACAATGTTGGCAATGATTGTTCCAGGTATGTAATTAACTTGCATGTGTTTACTTGAAAGTATGACTATAAAATGCTTCCTTTTATTTCCGTGCATGATAGTTATGGTTTTTTATATATATAATGCATATTATAGCTAAAAGCAATTTTATATGTATGTTTAACCAATTAGGTAAGTACCAGGTTAAATATATGAACGTATATATTGAGCCTCTTATCGATGAGTTGTTGAAGTTATGGGCGGGTGTCACTATGTACGACATCTCTAGACCAATAGGGAAAAGACGATTCCAATTCCATGGAATACTTGCATGGACAATTCGCGATGGTCCAGGGTTAACACATTTTTGTGGTATATTGTAATTACTTTATTTTGTGATTTAACGTTATATATATATATATATATATATATATATATATATATCATGCATTAATTTCAATTGTATCTCTAATTTACTGCGTCATTGATTCATCTTTCGTGTAGGTCTTCAAACAAAGGGTAAATTTGCATGTCCAGCTTGTGGTCCCAGGATAAAATCTCGTCATTCAAGAAGTATACGAAAGGAAGTGTTTGATGAGTACAGGCACTTTCTTCCTAAGAACCATACTTATCAAACTACAGACAAAGAAAAATTCAATGGTAAAGAAGAGAATGGAAAAAAACCACGAAGAATGACACCTCACTTATGGAAGTTGGAATATAATAGAAATCGTCAAGGTATGCAGTTGGTTTATGTATCATATATTATATAAATGTTTGTTTTTTTTGTGAATTTTGTTCAGCGCAGTTTTGTATTGTAGCTACATTGAATATTAATTTTGTTGTTATTTCATTAATGTCATTAAGGTGCGAATGGGCTTCCATGAGGGATGAAAAGTTACCCGATTCAATTCAGTAGGTTTCCATACTACGAGCACCTACAAATAGTTCATTTGTTTGATACAATGCATATCGGGAAAAACATAACAGAAATGTTATGGCGTATTTTAGATGGAAGGACTGACAAAGAAAGAATTGGAAAGATTTGTAGTGACATCCATGAGGCTAATCATGCATTGCAAAGTGTGATCATTAATTCCAACGACGATGGTCATGAACATAATATTAGACTTCCTTGGTTATTGACGGAGAAACAAAGCAATTCTGTAAAAGAGGTCATTCGAAAAATCAGGTTTCCCATGGGCTTTTCGTCAAACATACAAAATATCTTAACGAAAAAAGGTGATTTTGGTGGGGTTAAAACGCATTCATTAAGGTAAATATAATTAGGTTTTAATATATTTCAGCCTTATTTGTATGCATTATTTTGTTAATTTTATTCTCTTATTTGAAAATAAATACTAATTATATGTTTTTTGTTACAGTATGTCTTCCTTTATCTCTCCCAGATGACTTGGACAACAACATAAAACAAATTATTTATGTTCTTGGCAAGTACATGAGGTAAGTAATGAGGCATATGGAAAATGTACCTCTTTTGTGATTGATATGTAACTTATTTTGTGATTTATATATGCAATATTATTGATATTATTTTAATGCATCATTTGTAGGTGGATTTCATCGAAAGAAATCCATAAAGAAGATATACGGTATTGGAAGAGAGAAATTCCCCGACTAATGTGTGAAATGCAATAGTATCTAAATCCGGCATTTTTCAATGCACAAGAACACTACCTCATACACCAAGTTGAGGAGATTGAACTATGT
This sequence comes from Pseudotsuga menziesii, assembly GCA_001517045.1. Lineage (NCBI taxonomy): Eukaryota > Viridiplantae > Streptophyta > Pinopsida > Pinales > Pinaceae > Pseudotsuga > Pseudotsuga menziesii. Next base: position 8,381 of record LPNX011002037.1, on the reverse strand, counting down.
GGACCAGTAAGCACAAGGTCGATGTGGATGGTGGAGAGGCAGTTGAATTCATTGAAGGCTTTTGTTAGGAAAAGAGCACGTCCTGAGGGTTCTATGGTCGAGGGATATATGGTATATCAATCCATGGTGTATATTAATCAATATCTACCTAAATTAGCAGAAAATATGAATGTGCCTCGCATTTGGCATCTCGACCCCATCAAGAAATTTGAAGGGGAGGTCTTATTAATGGGGAAAGGTAGAATGCGTACTGTGAAAGGTATTTAATAATAAATGCTATGGAATTAATATATTACACATTTATTTTTGCAATTTATATAACTATATTCATTTCATTATAGCTAATTCATGATATATTTGATTTGTTGTTTTCTCATATAGTTGCTCAAGTGTGGGATGCTTTACACTTATACATTGCGAACAACCTTGATTGGATGGAGCCTTGGATAGAATATTGTGAGGAATTATTTGGTAGGTTGTCATGGGAGGGGATCAGTAAGATGATTAAAACAACACATTGTCATCGACATCAACATCCTGATCTTACGTCGCAAAGGGAGGTAGATTTAGCCTATGGTTTAAAATA
>LPNX011001908.1:17145-28894 GCA_001517045.1 Pseudotsuga menziesii | reverse complement strand
ATAACTATAAATATAACACACAAAATGACATACACATACACCATAAAACTAAATACATATAACACCTATAAGCATCCACACAAACAAAAACAAAAACAAAAAATATATAACTACATAAAAAAGGATAAACCCCAAATTTAAAGCAAGATAAACTCACATATAAAATAATTAACAAATATGACATAATGAATCTATAAAAAAAAATCCCCAAGGGTTAGCTCAATTGGTAAGACGTGCGCACACTCTCTTGGTTCGGGGGGAGGTCACGGGTTAGGACTTCTGCTAGGATGGCCAGCAGTTTACCACCTCTACCATCCACGAATGTGGGGAAGTATTGCTGGGTTTCCTGTGGATCTTTCCATCTGAAAAGAAAAAAAAAAGAATCTATAAAAAAAAATTAACATCATCCAATTTTGACTAAGCAAAAATAGGTACACATATCGAAATGGTAGAAAGTTCAAATTACATTTATGTAAAAGAATGTATGTTATTGTGTAATGTCAAATTAAAAAAACGACAAATTAAAAAAACATCAAATTAAAAAAAGAAGAGAAAAGGTGTATACTCGTTTAAGTGAGTTTAATTAAAAAATAACAAAAAAATACACACTACACTCCTTGAAAGATGGCGAGCCCAACCCCTTTAGCATCAGTGAGGATTTAGTCTCTTCCTAATTAAATAATTAATTTTATTGCAACAATTAAATTAAATATAAAATTAAATAAAATACAATACTCTCCTATAATCAATTGAGAATTATAACAATGATCCACGAGGATCGAAGAAGGCAAAAATTTTGGAAGTCCTCCAATCTCAGAAAATCCAGCACCAGATCGAAGGGCTCTTCAAGACGATTCCATTGGCATTCATTTCACCTCAAACAAACTGTGTATGAGAAAGTTATTGCGTTGTGTTCCATAAGGTCAACAGGCAAATTTGGCAAAGAGAGGTGCCATGTGGCACCACTGACAGGGTGACACATGGCATCCATACTATACAAACATGATGACATGGCATGGTGATGTGGCATGCTGAAATGGCATGATAATGTGTCATGATGATGTGGCATGATGACATGGCATGATGATGTGTCATGATGACATGGAATGATGATGTTTCATGATGAAATCGCATGGTGATGTGCCATGATGACATGGCATGATAATGTGGCATGATGACATGGCATGCTGATGTGGCATGGTGACATGGCATGATGATGTGGCATGATGACTAGCATGCATGCATTTGTGCTTGAAATGAGTTTTAGGACATTCATGCATTTACTCATGAGAAATTGTAAAATGATTAATATTTGAAGTGAGTGGACAAATTACTCACATATTACTCATTTATTTTATTCCTTGAGTTGTTATGAAGTTAATGCATGGTTGTAACCAAAAAAAAAACATGTCATATTTGTAAAGAAGTTGTAACAAGTTGGTTTATTATTTAATAAAAAGCCCAACCATATGAAAGCCAAATTGGGGAAGTTGTAACCAAGGCCAAGATAGGCAAATTAGTTGCAACCAAAGGAATCCATGAGAGTCATGTGAAGAAGGGCAAGCCAACCTATATAAACCCCTTGATTTGCCATTTCTCAGTCATGCTTTGGAGTGGAGACTTTGTAGCTAAAGGGGAGAAGGGAGATTGCGTAGCTCTGCAGGAGGAAGGTACGAGTGTTTATACTTGTTTTACACCATCTTCAGGCTTCGGATTTGCTCGAAGCAGTCTTGTTGTGCTTTGGGAAGCGGTTCTCTTCTTGGCCATTGTCGCCAAGGTATCATTGTATCATTGCCATGTATTTTTCCTTATGCTGAGATTATAGATCGACCCTCCTATTGAGAAGCCAGCCCGGACACGTAGTCCATCCTAGACGAACTCCGTTATCAACTTGTTGTCTTTATGTGTGTATTGTCTATGCTATTTGGTTCTCTTCTTATGGATTTGTGGGATTTGTTCATGCTCTTAATGAAATTCATGTTAACATCATAGAGTAGAAAATATCGTGTTTTTGGATCATGTGGTATCAGAGAAGGACTATTTGACGTTGGATTGTGAGTGTGGATTCTCACGAGGGATAAACTGCAAGCTGGTGAGGGGACATTAGAGCCTTGCAATTCCAAGATCGAGCATGCACACCAAAGGAGGAATATGGATGCTAATGATGTCCACACCAAGATGGAGGAAAACTTTCACAAGGTCTTCTACATGATGGCCGACAAGGTCGACAAGTTGTTTGCAAACTATGAAGAACGCATGGCAAAAGAAAGAAAAGGCAGTGAAGTAAAGAAGGAAGACAAAGAAGTGAAGGACGAAGGAAACGCTTCAGTTAACCACGGAGGAGGTGGCGAAGAGCATCCTGAGCCTCCCTCTTCACCTTCAACTTCAAGCACAAGTTCAAGTGCTTCTTCCTCATCTCATTCTCAGCATTCCAAGGTTCCTCACAAAGAGCCTCAAAAGAAGTCCTTGTTGAAGCTCGATGTGAATTTTCATTTGCCCATGTTCAATCGGGAAGCGAATGTAGAGAAGTTGAACAATTGGATAAGGAAAATTGAGGTCTATTTCTGAGTCCAATAGATCAAAGAAGAAGATGTGAAGATTCAGTTGACTTCACTTCGGCTGATAGGCACCGCACTTGTATGGTGGGAAAGCAAGCTTCAGTAAGGTAGCAAACAAATGGGTAATCTTCTCTCATCGTGGTCTTCTTTCATTTCTGCTTTACGTAAGCAATTTTATACGTTGGGTTATGTTCAAAAGGCTATGATGGATTGGAAAAGTTTTAGACAAGGAAAGGGTTATAGTGTTTAGAATTTTACTGAAGAATTTAGAAAGAAAGCTCTAGAGTTGAATATTTCTTTAGATTCTCCTCACACTCTTTTCAAGTAAATTGGTGCTCTTCATCATTATCTACGCCATACTTTGTTGTTGTTGAATCCTATTAGTGTGGATGAAGCAAGTGTTCAGGATACTCATCTTGAGAGCAGGGGGAAGCATTTGCAAGAAGACCATCCAAAGAAGCCTTTCAAGCCCAACAACAACCACAAGTCCAAAAAGAAGGACAAGAGCAAGAAGATAGCTACTGCCAAGAAGGAAGGAGGAAGGCTCCATTGTAACCATTATGACACTGATGGGAATGATGAAGAATGTCGTTGGAAGTTTCATCCTGAATAGAGGCCAAAGCATTATGGAATAAAAAAGAAGAAAAAAATCATTGCAACAACGCAACAAGATTTGGGTTCCGACTCAGGTGACGAAACGATGATTACAGCCATGGGAATGCAAGGTAACAAAACTCCTCATACTGGTTCAAGTTCTACTCATGTTTCTAAAGAAAATGATAAAAGAAGAAGTGAGTTGTTTCACATCAGAGTTGTTTCTAAGCATACAAAGATTGAAACAATATTTGATCCGAGTTCTCAAGTAAATTTGATCTCAGAATCAGTTGTTAAGAAGTTGGGCATACAGACTAAACCTCACCCCCCCCAAGCCTTATCCTCTTGGATGGGTATGTGATAATGCTAAGCAATGCAGGTTAATGTTTTCTATTGCTTCAAAGTTGATCGATGAGGTGGACTTAGATTTTGTTCCTCTTGACATCTGCGGTATCATATTGGGAATCCCATACTTGTATGATCAAAAAGCAATATTCTTCTGTCATGAGAACAAGTACCATCTCACCAAAAATGGGGTGGAGTACATTGTGAGAGCTCACAGCATGAAGGCTGACACCTCTCTTGTTAGTGTAGGATAGATGAAGAGACTCATCAACACTAATAAGAGATACATGCTCATGGTTTTGAGAGCAAAAGATGCTGAAGCATCCGATCCTTTAAAAGGTTGTGATCCTTCTCATAAAAAGGCTATGATTGATATTGTGGCTAACTATGATGAAATATTTCAGGAACCTACAGGTTTTCCTCCCGAAAGGGAGATTCAGCATGAAATTCATCTCCAGCAGGATGCCCCTCTTCCTAATGTGGGCATGTATAGATTGTCCACAGTTGAAATGGCAGAGATTAAGAAGCAGGTTCAAGACTTGTTGGACCAAGGAGAGATCAGACCCAGCTCCTCTCCATGTGGTTCGCCAATTGTGTTGGTGATGAAGAAATATGGCACATGGAGGATGTGCGTTGACTATCGGGCTCTCAACAAGATCACGATCAAGAATCAATACCCACTTCCTCGCATAGATGACTTGCTCGACTAGTTGAAAGATGTTGTGTTCTCTACCAAGTTGGATTTGCGCAGTGTCTACCACCAGATCAGAATTGGAGAAGGTGATGTGTGGAAGACAGCCTTCAATACCAAGCAAGGTTGGTTGGTGATGCCCTTTGGGCTTTGAAATGCACTGGAAACCTTCATGCGGGTAATGAATGATGTTTTTCAGCCATTCTTAGATGATTTTGTCATTGTTTATCTAGATGATATATTGGTCTTTAGCAAAATTTGGGAAGCACACGTGGGGCATGTAAATAAAGTATTAGATACTTTGAAAAAGGAGAAATTGTATGTAAAATTTTCAAAGTGTGAATTTGGAAAAACTTCATTAGTTTACTTGGGTCATATTGTAGGAGGTGGAAATTTAAAAATTGATCCTTCAAAAGTTGATGTAATTCTCAATTGGCCTAAGCCTACTAACGCTACTGAAGTGAGAATATTTTTAGGAGATGTTCAATATTGGAGAAGGTTCATTCAGAACTTCTCATACATAGCATCTCCTTTGCATGCCTTAACAAGTGTAAAGAAAGCCTTCCTGTGGGGAGGTAAGTAGCAGAAATCCTTCGACACATTAAAGGGAAAGATCAGCACCGCCCCAATCCTAGCCTTGCCCGATTTGCAACAGCCATTTGAGATAGATACATATGCCAGTGGATATGCCATGGGGGCAGTATTGATGCAACACCGCAAGCCTATTTGCTACCATTCAGAGACTTTTACTCAAGCAGTGATCAACTACCCCACCTATGATAAAGAGTTGTATGCTTTGGTTCAGAGTGTCAAGAACTGGAAACACTACTTGATGGGTAAGGAGATGATCATCCATACCGATCATCAGCCCTTATAGTATCTCCAGTCCCAGACTAAGCTCCAGCAAGCTCGTCATTTCAAGTGGATGGGATTCCTTCAACAATTCCATCTGGTGATCAAGTACAAGAAGGGTACTAGTAACAAAGTGGCAGATATGCTCTCTAGACCTCCTATTGTTGCATCTATTGTTTTGAAAAATGCTTCTTTGTCCCATGAAATTTATATTGAGCAATATGTGATTGATAATGATTTCAAGGAGATTTATGAGAAGCTAACCAATGGCACACAGGTGGAATACTACTATTTGCAGGGAAAGTTGCTCTATCATTTGGGAAAGCTATGTGTTCCTATCATTGAAAGAGTCCATGTAATACGAGAATCTCATACTTCTCTTGTATCAGGGAATTTTGGGGTAGGTAAGACTTTGGTTCATTTGCAAAGACTTGTTTATTGGCCTCGCATGAAAGACATTGTAACAAAATATGTAAAGGGGTGTGTGATGTGCTCCACTTGTAAGCCCACTAATAGAACATTGGGGTTGTACTCACCACTTCCTGTTCCTTCCCATCCTTGGGAAAGCATTTCGATGGATTTTTTGGGGGGTTTTCCTATGTCTAGGAGGGGTCATGACTACTTGTATGTGGTCATGGATAGGTTTAGCAAGATGTGTATTCTTATGCCATGTAAAAAGCAGGTCACTACAGAGCAGGATGCTTCTCTTTGCTTTCAGCATGTATGGGTTCGCTTTGGACTTCCTATGTCCATTATCTCGGATCGGGACTCCCGATTCCTTGGAGAGTTTTGGACAAAATTATGGTGTATGATGGACACCAAGATGGAGAGGAGCACCGCTTTCCATCCACAGACCGACGGACACACAGAGGTAGTCAATAGGACAGTTTTCCATTTGCTTCGAGGCTATTGTAACAAGCATCCTAAGTTATGGGATGAATAGATCCAGTATGTGCAGCATGCCTACAACAGAGCTATGCATTCTTCCACTCAAAGCTCGCCATTTGAGACATGCTTTGGGTACTTTCCAAAGACTCCATTGGACTTGACGTATGGGAGAGAGGTTGGTTCAAGCACTTTCGAGGATGAAGACAAAGCACACAGGTTCATTTAGAGAGTTCAACAGGTACATCAAGCAGTGCAAGAGTAGTTGGAGAAGAGTTAAGCCCAGTACAAGGCTCACCATGACAAGCATAGATTTGATCATCAGTTTTAGGTGGGAGATCAAGTATGGCTTCACATCAGCAAGGAGAGGATGAAAGGAGAAGGCAAGAAGCTCAAGCCTATTAGATATGGCCCCTTCACCATCTTGGAGAAGATTGGGATGAATGCTTTTCTCTTAGAGCTACCGCCATACATGTAGATCTACTCAGTGGTGAATGTGGAGAACTTGAAACTCTATGAGCCTCCCATGATCATGGATGAAATGGAGAATGTCTCATTGCCATCAGTTGATGAATTTTCTCCTGAGTACATGGATGAGCTAAAGGAAGATGTCATCTTGGATAGAAGGAAAAGGACTTCTCGCAGAGGTGATGTTGATTATCTTCGAGTGGGCATCGGAGGCACTCATCCAAGCAAAGCCAAGTGGATCAAGAAGGGGAAAGTAAGGGAGCAATTCCCTCACCTACTAGTTGATTAGTAAAGGATTTTGGAGGCCAAAAGTTTCTCAGTGGGAGGAATGATCCAGGAGGATATAAGAAGGAATTTTTTTTGAAGTCCTCCAATCTCAACAAAACTAGCACCATATCAAAGGGCTCGCTAAGATGATTCCAACGTCGTTTGTTTCACCTCAAATGGACTCCGTATGAGAAGTTATCGCATTCTGTTCCATAAGGTCAACAGGAAAATTTGGCAAAGAGAGGTGCCACGTGGCACCACTGATAGGGTGACACATGGCATCCATACTATACAAACATGATGACATGGCATGGTGACATGGCATGCTGACATGGCATGATAATGTGTCATGATGATGTTTCATGATGACGTGACATGATAACATGGCATGATGATGTGGCATGATGCCATAGCATGGTGATGCGGCATGATGACATGGCATGCTAATGTGACATGATGACATGGCATGCTAATGTGGCATGGTGACATGGCATGATGAAGTGGCATTATGACTAGCATGCATGCATTTGTGCTTGAAATGAGTTTTAGGACATTCATGCATTTACTCATGAGAAATTGTAAAATGATTAATATTTGAAGTGAGTGGAAAATTTACTCACATATTACTCATTTATTTTATTCCTTGAGTTGTTATGAAGTTAATGCATGGTTGTAACCAAAAAACAAACATGCCATATTTGTAAAGAAGTTGTAACAAGTTGGTTTATTATTTAATAAAAATCTCGACCATATGAAAACCAACTTGGGGAAGTTGTAACCAAGGCCAAGAAAAGAAAATTAGTTGCAACCAAAGGAATCCATGAGAGTCATGTGAAGAAGGGCAATCCAACCTATATAAACCCCTTCATTTTCCATTTCCCAGTCATGCTTTGGAGTGGAGACTTTGTAGCTAAAGGAGAGAAGGGAGATTGCGTAGCTCTGCAGGAGGAAGGTACGAGTGTTTATACTCATTTTACACCGTCTTCAGGATTCGGAGTTGCTGGAAGCAGTCTTGTTGTGCTTTGGGCAGCGGTTCTCTTCCTGTCTATTGTCGCCAAGGTATCATTGTATCATTGCCATGTATTTTGCCTTATGCTGAGATTATAGATCGGCCCTCCTATTGAGAAGCAGGCCCAGAGACGTAGTCCATCTTGGATGAGCTCCGTTATCAACTTCTTGTCTTTATGTGTGTATTTTATATGCTGTTTGGTTCTCTTCTTATGGATCTGTGAGCTTCATTGATGCTCTTTATGCAATTCATGTTCATGTCATAGAGTAGCAAAGATCGTGTTTTTGGATCAAACAAAGATATTGGAAAATCAATAACAAAATATGAATATAAACACATCTATTTAAATGTTAAGCACTATAAAATTATTGAAAATTATTTCTTATCATTAAGAAACTGCAAAACTACAAACAAACAAATAAAAAAACATAGATATTTCCAACAAAGAAACTATGAGATATTTCCAACAAAGAAACTAATTATATAAAAACCTAACCGGAAACAAATAAAAAGACTCAGATATTTTCAAAAAAAACTAATTCTATTTAAGCTAAACTAAATTTATCCAAAAACCTAACCAAAAACAAATGAAATGAATGAGATATTTCCAACAAACAAACTAATAGTATATTTATGCAGAAACCTAATGAGATTATGCTATGGATAAACCAAGCTAAACCTTTTTCTACATCCATTTGAGTCTCCAGAAGATCTATCGACAATTGGTTTGTAGCTGTCGGTTCTGCAACTTGGTTGAAAAGGGCCCTCTACCGAAAACAAATTTAGATATAAAAGCAGGTTACAAGATAAATTCGACTAAACAATAATAAAAGTTAAAAACTCATAAATGTGAAAGGCGGAGGCAGAGTAGCCCTTGGTTGAGAAGGAGAAAGAATGGCGGTTGGATGGATGGATACTCGGCTAAATAAATGATCAGAAAATACCTTGTTCTGGGTGTGGTGTAACATTGTAATCCTTGCACTTCAAATGCTAAAGAAATGAACAAAAAGAAAGCAGAAATTTCTGGAAAGTAAGGACTGCGGTTGAAGGTTAAACTAGACTAGACTAATGGAATGGAAAAACTAAATTAATAGCTGGACTTGATGGACGGATGATACCTGTTCCTGTTTTGGTCTGAATTGGATGGATAAATAATACCTTGTTCTCCAGATGCTGAAAGAACTCTGAAATGAATGGGATAATTGAAGAAATTAAAAGAAAGAAAGAAAACTGGAATGAATGGGATTGATTAAATAAAGAACTAGGGTTTCTGACAGGAGATGTGCTTGGAATTAAAGCCCTGCGATTATTGACAGAGATCATTGGTCTTTATTTCCCAGCTCTTCAAATGGGGTTCCTTTCCATCACAACAATTGAGCATAAAAGAGTTGGACCAGACCCTAAAGGAAATGCAGAATAATTTTAACATAATGAAATCAAGGTCATGCATGAGATTTGAGATAAATAGATGTATATTAAGGTTTTTTGAGATATACACACATGGATTAAGGTTGCTGAAATGAATTTACAAAATGAACTATGCAATTTGTGAGAACAGAGGCCAAAGAAAAAAATAATAAATTGTACCTGCAGTTAAAAGAAGCCAATATTGAGAGATAAAAATGACATTTAAGCAGATTAGCCGCCCTTCCTTTGATGTTGTTTGCTTCAGCTGTGGATGATCCAATTGCCTCCTCTATCAGATGCAAACTTCAGTTAATTAACTTGGCATAGGAACAGACTCAAAGTCACGCAGGCTCAGACTTAGATGCCAGACTGAGACGTCCAACCACACACAGACATGGCAGACTAGAGAAAAGGTGGAGGAGGATTAAGAAGAAAAGGTAAAATTTCAAATTTATGTAAGATTGGATGATATATACACTTCTCCTTTCAACAGATACAAAATTCCCTCTCTCCAACAAACTCAATGAAAATTTCAAAATTGGCACACCCCACCGCCCTTAAAATATGGGTAAATTAAAAAATCTTTCATGCTTTTCTTTTCTTAAATTTCGATTCATGTTTTTTTTTTAATTTCTTTAATTTCTTGCTTTTTGGTTTCAATTTATTTTTATTCCTACTTTTTGTGATGAATCTGTTAGCCATGTTTTTCCATAATTTTGTGGATTTTCTAGATTTTATTTTTAAATTTGTACAATGTTTCATATGAACTTGCATAAAGACTCATGTGCTATTTTTTTTTGGTTTCTATGTGGACAGAGGTGAGTTTGACATATATGGAACAACAATACTGAAAATTGAGATGTTGAATTGGAACTATTGCTCAAAGTTGCTAGCTGCATGAGTGAAATACAAAGAGTGGTTTAGCATCCAAATTCCGGGTTGCAGTAATTTCCACTGGTATTTGAAACAAAAATGGAGGTACTTCACAAAGAATAAGTTAATGTTTGCATAGGATTCAGAAAGACCGATATATGGTATATGGTACTCTTGAACTGCATATGGATTAGTAACTTGGTTCACTCTCCATATTTGGTTGAGCGGTGTTGTTTATGATGCGTTTATAGCCTTTATGATTCATACTGTGAATGTGCTTGTTACACCACTATCTTAATTTCTTGCATATTCTCCCACGTCTATCTTCAACCTCTAAGTTTCAGGTTGTTCACTTCTAGAGGTTCATAGAATCATTTGGTTACATTGCAATTTGAGTATTGTGAAATTTGCAAATATGGGATTAGTCGAAAGTCCCTCTTTATGAAAGTACACATGTTTATATAGAAAATATTATAAAATTGATTTTAGCAACCTCAAGCATCTCACATGGCTACATTTATATGTTCTTCTTCGGGTATCACATTGCGATGGTGTTTAGGTTTGTATATTCCAGCTTTTGATGGAAATCAGAATTGTGTCACTCAGGCTCATGACCATTAGAGATATCTCATAGGTAGCCATTACTCCAAATCCTATGACAAAACGGGTAGCTTTCATTCAACTCTGGAATAGTGAATTGTTTCATGCACATCAAAAGAGGGAATAAATATGGTAGCTGCAGAGTTGTATAAAGAAAAGCGGTTAAATTTAATAGGTTTTTTGTCATGTTTCCTTTGGTTTCATGGTATTCATGTTTATGATTATGGTAAGTTCAAGGTATTGATATTTGGACTTGATGAAGATGGTAGGTCACAGGTGAAAGTGAATGGTTGGACTATTTTTAGTGCCTATGCTAGTTTTCCATTTTATGCAATTGCTTCAGCCAAGGTACATCGAGAGACAATCATGGATGAAATATTCCATGCAGTTGGACAATCACTCATAGATTTTGGCAAAAATCCTCAATGTGAAAATAAAATTATCAACGAAGGAAATCATGATGGGATCAAGGGATGGGAAATTTGTGCAAACTTAATTTGGTATCATCAACGTAGGTGAAACTGTAGTAATCTTATAAAAAGTTCCTTTGAATTTGGAAAGCATTTATTCACAAAATATGTTCCTCTAGCCATTGTTGTATCTTTGGTAGATAATTTGCAATGTAATAGTTGATAAGTGTTGTTGGCAGTTTCTTTGGTGACAGAACATAGGATAAATTGCAATCTAATAGTTGATAACTGTTACTGACAATCTTTTGTTGAAGCAACCTCTGTGTTTGTCAAGTAAATAAACAACTTAGGTCACACACATAATTTATATGTTCTTTAAATCACAAAAATTGAAGGAACGTTCTATAGAAAAATGTTTAACAACTATATTACCGAGAAAACAAACAATATAGAGTGTGGTTCTTATAACCTCAATAAAAATAGATTCTTCCTTGGAACATGGCAATTGAAGTACAATTAAAAGTAATACACCAGGGAATGAAATTGTAATTAAAAAAAAGGAGGTACGAGCTGTCCTATAAGAATAAAAAAGGAAGATTCTTGAATAAGAAGCTTAAAGTAACCCAAAGGAATTTTTTATTTTGAGGACTTGGAAGGAAGGTTCTTGAATAAGAAGCTTAAAATAACCCAAAGGAATTTTTCATTTTGACGATTTGGATGAGGAGACGACTTCTCTTCCCTATCTTTTTGCATCTGCTTCTTGTTCCATCACCACTTACGTTTTCCCAAG
>LPNX011001908.1:3593-17089 GCA_001517045.1 Pseudotsuga menziesii | reverse complement strand
GAAAACATCCTGGGAAACTCAGGGAATGGTTGTCAACATCCATACCATCCCAAATAAGTCATTGACATAGACTACTATACCTAACTGGTGGGGATTTGAACCAAACACATGCTAGCACAGAACTAGTCAAATGTCCAGTAACATTGCTGACAACAGGTTGAGCTAACTCCTTGTGTTACTTCCAACACCACTTGACATGTTTTTTATGAGATTTTGCTTACATGTATTCATTTTATGTCTTTACATCTTTCTTTTAGTATTGAAGTTTTTTGTCGCTTTGTGCTTAGATCTTATATTTTTTTTTATTGTTGTTAGTGTATCTATAAGAGCTAATGTTGCACTCCCACTATGTATAACAATAATTGTACTCTTTTATCCCCATTGACTTACTTTTGTGTTCGTTCATTGGACGTTAATAAATTTATCTTAGTTGATCTGATCTACCTATTAACTATGCTTTGTGAATGATTGCTAACAATTGTACTAATTTATGGTGAAAATTGGAACTAATCAATGTCATTGTCTATTGTTTTAAACAATGTTTCAAACTCATAGTCGCTTTTAGCTTTGTACTTGTGTTTGAAGCAATACATAATTACAAAACAACATTTCAAACTCTTGATCACTTTTAGTTTTGTACTTGTGTTTGAAGTAATAAATAATTACAAAAGTCGATTGAAGAGATTCACTTTTAGCTTTTACAAAAGTCAATTCAAGAGATTCAATTTTAGCTTTCACAAAAGTCAATTGAAGAGATTCACTTTTATCTTTGTACTTGTTTTTGAAGCAATACATAATTACAAAAGTCAATTGAAGAGCTTCGGTTTTAGCTTTTACAAAATTCAATTGAAGAGCTTAAAGAAAAAGCAAGAGATCTTAAAGCAATGATCGATGGCCTTAAAACTAGGTAGTTCACTTTGTCAAATAGCATGGAGCTTGGACCCACGTTTCGGTTGATAGCTTATATCAATGAAAAATTTCATGCTGATGAGTTTATTCAAGCCGCTTGGGATGTATCTCCATTATCGTGCATTCTTTGTGGATAACCCCAGGGTGATGTTGGGTCCCACTTGCTAAAAAATTGCAACCATTACATCGTCAATGAATTGTTTCTTGAGTGATAGAGCCCATCCACATGGAAGAGTCGACTTCAATCTTAAAGGGTGGAAATTTGATGGTCTAGTTGATATCCATTGTTGACAGCTGCTGATTGTTGGCATTTCTCAAACATCCTTTTGGAAGTGTTGGGACCAACTAGCGTAGCAACTAGTTGATTCACCCATTTTTTTCATTGGCAGTTGGATAAATTGACTCATGCTACTGGATATCCTTGGATATGTGGTGGAATGGAGCGAGTAGCCTAAGTGGGTGTTCTTTTAATCAATTAGAGTTGGTTAGGTTTCGATGGGTAGGAAAAAAAAGACCTCCTTTTCTACTTTTTTCCTTATTATTATTATTATTATTATTATTATTTAAAAATAAGAGGTTTTTGAGTTTTTAAAAGAAGCCATCCCTCTCTATTATAACATTTTATCATTGTGGATTTGAATATAAATTATAATTTTAAGATATTTGAATTGATTTCCTAAAGAGATATTAGTTCAATTTGGCTGACACGTGCGAGATAGTCAACTTAGGTAATTTTGGATCACTCCTTGAAGTCTACTTTCAAATACAATGCTAAAATGATCACATTAATCTAATAAATGTTGTCAATTTTTTTTTGATGAAATAAACAAATTGATGATATCTTTCTTACAGAGGTTAGTAATTAGAAAAGTGATAAGAAATTGTGGACAAGCTTCCTACAATAATAGATTATGCTTACAATTCCACCAAACAAAGAGACTATCATGAGCATAAACCAATCTAGAATTGCTTGAACTTTCATTAGATCAATATGTATTCTGTGATAAAAATATATTGATTTCAAATACGACTAATGGATTTAATAACCCAAAAAAACATGGCTTCCTACAAATAGACTATGATGTTTATAAAATATTGTTTTTTTTGGGTCCAAATGAAAATATTATAATTTTGAAAAAATAGACACCACACAACTCATTCATATCAATTATTTAAAATATCTAATATTTATTTATGTGCAATACATTTTTTCTTAAATGTGTGTCAGAATTGAGAGCCCTATAATCCACGCACAGCTAAACCAATCTTGTTTGTCCTCACTGACACAAAAGGTACATAGTCCTTTGTTAGGTGCACTTGCTCCAGTATCTAACAATTTGTAAGTTAGGACAATTGATTAAGAAGCCTATACCAAGTTTTGGTTCAATATATGCTCCATGAGATAGACAATACTCTTTACAAAATACCTTGAAAAACATTAGGATTATAGGAATGAAGATTTTGTTGGTTTACCTACTAATTACAAAAGAAAGTACCATTGTAGTTACCAATAAGAAACAAGGTTACAACTGAAGTTGGCATGCCTATTGTAGAGTAGTTTGTGCATTTTCTCAACAAACATGAATGAAGGAAGGCGATTGACATCAAAGATTTTATGAATAATTTAAACCCTTTAGTTTTTATTGAAATTTGTGCCAAACTTTAATGTTGATGTGGTAATTATTTATTACTTATGTTAGAGTAAAAAAAGATGAGTAAAAACACCATTAAATTTTCGTTGGAGGAATGTACACTCCTTAACACATGACCCAAATTCTTTCCTTGATTGAACTCAACATGGATACTATTGACACCATACCATAGCTCTCCACACTCAATATTTACATCATGAACATGTGACCTAAATGTAGATTCATTGGATGAATTAGTTCAATCCTACAATTTCCGAGACATCTCTATCATTTAAACTACCATTTTCATCCTCTCTCAATCCAACATAATTTATTTCTGATTTCATCTAAAATAAATAAGCCAATGTAAGTACACAAGATATTTGTTCCATGCAAATAAATTCCAAAGTGAATCTAGCATAAAATTTGTAAAATACCGCATGTACCTTAATGAGTTAAATGACGTGTTTGCGAATTAGGTGTTTTCAAACATAATTATTAAACCTTTTCCACCAATAAGCCTTGGAATAACATCATCATTATGGAAAGAAAAAAAAATAAACATGCACCACATAATACTACTCATGAGACAACCATATTCACATGGTTCACCTTGTCCATGATGCTATGTCCACCAAATTAGTTATTCTTTTATTTCTTTATCAAAATAGAGTACTTACAAATTCACGGCTCATCCATGGCCGGTTTACCTTACCACAAGGCTCTTCCCGGAGAGCCTCTTGCAACTAAACAACCCCATTTTTTCTTTTTTTGGACTCATAACCAGCTCATAAAAAGGATTTAACAGCCCCCTTGGGCACTCGGAAAATTTCGACTTTAACAAGCAATTAGGAAGATATTTTTATATCTATGGTCTATAACTAAAACACTTTATTCTAGTTATAAGTTTTTATATCCCTAACTGCCAAGGCCAAGAGGGAGAAATGATAGTCAGCATGAAATCACATTGCAGCAGCAGTTAATTCCTTTTCCCATATCCCTAATTTATTAAGTCACACTATATTGGGAGATTTTGACATCATTCGTCAAATAAAGGTGGTAAGGAAGACTGTCATATCCTAATCTGCTCTTTGTTCATTTGAGTTTTAATTATATTATTGAATTATTTCTACCATATAAAAAGATTTATGTTAGGCATAGGCTATCACTTTATGTTGCATGCAAGCTTTAGTAAGAGTTCAGGCTCGAGTTCGAGCACAAAAGGAATGCATGGCAGTTGAAAGTTGGATTATGCAACAAAAGCTTAATCATCAGCTAAGACTGGAAACACAATCCCACAACTCTAAGGTAATATTGAAGTATGCAGCATTTTAGAAGTTGTCTTAATGCATGGAATACAGAAGCGCACAACTTTTAACCTTCATCTCAACAATCTAGCTTTGTTAAAAAATAATGATTTCAAATTTGTTATGAATATGCAATATAGGTAGGTTGGTGTGACAGCATAGGTTCTGTGGAAAAATTTTAGCATAAGATGCGACAGAGGCAAGAGGATGCCACCAAGCATGAAAGAGCCATGTCATATGTTTACTCTCATCAAGTATGCATAAAAACAAGCTTGGAAATAGTCTGTAGATCCCAATATGATTGGATTGCCATTTATTTTTATTTTAAGGAATTGTTTTCCGGTAATTAGCAAAATGAATTTAATCTGAAAATTTTGTGCTGAAAACACATTTTATAATGTTACTACAGTGGCGAGCAAGGTCAAGAACCAGCTCTGAACAACGGGTAGCAAGCGAACCAGATAAAAGTAAATTGGGTTGGAACTGGCTAGAACGTTGGATGGCAGCACATCCATGTGGAAAACAAGTCCTTCCCAAGGTGGGATGGATAGTCTAGAGAGTATCTATTCAAATATCCTCGAGCAGTCTTTTGATGCAACACCCGCCCATCCCCATTCTAGGACTCACTCCTTTGGTCATGTAAAGGAATGTTCAAAAGTTGTGGACATTTTGGCTAAGAGGAGGATTTCTATACCCAGCCCTCTTTGGTGATTATTAACTCACTAGTCTCCAAGTTTACCAATATAGGTTATGAATGCATGCGTTTATCAATATAAGCGATACTCGCTATAGGTGACCTATCACCTCTGAGATAAATAAAAAGGCTAATCTAAAATTGAAGAATTGAACTCATCGTTCTATAAGAACAATTCAACACTAAAACAAAATCTAAACGCATTATATACTAAGGTACTGATCCCTGGACACATACCAGAATATAAAATAAAATAAGGGATGTAACTTATGGCGTGTAGAGGACTTTCTCATCCTTCATCTTATTGGTTACAGCTAATCATCCAACTCGCAAATAAGGAGGTATTTGGCTCTCGCTGGAAATGTACAACAACAGAACACTTTGGGTTCCCAAGGGAGCGCAGAGATCCTTCCTTTTCCTCCTTAGGGAAAACCTTGTCAAAATGATTTTTCCCAATAGGAATTACAGCCATGGCTCCCCCTTTCTCCCACCCAGTCAATTACTAAATAAGGCCTGGTTCAAAACGACCATTCTACCACTAATAGGTCAAAAGTTTCCAGGTTGTTGGCCATTACTTTATTTCCGAGCCTCTCCTTATTTCATTCCAGGATCAAGGCACAAATTCAAGCGATGGTTTCAGCCACTAAATTGTCACAACTGTCAAGGTTTAGGGAAGATTTTATTTCCCTCATTCAAGCTGAACCTCCCCTCTAATTATTCCAGGGTTAAAGTTGGAAACTTATGGAGGATTTAATACTATACTTTTCTTTGTCCTCATGATATAATTTATATCATAATACTCCTCCTTTGCTTAATCATATGTTTTTATTATAGGTATATATATATTTTTCAATTAAAAATACTTTGTCTTTTATGAAGACTTAATTTGTCATTTTCTTTCGTCCTTATTATATGATTTATATCATAATGTTATTTGTCGAACCCTTTTTCTGACCCCTTAGCCCTAGTTCTTGTCGCACATGTGATCGTTGGCCCCTTTGTGTTATTAAATTTTTGCCTAGCTTTCAGGTTTCTTCTGGTGGGGCCTTTGCACTTGAGCTCCTCACCCAGACTCCCTCATACAATAATATTTAAAATCGCAAAAACGCTTAGGGCATATAGGAGGGACATTACATCCTTTCCCCCTAAAATTAACACCGTCCTCAGTGTTCTTGTCCTTCAATAACTTTTCCTTTCCTTTTTAGTCGTCCTTGTTTGATTGTATATCCTGTCATGATCCTGCACTTAAAATCATACCTATGCATGCATACTAGCATCAACATTGAAAAAAAATGTAAAACTTAGAAATCCAACATTATACAATTTTCATAACATGTCAGTTCTATTGCCAATAACACATAAGTACTAGTTTACATGTACTACACATACCTTTTTCTGGCATCATTCTTTTCTCTGGATGTCCTCCATCCCAACACTCCAAGTGCTAACAGTACTTCAAGTACCAATTCAAGCCACCCAACACAAGGACGATACCAACCCTTCGTGTATCTCCTTTTGTGCTATTCAGGGTGCTTCATCATTATTCTTTTCTCTGGATGTTCCTCCATTCCAGCACTCCAAGTGCTAACAGTATTTCAAGTACCAATTCAAGCCACCCAACACAAGGACGATACCCTATACCCCTCTTTAGGCATATCTCCTTTTTGTGCTCTTCAGGGTGCTTCACCAAGCAGAGGTACTTTCAATTCTTGCACACCTCCATAGCTCCTAGAGGTTATTCTCTTCACAGAGTCCCCCACTCATGTGATAGTCCTCTAATGTGTGTGAAATGAGTCTTAACCAAAATGTATTACATCTAGGAATCCTCATAATGCATAGTGGTCCCTCGCTGGCCCAGGGGAAAACAAGGTAGCTTTCATCCACTACCTCCATCACCACTCCCTCATGGTGAAAAATTTATACACATGAGATCTCTCTCATATCTTCTTAACTCATTACTGTCCTGGAGCTTTAGCCTTTTCTCATGGCCATAATTTCCCATGCCTGCAATCACTCCATAGGTGGTCAGTTTATCATATTATTAATTCAAATAACATCAAACTTTTAGCATAAATCATGCCTTACTCCATTTCTCATTCATCGGTAAGAGCCTTTTCAATTCTTTGAACACTAGAATTGACAAGAAGGCATTCATAGGAAGCCACAAACCTTTCCAATTTACAATAGCACAATTCCCAAGAAGCCACATATAACCTGGGAAATTTGACAATGAAAACACCACCTTACACATTAACGATAATAAACTCAACATAAAGTCACAAGGGTTAAGTGTAATAGATATTACTATGTGATTCTACTAGCCATTTTTCCTACTGCTGACATATATGTCTGAAACTTACTGTGTATCACTTCCATAAAATATTAAAGGCATGAAGATGTGGTGAATTAAATTGAGTGCGTTGGTTACTTCTTTTGATTATTAAACACTGTCATAAAGTCATCATAAGTAGGGCTATTATAATCGTACTACTGATATCCTTTTATATCAGACTTACTATTGCTTATTGTAATGCAATTTACTAACACATTGTTCTCTTTCCTTGGTTATGTATGGACAGTCTTGTAACTGATTGATAATTGTTTTGGAAGTGATCAATGTTCTTAGATGAATTAGATAATGTTTATTGCTGAAATATGTTAAATCCTGGGCATGCTACTACTGCTAATTGTTCATTGAAAGTGAATTCCAATATTGTAGTAGCATAGAAAGAATTATATGCTTCTATTTCATAAGGCACTGATCTCTAACTCACTTTGCACAGAAGACATATTCTCTTTGTCCTCAAGTATTTTGTAGGCTATCATAAGGGCTCTCCCCTTGTAGGTTCCAACTTCCAAAGAAGTTTGGAAAAGTGACAGTGGTCACTTTCTCTTACATTTTCTTATCAATGACTAGCCCTGTTAGTTCATCTGCTAACACACGACCCAAGTGCAACTATAGAATTCGAACCCTTATCCCATCCCTTGAAAACAAAAGTTGTTTTGAAATTAATAATCTAGCTTATGAGGATTCCATAAATTAATAAAGTATAAAACTTCTTTCACTTTCAATATTTGTATAGACAACATAAAAGTAAAACTTACCAAATGGTCCATTGTGGATAGAAATGTCCTTTAGCCACATTAGGAAGTTCTCCCACAAATACCAGCCCTTGAGGAATGTAATTCTTAACCAATTCGTGCTTATATACACCTTCATTGCTTCGTCATCCATCTTATCTGATAAGAGATAATTGAGACCTCATGCCCTACCCCTCATTGAAGCCAAACTTTAATTCGAAATTCATAGTCACTATCTTCATGAGATCCTAATCTGATATTTTCTCCATTAAACTATCCAGATTATGGCTATTTAATATATGCGATATAGGTATTATGCAATTCCAAAAAGAATGCAACCACACGCATAATCAAATCATGTACCAAGCCCATAATATGCTCCAAAATCCGATATATTGTCCATGGAACCTAAAATTGGATTCGTAAGCATGGATACGGCCTTATCACTGGCAAACAACCATTCAAATCCAAAATTCGTGCCCTCTCATGTCTCTCATCGAACAAAAAACCTTTCAACAATGGAAAAATCATTTTGTTTGTCTCCTGCCATTGCATAACAGACTATTTTTGTTTCATCCCTATCAACATGGTTATCCATATGAGTGTAAATAAATGTATACCCTCTCCGAGCATGCACTACATTGTAACCACCCAGTATAATGTGTATAACTTGTATGTATGAATCTCTTTTATCATTCCCTAATTTTTATGGGTGCACGCCAATACTATGGAGTTTCATAACTTCCTTTTTCACTCTTTACCTGCCTATGAACCCAATAACCAGAACATAAAATAATATATCAATCCTTTCATTCTTACATAGTTACAAATTAGAATATAAAAATGAATAATTGACATAAAGATCAAAATATTTTTAGAAACTAAAACTTTTACAAAACTGTTGGAATTCCCTTCAAATCTCGTATTTACCCTTCACCCACACAATGAGAGATTGCGAGAACTCTTTCCCTGCAGCTAAAAGTGAGAAAAGTACAATATGAACTTAAAATACCAAACCATAAGTAGTAATAATATAAGAAAATCCGATTGAGAAATTAAACCCAAGCCATAAGCAATAATCAATCAATATAAATCTAGGCCTGCTATGATAAACCCCTTTATAGGCCATAAGCCTAACTGCCCAAACCTCTTCCCTTGTAGATTCCGGAAGCCCACGTTTAAGCCATATTAACTTCATTCACTATTTTCTTCTATATGGCTAGTTGGTTGTGATGATGCATTGGGTATCTATGCTACTATAATTCAGAGTTTGGATCATACCCTCAAATTAACCAACCAATAGAGAAATCAAACATGGCCATATGTGATCATCAACCATAATGCAGGTTACAGCCCAACCTACCAAACGACCAAATGCTCAAGAAACACCTCGTTTGTTAGTAGTAAAGCAGTGAGGTGGTACCAATGGTTAAAGTAAGCAACACGAGGTTGGTGATAAAGCAAGAGCTACTCATAAAATTTATATTAACATCCACTAGGTATATACATAGAAACCTAACCTTACACCACTCTCAAATTCCTATGAGAGATTAACCTTGCAGCAATCCAAAGCATGTGCAAATGTCAAAAGTCTTTATATATTTGATATATTTTATACAAGTTGCAAAACCTAGATGAGCAAACCAGCACTATTACGAATAAGAGGATGGATATTTCAATTAAACATAAGGTCATTATCCACCGATCTAATGAATGACAGATCCCTACACACTATAATTTACAGATCTGATTTTCTTGTAAAATGTTATATGCAAACTACTTTGCACAACTGATATGATCAATGTTTATATCTGTACACATTTAACCTACATCAATCAAAGATTTAGATCCACGAATGGAAATGTAAACAAGTTCAGATGTTTATATCCTTTCATCAATCGCCTGCTATGAACAACGACTGCAATTGGAAAATAGTTTAGATCTATCAGGCATATGGTTATCAAGATTAGATCTATTATATACAAGGTATGTTTTTACCTCAATCGCATGTTACAGACAAAGACTAAAAATTTGCAAACAATAACCATAGTTTTCATGTTCATACTTTGAAATGAGTAGAAATATAATATTCAAACCCTATTCCTATCATAAAACAACAATCATAAGCTATGCCAAAAAAAACTTGCAGGCAACTCCAAATATTTAATGAAAACTTAATATTTATTGAAAAAGTAGGCAAGGAATATTCATTTCAGATATTTAGGCTAGAAACTAAGCATAGACAATATCCCAAAACTTTTATGAAGATGCATCCATGAGGGGATTATTCCAGGCCTTCAAGATAAATACCGGCATAACAAATACTACATATCTTTAAGGGAAACACAGAAAATGAATATTTCTTCCACCTTTTAGCAAATCGCACGCAATCAAAATATGTTCTGGTCCTTCTCGCAAAATGCGAGTAATAAATAAATTACAGATCTTGATGAAATGTAGGAAATGATAATCACCCAATCTTATTTTACGTTAAAATGAGCAAAGATATAGTATTCAAATCCAAATCCCATCACAAACCATAGGCTTAAAAACAATGTGATTCTAGGTATTGATCTTCAAATGCAAACCTTGGATAAGGCCAGATCAATAGATATCAAAACATAGTTAAGGATGGAATTCTTATCAAAATCCAGATATTGGAGTTAAGATATAATGTAGATAAGGTTAAAGCGTAGAACTGACATTTTTCAGATCATCTTCATCTTTGGACAACTTATCCTCCTCGCTCATGAGTGTCATGCATCCACAAAGAAAAGACAATCGATTGGTTAGAGGTATCCATCTTCATGTGTCCTAACTAGATGTTGAACCGAGATAGGCCTGAGTATTGTCACTCTGGCTCTGATACCATATGTAAAATACCCCATGTACCTTAATGAGTTAAATGACGTGTTTGCAAATTAGGTGTCTGCAAACATAATTATTAAACCTTTTCTACCAATAAGCCTTGGAATAACATCATCATTATGAAAAGAAAAGAAAAAAAATATGCACCACATAATACTACTCATGAGACAACCATATTCACGTGGTTCACCTCGTCCACGAGGCTACGTCCACCAAATTATTTATTCTTTTATTTCTTTATCAAAATAGAGTACTTACAAAGTCATAGCTCATCCATGGCGGGTTTACCTTTCCACAAGGCTCTTCCCAGAGAGCCTCTTGCAACTAAACAACCCCCTTTTTTCTTTTTTTGGACTCATAACCAGCTGAGAAAAAGGATTTAACAACCCCCTTGGGAACTCGGTGAATTTCGACATTAATAAGCAATCAGGAAGACATTTTTATATCTCTGGTTGATAACTAAAACACCCTATTCCAGTTATAAGTTTGTATATCCCTAACCACCAAGGCCAAGAGGGAGAAATGAGAGTCAGCATGAAATCACATTGCAGCATCAGTTACTTCCTTTTCCCATATCCCTACTTTATTAAGTCACACTATTTTGGGAGATTTTGACATCACTCGTCAAATAAAGGTGGTAAGGAAGACTGTCATATCCTAATCTGCTCTTTGTTCATATGAGTTTTAATTATATTATTGAATTATTTATACATTTAAAAATATTTATGTTAGGCATAGGCTATCACTTTATGTTGCATGCAAGCCTTAGTAAGAGTTCAGGCTCGAGTTCGAGCACACCGGGAATGCATGGTAGTTGAAAGTAGGATTATGCAACAAAAGCTTAATCATCAGCTAAGACTGGAAACAAAATACCACAACTCTAAGGTAATCTTGAAGTATGCAGCATTTCAGAGGTTGTCTTAATGCATGGAATACAGAAGCACACAAATTTTAACCATCATCTCAACAATCTAGCTTTGTTAAAAAATAATGATTTCGAATTTGTTATGAATATGCAATATAGGTAGGTTGGTGTGACACCTTAGGTTTTGTGGAAAAAGTTCAGCATAAGATGTGGTAGAGGCAAGAGGCTTCCACCAAGCATGAAAGAGCCATGTCATATGCTTACTCTCATCAAGTATGCATAAAAATGAGCTGGGAAAAGGTCTGTAGATTCCAATATGGTTGGATTGCCATTTATTTTTATTTTTAGGAATTGTTTTTCAGTAATTAACAAAATGAATTTAATATGAAAATTTTGTGCTGAAAACACATTTTATAATGTGAATGCAGTGGCGAGCAAGGTCAAGAACGAGATCTGAACAACGGGTAGCAAGCGAACCAGATAAAAGTAAATTGGGTTGGAACTGGCTAAAACGTTGGATGACATCACATCCATGTGTAAAAAAAGTCCTTCCCAAGGTGGGATGGATAGTCTCGAGAGTATCTGTTCGAATATCCTCGAGCAGTCTTTTGATACAACACCCGCCCATCCCCATGCTAGGACTCACTCCTTTGGTCATGTAAAGGAATTATCAAAAGTTGTGGAGATTCCGGCTAAGAGGAGGCTTTCTATGCCCAGCCCTCTTTGGCGATTATTAACCCACTAGTCGCCCAGTTTACCAATCTAGGTTATGAATGCATGAGTTTATCAGTATAAGCGATACTCGCTATAGGTGACCTATCACCTCTGAGATAAATAAAAAGGCTAATATAAAATGGAAGAATTGAAATCATCATTCTATAAGAACAATTTAACACTAAAACAAAATCTAAATGCATTATCTACTAAGGTACTTATCCCTGGACACATACTAGAATATAAAATAAAATAAGGGATGTAACTTGCGGTGTGCATAGGCCTTTCTCATCCTTCATATTATTGGTGACAGCTGATCATCTAACTCACAAATAAGGAGGTATTTGTCTCTCGCTGGAAGCATACAACAATAGAACACTTTGGGTTCCCAAGGCAGCGCAGATATCCTTCCTTTTCCTCCTTAGGGAAAAACTTGTCAAAACGATTTTTCCCAATAGGTGTTCCATCCATGGCTCCCGCTTTCTCCCACCCAGTCAATTATTAAATAAGGACTGGGTCAAAACGACTGTTCCGCCACTAAGAGGTCAAAACTGTCTAGGTTGTTGGCCATTACTTCCTTTCTGAGCCTCTCCTTATTTGATGCCAAGATCAAGGCACAGATTCAAGCGAAGGTTTCAGCCACTAAATGGTCACGGCTGTCAAGGTTCAGGGAATATTTTATTTCCCTCATTCAAGCTAAACCTCCCCTCTAATTATGCCAGGGTTAAAACCCAAAAGTTATGGAGGATTTAATACTATACTTTTCTTTGTCCTCGTGATATAATTTATATCATAATACTCCTCCTTTGCTTAATCATATGTTTCTATTATAGGTATATATATATATATATATTTTTCAATTAAAAATACTTTGTCTTTTATGAAGACTTAATTTGTCATTTTCTTTCATCCTTATTATATGATTTATATCATATTGTTATTTGTCGAACCCTTTTTCCGACCCCTTAGCCCTAGTTCTTGTCGCACATGTGATCGTTGGCCCCTTTGTGTTATTAAATTTTTGCCTAACTTTTAGGTTTCTTCTAGTGCGGCCTTGGCACTTGAGCTCCTCACCCAGAAGCCCTCATACAATAATATTTAAAATTGCAAAAACGCTTAGGGCATATAGGAGGGACATTACAAAATTTACCTAATTTTTTCACATAATTAAATTTTCTAGAAAGGAGTTCAAAGTGTATTTTCCTATTTTGTTTCAAAGCTTATGAGTTTCCTCTAAACATAATGTTTATGAATGCAAAGTGATAAATCTAATCAAAATTGTCAAAAAGGCATCATAACAATATGATATTTCTATTTGCACTTGTCAAAGTTGTATCATAACAAGGAGAATTTAGTGTTCCTTTGCAATGAAATTCTTCAATGTCAAACTTTTGGCATATATCATTCTACGGAATCCCCTTGGTACT